>OY829913.1:168838803-169152008 GCA_963691935.1 Nephrotoma guestfalica | reverse complement strand
CTCTACTAACGTTAATGTAAGTAAAAATAAAAAAAACTCCATAAATAAGTGAACTAGTAATAAAAACAAGTAAAATAAGTAAAGATACTCTTCGAAATAAATATAAAAAACTTTATAATAAAAATTTTATAATAATAATAATCTACTAAAAGTGAAAATATTTTGGCAATAAAAACAAAAATTAATAGCTATATAATTATATAATAATATAAAATGGCAACAATCGAGGCATTAGTGGAACAAGTAAAGCAGATGACTGGAGCTATCAACGCCCAAATTGAAGTAGCGAAAAAACTGGAACAACGCATAGCTAAATTGGAAAACCCGGTCATCACCAAATTTGAGAAACTAGCTGCACCAAAAACGGAGCAAGATTTAGCAGACATCAGCAGACTTCCCGATTGCGTAAAGGAACTCCAGAGTTTTGATGGCAACAAAACATATATCTTGGATTCACAACGTTGAGAATATTTTGAAGGATTACGAGATAGTAAAAAATAAACCGTTATATCGATCAATACTCCAAAGCATCCGGCAGAAGATTAGAGGAAGAGCCGATGCAGCATTGATATCGTATAACATATTCAGCGATGACTGGACATCTATAAAAAAGTGTCTATCCCTCCACTATGCCGACAAGAGGGATCTCAGGACCTTAGAGCACCAGTTGAGCGGAATCACACAAGGAAATGCAAGCATTGATGAGTTTTATGCAAATATCAACCATCAGTTTTCACTGATTGTTAACAAGATTAAAACGGAGGACTATTCATTGGATACAATCGAGGTATTGATAGAAACATACCGAAATCGTGCTCTGGACGTATTCGTAAGGGGACTCAATGGCGAGTTAAGCAGAATGCTGATGATCCAACGTCCACAAAATCTTCCTGAGGCATATACATCATGCCTAGAGTTCCAAAACTTGAATTATCGTAACATAGTAATCCATAAAAAGAGCTTAAATAATTCAGTTGTAGCCCCGATTAATCAATTGGCTTCATACCCAGCAAATCTACAAAGGAAACCGGTAAATATCCCGGTACCACAAAGAAACATGGCCTACAACATTCAGCAGCAGAGTAATAGATTGCCGCCTCCACGTCCAGTGGGACCAAAACCACCAACACCTATGTCGATCGATCCATCCACCCAGACAAGACATGTCAATTATATGAACCGGCCTACGTATCAACAAGAGTATCGGACAAATAACCCAAACAATCAGCAAAATTACCAACCCGCATCAAACGCGAACACTCCGATCAAAATATACCAAGAAAGAACCAAAGGATCTACCACTTAGAACCGGAAGTAGATGAAGAACTATATAATCAGATGATTAACGACGAGATTTCAGACTTGGACATAGGCGATCAAGAGGAAGAACAGGAAGTTGAAAACACCGAGCTAAATTTTATAAAGGACGCCTCTCTCTCTAGCGTTCCATACTTAGAATACAGAACTGGAGACAAAAAATTACTCAAATTCCTCATCGACACCGGGGCAAACAAAAATTTCATCAGATCCGAACTAACAAAAAACCCAATTCCGACTAACACTCAATTCAATATTAAATCAGCTGGTGGAAGCATACCGATTAAAGAACAAATTTTTGGACCATTCTTTAAAAGTGTCGGAATCCACAAAAAATTGGAATTTTTCGTGTTACCGGGACTTCAATCATTCGACGGGATAATTGGAGATGATACCCTAAAGGAACTAGGGGCCATAATCGACAGAAAAAATAACACGTTAATTCTAGGACCAAACATAAAGATACCACTAAAGGCAAAGCAGTCATCACAAGTCAATAATCTGGAAATTCGAGACAAACATCTTTCGCAAAAGACCAAACATAACCTACAAGTAATGCTGTCAAAATTCAAAAAACTGTTCGGGCCGGTTGACAACCATGAAATCATCGAAACAGATGTAAGAGCAGAGATCAAAACAACAACAGAGGAACCCATCTATTCCAAATCTTACCCATATCCGGTAAATATGAGAGGTGAAGTGGAAACCCAAATCAAACAGCTGCTAAATGACGGTATTATAAGACCTTCCAAGAGCTCCTACAACGCTCCAATCTGGGTAGTGGAGAAAAATTTGGACGCTTCCGGTATACGTAAATACCGTATGGTCATCGATTTTAAAAGACTCAATGCCGTAACAGTATCAGATGCCTACCCAATTCCAGACATTTCACATACACTGGCAAACCTAGGAAACTCTAAATTCTTCACAACGATCGACCTCACCTCCGGCTTTCATCAGATTCGGATGAAGGACTCAGACATAAAAAAACATCCTTCTCAACAATGAACGGGAAGTACGAATTCCTAAGGCTTCCTTTTGGATTAAAAAACGCACCAGCGATCTTCCAGAGAATGATAGACAACGTGCTAAAAGAGTTCATTGGAAAAATATGTTATGTCTATATTGATGATATTATCATATTTGGAGGAAACACGGAAGAGGAACACCTAAACAATGTAGAGAAGATATTCTCCAAACTGGAAAAGGCGAATTTGCGCGTGAACCTTAATAAAACAGAATTCCTCAAGAGTGAAACCGAATTTCTCGGTTACGTCATAACCGACCAGGGTATTAAATCCGACGACCGGAAGGTGCGTGCAATCCAAAATATTAAAATTCCAGAGAACTTGAAAGATCTAAAATCATTTCTTGGGTTGACGTCATACTACAGACGCTTTATAAAAGACTTCGCCAAGCTAGCGAAACCGCTTACAAGCCTCACCAGGGGAGAAAATGCTCAAATCAAGGCAAATGCGTCAAAAAAGGTCAAAATCAACCTTTCAGAGAAAGAAATCCACGCATTCCGACAACTCAAAGAATTATTGTCATCAACGGAAATACTCATCTTCCCTAACTTTGAGAAGCCATTCATATTAACAACGGATGCATCGGACACCGCGATTGGAGCAGTATTATCGCAGGGTGAACTCGGAAAGGATAGACCTGTCACATTCATCTCCAGATCGTTAAATAGAACAGAGGAAAATTATGCTACGAATGAGAAGGAGATGCTAGCTATCATCTGGTCATTGGACAGCCTGCGAAACTACCTATATGGCGCAAAAAAGATAAAAATCATCACGGACCATCAACCCCTAACCTTCTCACTAAATAATCGTAATCACAACGCGAAATTAAAACGGTGGAAAGCACGTCTGGAAGAATATAATTATGAAATAATTTACAAACCCGGATCCATTAACAAGGTAGCAGATGCATTATCACGATTGGAATTAGAAACAAATATGCTGTCAACAGATGAGACAATTCATAACGCAGAAGTGTAACTCGTTCCACGAGACCATCATCTGTGAGAGGAACTGCTTGGAGGAAATCAACGATGACCATTGCATCAGCCAGCTCATACGAGGTACGCATGCAATTTGTGACTACATATTCAACAAAAATCAGGTAATTGAGACACTGGCTAACAATACAATCTACCTGAACAACTTTGTCGTTGAGATCTACGGCAACAATACAAACAAACACCTAGAGGGAAGTTTTTTAATACAACTCAACAACGAGACCATAATAATCAACAACATAACGTTCAATAACCGGGAAACACATACATTCCAAATATTACCATTAGTGCTTCAGTCAAATATAACAGCAAAAAGTATGAAGATAAATCCAGACTATCTTCATAGCCTGCATCTGAATAACGTGAAAAACTACAGAAATTGTTCGCAAGCTATATATATATATATATATATATATATATATATATATATATATATATATATATATATATATATATATGTATGTATATATATATATATATATATATATATATATATATACATATATAAATATATATATATATATATATATATATATATATATATATATATATATATATATATATATATATATATATATATATATATAAGTTAGCAAAATACTATACACGTCAACCGCTGAATTAACCAAATTCCTAGCATTATGTAGTTGCACATGCCATACTACTGCAACATCAACAAATCATATTTCCGTTCTAATTAAATTCTTTATATACGAGTATGCTGACATTAACTTTTAATTTAGTATAAGATTGAAAAATTGTTAGTTTAGAGTTAGAGTAAGTTTATACCTGAAATTGTATTAACGTAAAATTTTGACAATCAATATATATATATATATATATATATATATATATATATATATATATATATATATATATATATATATATATATATATATATATATATATATATATATATATATATATATATATATATATATATATATATATATATATATATATATATATATATATATATATATATATATATATATATATATATATATATATATATATATATATGTATATATATATATATATATATATATATATATATATATATACACCTAATTCTGTTTTCACACGATTTATAGCACACGGATATAGCACGGTTCGAATATATTTTCCTTTTCTGTTTTTACACACGGTCTGTTTCGATTTAACACGGTTTTTTTATACTCAATACATACACAGAATGAATATAAATAAAAGAAAATAACCTTGCAAGTTTAGATTATTAAGGAATTCCCCTTTTAATGTTAACACAAATTCCTTTTTCGATTATATCTCTCGTTCTGCCTTAGTAAATCAATGTGTTATGTCGTGTTGAGTAAAGTTTATTGCGAAAATAAAATTGTAGTAAGTGTTTTGTTGTAATTATTTGTTATTTATACAATAAAAATGTGAAGAAAACAAACCAAAAACATAAAAGGATTTCTTTGGAAACAAAAATTGAGATTTTAGACCGTTTAGCAAAAGGTCAAGGGTCTACCTCTGTAGGTAAAATTTATGATCTCAATGAAGCAACAATAAGACCAATGAAACGAAATGAAACTGCAATTAGGCAGTCGGTAGCTTCCGGAACAAAAACGAGTGCAAAGATAACATCCTACACCAGAGACGTAACCAAAGAAAAAATGGAAAAAGGGCTTATATTATGGATAAAGGATCACAACCAAAAAAGGGTACCAATAGACGGTAATACCATTAAAGAGAAGGCCATTCGAATCTACAACCAAATTAAAGAGCAACAGCCTAGCACATCCAGTCGAGATAGCACGATTCAATTTTCGACAAGTACGGGTTGGCTTACAGGATTCTTAGCAAGACACTCCTTGCACAACATAAAAATTAAAGGCGAAATTGCATCTGCAGATACCACGAGCGCGTTAACACAATTTCCTTTTTCGATTATATCTCTCATTCTGCCTTAGTAAATCAATGGTAAATCAATGTGTTATGTCGTGTTGAGTAAAGTTTATTGCGAAAATAAAATTGTAGTAAGTGTTTTGTTGTAATTATTTGTTATTTATACAATAAAAATGTGAAGAAAACAAACCAAAAACATAAAAGGATTTCTTTGGAAACAAAAATTGAGATTTTAGACCGTTTAGCAAAAGGTCAAGGGTCTACCTCTGTAGGTAAAATTTATGATCTCAATGAAGCAACAATAAGACCAATGAAACGAAATGAAACTGCAATTAGGCAGTCGGTAGCTTCCGGAACAAAAACGAGTGAAAAGATAACATCCTTCACCAGAGACGTAACCAAAGAAAAAAAATGGAAAAAGGGCTTATATTATGGATAGAGGATCACAACCAAAAAAGGGTACCAATAGACGGTAATACCATTAAAGAGAAGGCCATTCGAATCTACAACCAAATTAAAGAGCAACAGCCTAGCACATCCAGTCAAGATAGCACGATTCAATTTTCGGCAAGTACGGGTTGGCTTACAGGATTCTTAGCAAGACACTCGTTGCACAACATAAAAATTAAAGGCGAAATTGCATCTGCAGATACCACGAGCGCTAGAGAATTTCTTCCAAAAATAGAAGAAATCATCAATGAAGGGGGATACACATCAGACCAAGTTTTCAATGCTGATGAGACTTGTCTTTTCTGGGAAAAAATGCCTAGCCACACCTATATATCGCAATCTGAAAAAACTGCCGGTGGATTCAAAGCAGCGAAAGATCGTATTACAGTTTTGCTGTGTACCAACGCTTCGGGAGATCATGTGATGAAGCCATTAGTAATAAATAGAGCTCAGCGCCCACGTGCAATGAAAGGTATTGATTTAAATAAATTGCCAGTGCATTGGAAATTTAATAAAAAGGCGTGGTTGACAGCAGGAATGTTTGCGGAATGGTTTCATAATCTGTTTATTCCTAAAGTAAACAGATATTTAAATAATAAAGGGCTACCGTTTAAAATCCTATTGATTATTGATAACGCACCGGGACACCCACCAAATTTGACGCATCCAAATGTTAAAGTTGTGTTTTTACCTCCGAATACAACCTGTTTAATACAACCACTTGATCAGGGTATTATATCGACTTTTAAGTCCAACTACGTTGAACGTACGCTTCAGCATATTCTACGAGTAGATGCAATGGAAAATGATAAGATGCGTACATTAACTGAAACATGGAAAAAATTCAGCATAATGGATTGTATAAAACGCGCTTAATGCTTGTTGGAAAACACTTTGGCCTGCATGCGTAAAAAGTGAAAATCAGCAATCACCAAATCCAGCTGAAATACATGCACACATTGCTACTATAGCTCATTTGATTGGGGGTGAAGGTTTAGCTGATTTGCAAGTAGAAGAGATTGCGGAATTGACAGCAGATGGATTCCTTAGCGAGGAGGAAATTTTAGAGGTGACATTAGAGACTACAGATCCAAACGAGAGCAGTGACGATGAGGAAGCCATATTATTAAGCGCAGAGGACATCCTTGCAGGCGTTCAACAAGCCAATAAATTAGGCAATCATTTTTTTACGAAAGACCACAATGCTGAACGTGCTTTACAGTTTCAACGGGATTAAATTCTTGCATGGCCCGTTATAAAGTATGCTACAAAGAACTTGAGAAAATTGGATCTCAAAGGTTAATAAACGAATTTGTAATTAAGCCTCAAGAAAAAGATAAACAACAATGCTTAACAACAATGCCCTCTTCTTCACTGTGTACAGTTGATATTTCCAGCGATGAAAGTTTTATCGTGCCTAATGAAAGGAAACGTAGCCGTTTGTTGTCAGAAACAGACAGTGATTGAAATTCGTCTGACCTATTTGATTTTTTTTACCTGAATTTGTGATATGTTTAATATTATTTGAGACTGAATAGTTTTATTATTTATGATTTTTACTGTACATATATATAAATTAATGAAATAAATAACTTATGCTTGACTTAGGTAAAGATACCTACAAGATTATGAATTACATAAAAACAAAATCTTTTATTTTAAAATGTTATTTAACGATTCTTAACGCTATTGAACTAATCCTCCATTTTTCATATATTCTGTGTATTTTTTTACACGGTTTTTTTACACGGTGTTTTATTGGTACATATCTACCGTGTAAAAACGTGTATATATATATATATATATATATATATATATATATATATATATATATATATATATATATATATATATATATATATATATATATATATATATATATATATATATATATATTGTAACGCGCACCAGTTAGGAAACTAATGCACGCTAGCAGAATATTCCTGTATTAATTTCGAGCGATCATTTTGCCCCGGCTAGGGCTCATCGTGTTGGGGTGGGGTTTTCGAAATGTACCAGGAATCTGTATTAGACCGCATAATTGTTGTAACAAATTAAATTAACAAAAAAAAAATCAGAAAAAAAAACCGACGTACAGACATACAGACATCTACCATCAACCTACCACTCCATTAATTACCACTCCATTAATTTGAAACGTATAAAATCCATATTTTATTTATCTAAAGAAATGTACTAATCAAATAAATAAAATTAACCGTAGAAATAACTAATCTACCTAAACCCCTGCTAGCTAATATTTTAAATTATTAAAAGAAAATTATGAAAATTCTTACAAACTAAATAAAATAAATTATGAAATATAATAAATATTTTGAAAAGTTAAATGAAAATAATATAATAATAATAAATAAAAATTAAAGTAATCTTCAAAAGACCTTGCTCAATGTTGTATGATGTTCAAGTTGATTGTTGCATATTTCGTCACAAAAATATTGAATGATGGTGTACGTCGTGACACATATGTATTATGCAGCGTTGCTTCGTCTATCGGATCTTATTGCAACGGTTACCGTATATCAATCTCAATAAGTTTTAATGTTAATTTACTCTGGCATACAAAATTAAGTGTGATTACTAATTTTCTTTACTGATGATTTAATTACATCGATCTTTATTCGTATTAATACGTTTATCTCATAAATACCACTTAACATTATTATTTATTATAACAATGGTATACTGTTTGCCTTGGTATACAGTAACCACCTTCTCAGCTGTTGTGCTGGTGGTTTTATTTCTTTATTGAGAGCACTACACTTAGTATTTCGTTACTATGGTTTTTAATGAGCTTTAAGATTATAGCCGTTTCACACACTTTTCTAGTCTTTAATTCTTAAGCTTTAGACACTATATTAGTTTTAGACTATATTCTAGTCAATTTTCTAGTCATTAACTGGGTGGGTTTTAGGCACTATATTAATTTTACACTATAATCTAGTCCGTTTATATAATACACTTTATTTATTTATTTATTTATTTCTAGTACCTTAAGTAGTTCAAATATACACTTGCACTTAATTTTTGTGCACTATCTTTAGTTTATAAACTTATAATTCTTCACTTTTCTGTGGTTTAATCCAGAACATTTAATGTTTTGTTAACCGTTAAATTACCACAACACATTTTGGTATTAAATTATTAATTTAAGTTAACTATTTTTAAGATATACATTATTACTTAAACATTATACTAATTAATTATTTTTATTTGATTTTAATTAACTTATAAATTAAGTTTAACGCGAACGATTTTAATTATTTTATCTTAAATTATTTCTTTAACTCAAACCAAATCACGAGATATTTTCCATGCGAAATATCACCTTACAAATCGAACTCTCAATTCATTGTCCCAAAAAATTGTTCTTGCCGTAATTAACCAAAAACCAAATTAAAAATTATCATTGTCCTTGTTTGACCACATCATAAAATTTTACATTATCCGCGCCAAAAAGAACAATGAGTTAATATACTACAACGAGGAGCATCATCGTTAACACTATGACTGTGGTGGTCGGAAAAAAAATCGTAATGAATATTTTACTTGTGCATACCGGCACAAATCGTGGGGACGTCCCACATCCCATGAGAGATGTCTCAAAGCCGGGCATTAACTAAATGTAAAGATTTGTTTTAAACCTAAAACTAAATTTACCAATGTCAAAACTAGGCTAGAGTTGTTTCTGGAAAAGGCCAAAATATATACGAGGGTATTTCACGTTTTTAGATCTTTCATATGATATGTTCCAAGCATAACGCCATTTTCGTCGACAACTTTGAAAGCAACGTTTCCCACTGGCTCTTTAATGAAAGCTTTTTTGAATTTTGGTGCTAATTTTGCCGAAAACTTTTGAGCTGCATCACTTTGGCAAAAGTTTCTTACAAATACTTGTTGGCCTGCAAAAAACGCTCGCTTACGGCTTCGTAGGTTATACCTGGCTGAATGCTGTGAGTGCGCTTTACGTAAGTTAGTCAGTACGGTTTTCTGCGAAACTGATAATTTATCTGCATTAGATAATTGAACTTCATTATCCTCTAGGCTATTTAATTGACGTAACAAATCATAATAACGTCCATCGGGGAGATAATGCTGACCATAAACTAACAAATATGGTGATCGGTCCGTGCTTTCGTGAACTACATTACGCAATGCACAAGCAATCGAATGAACATGAAGGTCCCAGGTATGGTCCAAAGGGAAGGTCCAAATATGCTCCTATTAACTCGTTCGGAGGCATTTGCCTGTGGCGAGTATTTTGGGGTCAATATATGTTTCACGTTATGTTTTTGTAAGAAATCGTGAAGCAGTCGTGAGGTAAACTGTTTACCGTTATCACTCAGGATATATTCAGGAACAGAATAAACATTAAACACTCGGTTATCTAAAAATTTAATGACATTAGCACTGTTGGCGTCTCGCATAGGTTCGAGTAGCACAAATCGGCTAAACTGGTCTAAAAGAACAAACAGGTATTTATTTCCAGATTTAGATCTCGGATACGGTCCCATGAAATCGACATAAAGGCGCTGAAAAGGTCTAGAAACTTCCGAATATTGACCTATGGGGGGACGAGTTATTATATTTGATGCTTTACTAGACTTATAAATTTGACAGTTGATCACAAAGTTGTGGACATCGCCTGCCATTTTCGCCCAATGATAATATCTTCGTAAAACCTCGAGAGTCTTCCGCACCCCTAAGTGTGAAGCATTAGGAGGTGAATGTGCTCTTTCTAATAGGATGGGAATGAGCGAATTTGGAACGTAAATCTTCCAGGAAGGAATATCCGTGGATAGGTCAGCAGAAGGATTAGGAAGGATAAGTATCTTACCGTTACTAATTCGGAAATTAGACTTTATCTGTGGGTTTGATTGGATCTTAGAAATTTGTGTTAGGTAATCCGGATCTTGGAAATGTGCAGCATCAGGATCTAGTTGCACAGGAAGGTTATTGCTGCATTCATTCAGTGAGAATGCCTCTGCCTGACGTGAAAGAGCGTCTGGAACCAGATTTTCTTTCCCCTTGCGGTACTCAATAGTGAAATCGAACCCTTGTAACTTCAGGCTCCAGCGAGCGAGACGCCCAGAAAGTTCCCGTTGTCCCATCAACCATTTTAGACTGGCGTGATCCGTAATGATGGTAAACGGGTAGCCTTCTACGTATTGTCTAAACTTCTCAACACTTAATACAGCGGCGTAACATTCGAGTTCAGTAACGCTATAGTTACGCTGCGCTGCGTTAAGTTTTTGAGAAATGAAGGCAATAGGGCGTTCATCGCAGCTGGAAGACCTTTGAAACAACACGGCTCCAACGCCTGTCGAAGATGCATCGCACTGAATAAAAAATCTTCGATTCCAATCAGGATTACAAAGAACAGGAGCAGAGGAAAGGGCGAGCTTCAACTTCTCAAAAGACTCCTGAGCCCTGTCATTCCACTCGAATTTGCGATTTTTCTTTAGCAGGTTAGTTAGTGGTGTAGCCAAATCTGCGTATCGATGGATAAATCGTCTATACCATCCCGACATGCCCAGAAATCTCCTGAGTTGTCGAACAGTTTTTGGAATAGGGTAGGACGTAATGGCAGATATTTTAGAAGGGTCCAGCTTAAGTACACCATCACCGATTATATAGCCAAGATACCGAATTTCTTTTAGGAGAAATTTACTCTTTGCCAGGTTAATGGTTAAACCAGCTTCTTTTAACAATATGGCCACTCTACTCAATATTTCAATGTGCTCGTCGAATGTCTCAGCAGCTATCAGGAGATCGTCAAGATAGACGAAAACCTGTGTGTGGAGCTCGTGAGGGATCACCCGGTGCATAAGCCTGCACATAGTCTGCGGAGCATTGCAGAGTCCGAAAGGCATGACGGTAAAGTGGTATAACGGCCGTCCTGGAACAGTGAAGGCTGTCTTATCCCTTGACCCCTCATCTAATGGTATCTGCCAAAAAGCATCTTTCAAGTCAAGGCTAGAAATGAACCTTGTCTTGTTAAGACGCCCTAGCAAACCGTCAATGAGAGGTAAAGGGTAAGCATCCTTTACTGTCACCGAGTTTACTTTCCTTGCGTCAAGGCACAATCGGACCCTGCCATCCGCCTTGCGGACTATGGCAATCGGTGAACTCCACGAGCTAACACTCTCTTCAATAACACCCAATGAGAGCATTCGATTGAGTTCTTTTCCCATTTCAGCTTCCACAGCTGGAGATACAGCATAAAATCTTTGCTTGATGGGTTTTGCATCTCTAACATCAATGCAGTGTTTAAGTAAATGTGTTCGACCCAGACCAAGCAGAGCGGAAGATGGAAATTGTTCCTTAACTTTCTCCAGTTGTTTCTGCTGCTCAGTTGTTAATTGATGTAGATGTGGTTCGTTGTCACAATTAGCTGTTTCTGCTACAACATGTGGAAGAATTAAATTTTGTGAAGGTAAACGGATATTAGAAAAAACAGAGTCACAGGAAATTCTTATTTTAAACAAACGCCAAAAATCAATGCCAAGATACAATTGCTGACTTAAGTTGGGAGCTAGATGTAAAGTCATAATATTGGTTTGACCAGCAAACGTAACTGGAACCCTGATATGTCCTATTATTCGCTCACAGTTACCGTTTGCGGTCTTTATGGTTGCTGGGAGATGGCGAAAATGTACGGTAGGATCTTTAAGAACTGTCTCACAGTTCTTCCCAAGTATAGAGACATTGGCACCGCTGTCTAATAACCCTCGCATTTTATTACCTAAGAATTTAATTTCTGCGTAAGGTCGTCCGTCCGTACCATCAGATAAAAAAGATTCAGCAATTTGAGATTTAAATTGTTTCCTTAGCCGAAAGTATCGAAGGGATCTGGCGCTTGATTCGTGTTTGTATGGTGGATATTTTGTTTGTGAATTTGAAAATTTGTAAATGCTTGATTTAGCTTCTAAGAATGTTTGAGGATCGAAAGATACCCGCCGTTCTTGTTTTGATGTGTCCGAGGCGTTTGTGAGTTGGGGGGAATCGCTTCGGTTACGTTCGCCCCCACTTTCGAGTTTCCCCAAATCCTTTGACAATGCGGACAATGGGTTTTAATTACTTCCGGAGTGCCACAACCGAAACAAAAGGTGTGCAATATTCGATAGTTGCAATTTTTGAAATAATGGCCTATGTTTTTGCAATTCCAGCAATGTTTAGTGATTTGAGAAGCACTTCTTGTAGGACCCGGATTAGAAATTTGCCTATTGGATGAAATAGCGTTAATCATAGGTTGGTATGATGGGTTACTATTATTAGCATTCAGATATTGCGGAAAATGATCCAGACAATCGTTAAAATCTGAATGAGTATTACCAGGATTATTTTTAGAATGAGCTGGAGCCATGAAACTAGTGACTTGATTGTCAGTCCTCGTGGGAATTTCTACACCGGTGTTGAAGCTGTAAGACATAGGTAGTGCCGTATTATTACTATTATCAGTTGCATTTGTCTTGTATACATCACGATTTAATGTCAAATTCTGTAATGCATTGATCTCACCAACATGTCTTCGAGTCTCACAGTACGATTCTGGAATTATCCGGTTCCTAGTCCAGGCATCCTCATAAGCGACACATTGTCGAACAAGTTCGTCAAGTGTTTTAAACTGTGTAACAGCCAGTCTATCCTGTAATCCCGGCCTCATATTTTGGGTTAATATAAAAATCAATTCAGAATCAGGTATTCGAATTTCCATTTGAAGAGACATGGATAGGATGGTATTATAAAAATCAATAAATTTCTCATTGGGGCGTTGTCTCCTAGAATCAATACCACGCCGTATCTCTAAATCTGACCGTCTGTCAGAAAATCGTTTGATTAGTTCTGATTTAAGAAAGGACCACTCCACCCTACCGTATCTTTGAACAAAATCCCAATACCAGTCTGCGGCGACACCTTTAAGGAAATAGCTCATGTCATTGGTAACTTGTTGCAAATGGATACCATTTATCATTGCCTGGTGTTCCACCATGCGAACAAACCTTTTGACGGGTGTACCATGTTGTGTACCATCGAATAAGATCGGCCATTTTCTCGGATCTCGAATGAAAGGACGATACATGTTAGGCTGATTCTCAAAAGGATAGTTGTCATTGTAAACATTCGTTGAAAAATTGCCGGTAGGCGGATGTAGTGGTGTAGTTTTCGGATAATCCCAATTAAATTTTGGAAATTGTCCTACTTGTTTGCCTCTATGAGTACCTGGTTTTGGCCTACGATCTGCGTCGTTTGTTATAGGAGGTTGCAGTGGTTGATGTACATTAGATGGACCAGGTTGATTTTCAAATCTTGTAATTGTGCCACCTAAATTTGGTCTTGTGATTGGAATTCCTGGAAACGAGGGTAAACCAAGTTGATTCTCCACTGGTTTAAGTGTTTTCTCACTGAACAATTTAGCATCAAACTGAACTTCAGAATCATCGGTTGATTCTTCTGTTGATTCCCTGTTACCGTCACTAGTTGGTAGGTCTTCCTCTGGTCCTAACTTGATAGCCTCTAATTTGGTGGTTGACTCGTTCAGGTCGACAATATCTTGGTCTAGGTTTTGAATAAATTCTATTAAATGATTCAGCTTCTCTTTTAATTCGGTCACTGAGGGTGCTACAACTTTCGAGTATTCGATCCTGTATAATCTACTGCTAACATGTAACAGTCGTGAATAAAATATGTCAAGGTCGAGTTTTAGATTTTCGTTAGTCTTTTTCGCCTCGATTAGATTTTGTATTTCCGTATAAATCTGTCGAAATTTAATGGTAATGTTTTGGAACTCACGTCTAGTGTTCTTTTGAGCTAAGCGCCCCGGTCTATTCGGTCGTAATACTGGATGAGCTTTTTCATCTTCCAAACGTTTTACTAATTCGGTTAGATTGGTTAGTGGGTTATTCCCCTTAATATCTCTTACCGCACACTCAAGTTCGAATTCGTCGTGTGTTAAATGATCGGGATTCATTTTTATTTAATAATATTTTTTTTTTTTTCCGAAACCAAAATACCACGCTTGTTAATGGCAGCGATATGCTTTACAACAAAATAATATAACGGGTGATTTTTTAAGAGCTTGAGAACTTTTTTTTAAAAAAAAACGCATAAAATTTGCAAAATCTCATCGGTTCTTTATTTGAAACGTTAGATTGGTCCATGACATTTACTTTTTGAAGATAATTTCATTTAAATGTTGACCGCGGCTGCGTCTTAGGTGGTCCATTCGGAAAGTCCAATTTTGGGCAACTTTTTCGAGCATTTCGGCCGGAATAGCCCGAATTTCTTCGGAAATGTTGTCTTCCAAAACTGGAATAGTTGCTGGCTTATTTCTGTAGACTTTAGACTTGACGTAGCCCCACAAAAAATAGTCTAAAGGCGTCAAATCGCATGATCTTGGTGCCCAACTTACCGGGCCATTTCTTGAGATGAATTGTTCTCCGAAGTTTTCCCTCAAAATGGCCATAGAATCGCGAGCTGTGTGGCATGTAGCGCCATCTTGTTGAAACCACATGTCAACTAAGTTCAGTTCTTCCATTTTTGGCAACAAAAAGTTTGTTAGCATCGAACGATAGCGATCGCCATTCACCGTAACGTTGCGTCCAACAGCATCTTTGAAAAAATACGGTCCAATGATTCCACCAGCGTACAAACCACACCAAACAGTGCATTTTTCGGGATGCATGGGCAGTTCTTGAACGGCTTCTGGTTGCTCTTCACTCCAAATGCGGCAATTTTGCTTATTTACGTAGCCATTCAACCAGAAATGAGCCTCATCGCTGAACAAAATTTGTCGATAAAAAAGCGGATTTTCTGCCAACTTTTCTAGGGCCCATTCACTGAAAATTCGACGTTGTGGCAGATCGTTCGGCTTCAGTTCTTGCAGGAGCTGTATTTTATACGGTTTTACACCAAGATCTTTGCGTAAAATCTTCCATGTCGTCGAATAACACAAACCCAATTGCTGCGAACGGCGACGAATCGACATTTCACGGTCTTCAGCAACACTCTCAGTAACAGACGCAATATTCTCTTCTGTACGCACTGTACGCATTCGTGTGGTTGGTTTAATGTCCAATAAAGTAAACTGAGTGCGAAACTTGGTCACAATCGCATTAATTGTTTGCTCACTTGGTCGATTATGTAGACCATAAATCGGACGTAAATCGCGAAACACTTTTCGAACCGAACACTGATTTTTGTAATATAATTCAATTATTTGCAAGCGTTGCTCGTTAGTAAGTCTATTCATTATGAAATGTCAAAGCATACTGAGCATCTTTCTCTTTGACACCTTGTCTGAAATCCCGCGTGATCTGTCAAATACTAATGCATGAAAATCCTAACCACAAAAAAATCACCCTATATAACCGAAAAATAGGTTAGAAAAAAAACTAATATGAATATTTTTAAATTGTAAGAACAATTATGATGTGTACTCGTATTTTTTTGAAATTAAGGCAAGAAATAATAACTAATAAACTAAAATATTGGTAATTAAGAATATCAAAAGCTTATAGATAAATTTGAATTTAATTAATTAAAGATTCATTTATATTAAAATATTCGGGTATTCATGAAAGCTAGAGGATGGTCTAGAGCTAGAACGTATTTACTTAAAAATTGTAGATTTCTCGATTAATTATTAATATTAGGTAGATTGATCGTCGATGTCTGATTATATCTAATTGAATAAAATTAAGTAAAAGTCTAAATTTAATAGTAAAACGGAATTCAGCTGATGATCACAACTACTATAAAACAATATAATAAGACACTCATGATTCCGAATCAATACCAATATTGACTTTAACAAACAAACCACATTGTATCTAATACAACGAATTGCTCTCGAAACATTATATAAATTAATGGAAATAGCAGGCATGTGATACAATTGGGCTACTTTAATGGTTAACTGAGATCTCAAAAAAAAATCTGCACAAAATTCACAAGAAAACAGAATACTTAAGATATTCTAGAAATTGTGCGATTTTCTTGCCACACCAGTTACCATAAATTACGTAAACACTATTTAAATTATAAGAGAAGAACAATCCTTCAAAAATTTACAAGAATTCAAAAAAAATTCAGATGGATACTTGTTTGAATTTGAAGCATTGTACTTAATATTATGAAGGAAACAAAATTAAAATCTAACAGTCATGTTATGTTCGACTATTCGGATCAAAATCCAAGATGGAGAAATAACGCGATAACCAAGACTGAACGACTAACCTACAAAGTGTTGAACAAGTAGAAATGCAGTATCAAAATCAAAACGTTAAATATGGAAATGTACACGCATTATTTTACTTGAACAAAACGTTCAATAAACTAAATTGAAAAAAAAAGTAAACCTAGAAAAATTTAATGAATTAAACACTTCCGATCATTTTGAATTCACTGTAATAAATCAAAAATCACGCATAATGATAAAAAAAAATTAATTAAATATTATAAAATTTAAATTCATAATCGTTTACTGGATTACCGAAGTTTGGGCGCCACTGTAACGCGCACCAGTTAGGAAACTAATGCACGCTAGCAGAATATTCCTGTATTAATTTCGAGCGGTCATTTTGCCCCGGCTAGGGCTCATCGTGTTGGGGTGGGGTTTTCGAAATGTACCAGGAATCTGTATTAGACCGCATAATTGTTGTAACAAATTAAATTAACAAAAAAAAATTCAGAAAAAAAAACCGACGTACAGACATACAGACATCTACCATCAACCTACCACTCCAAAATACCTACTCTAGACCCATTCTCACCTTCAATTCGATCTAGCCTCTCATGATTGGTTTAATAAATAATAAGACTAAATAATTAATTTGAAACGTATAAAATCCATATTTTATTTATCTAAAGAAATGTACTAATCAAATAAATAAAATTAACCGTAGAAATAACTAATCTACCTAAACCCCTGCTAGCTAATATTTTAAATTATTAAAAGAAAATTATGAAAATTCTTACAAACTAAATAAAATAAATTATGAAATATAATAAATATTTTGAAAAGTTAAATGAAAATAATATAATAATAATAAATAAAAATTAAAGTAATCTTCAAAAGACCTTGCTCAATGTTGTATGATGTTCAAGTTGATTGTTGCATATTTCGTCACAAAAATATTGAATGATGGTGTACGTCGTGACACATATGTATTATGCAGCGTTGCTTCGTCTATCGGATCTTATTGCAACGGTTACCGTATATCAATCTCAATAAGTTTTAATGTTAATTTACTCTGGCATACAAAATTAAGTGTGATTACTAATTTTCTTTACTGATGATTTAATTACATCGATCTTTATTCGTATTAATACGTTTATCTCATAAATACCACTTAACATTATTATTTATTATAACAATGGTATACTGTTTGCCTTGGTATACAGTAACCACCTTCTCAGCTGTTGTGCTGGTGGTTTTATTTCTTTATTGAGAGCACTACACTTAGTATTTCGTTACTATGGTTTTTAATGAGCTTTAAGATTATAGCCGTTTCACACACTTTTCTAGTCTTTAATTCTTAAGCTTTAGACACTATATTAGTTTTAGACTATATTCTAGTCAATTTTCTAGTCATTAACTGGGTGGGTTTTAGGCACTATATTAATTTTACACTATAATCTAGTCCGTTTATATAATACACTTTATTTATTTATTTATTTATTTCTAGTACCTTAAGTAGTTCAAATATACACTTGCACTTAATTTTTGTGCACTATCTTTAGTTTATAAACTTATAATTCTTCACTTTTCTGTGGTTTAATCCAGAACATTTAATGTTTTGTTAACCGTTAAATTACCACAACACATTTTGGTATTAAATTATTAATTTAAGTTAACTATTTTTAAGATATACATTATTACTTAAACATTATACTAATTAATTATTTTTATTTGATTTTAATTAACTTATAAATTAAGTTTAACGCGAACGATTTTAATTATTTTATCTTAAATTATTTCTTTAACTCAAACCAAATCACGAGATATTTTCCATGCGAAATATCACCTTACAAATCGAACTCTCAATTCATTGTCCCAAAAAATTGTTCTTGCCGTAATTAACCAAAAACCAAATTAAAAATTATCATTGTCCTTGTTTGACCACATCATAAAATTTTACATTATCCGCGCCAAAAAGAACAATGAGTTAATATACTACAACGAGGAGCATCATCGTTAACACTATGACTGTGGTGGTCGGAAAAAAAATCGTAATGAATATTTTACTTGTGCATACCGGCACAATATATATATATATATATATTTATATATATATATATATATATATATATATATATATATATATATATATATATATTTATGTATATATATATATATATATATATATATATATATATATATATATATATATATATATATATATATGTATATATATATATATATATATATATATATATATATATATATATATATATATATATATATATATATATATATATATATATATATATATATATATATATATATATATCGGCGTCGTAAGAGAAACCCACGAAACCGGAAAGAAACAGTGATAGTTAAGGCAGAAGGACGCACGTACACTGATCTACTTAAAGCTGTGAAAGGTGGTGTTGATATCAAGGAGTTAGAGGTGGAGATAACCGCCATAAAAAAGACAAAGACTGATGATCTTTTGATCCAACTGAAGGGTGGCAAGAATAAAGCCGAATGCTTAACGGAATCGATTGCCGGAAAGGTAGCCGGCGTCACTGCGATACACCAAAAAGAAATGGCAGTAATACACATACGAAACGCGGAGGCAGGGACTGTTTCTGATGATGTAAAGAAGGGTGTTCAAGCAGCATTAAGCGAGGTTCGATGCGAAGAGATACTTGTGACTTCAATGAGGCCTACTCACTCGGATACGATGAACAGTACAGTAAAATTGCCAATACAGTGGGCGAAGCAGCTGGTGGAGCGCAGGCGCATCCAAATAGGATGGATTTCTTGTCGAGTCCAATTACGTGTCGATGACCATCGTTGCTATAAATGCTGGGAAAGAGGGCATACAGCGAGGAGTTGCAATGGGCCTGACCGCAGAAACCTTTGTTTTAACTGCGGTAAAGACGGGCACAAGAGAAATGAGTGCAGCCAAACGCAAGGCAGGCCATTTATGAAGAGGCAGAATAATGAGAGAGAAAGCTCGTCTGTAGATATGGCCAATCGAACAGGAGAGGAACAACCAATATGCGAGTGATGCAAATTAATACGCATCGCAGTAGGCCGGCCCAGGACCTCCTTATAGCTACTGCCAAAAAAATGCAGGTAGACGTGGGCCTGGTGAGCGAGCCAAACCGACGAACACTTCAGAGAGGAAACTGGAAGGTTGACTTAGACGAAGATGCCGCGCTAATGGTGCTTCCAAAGGACGTTCCAGTTGCTAGAATTGGTAAAGGAAAGGGAGTGGTCTGGGTAGAACTAGAAGACATTGTAATCATGAGCTGCTATTTCTCTCCTAACAAACCTATGGAAGAATTCATCATAAGGCTGGACGAACTCAGCGTAGTAGTTCGGAACCAAACTAAAGATGTGATTGTAGCGGGCGACTTTAACGCAAAATCTCCAGAGTGGGGCGGAGATGTATTAGACAATAGAGGTCAGCAACTGGCAGACTGGGCTGCATCCTGTAACCTTAGCAGTGTCAACACGGGGAAATCACCTACATACGAAAGAGGAAACTATGGCTCGTTCCTAGATGTAACCTTCGTCTCACAAACCACCATAAATCGAATCCAAAACTGGAAAGTTTTGGATGAAGAAAGTCTTAGTGACCACCGATATATTATGTTCGAAATAAACACAGCGACACCAGCTAGACTTCAGGGGACTAGCGTTCCAGTCAACCGAGGCTGGCAGGTTTGGGAAAAGAGTCAGACGCGCCTTCGTAGCGCGATGCAACAGCACCTTGGCGTCCCTAGCATAATAACACCGACACAATTAGTAACAACTGTCAGAAGAATATGCGAAGAGGCGCTAGAACCTAGAAGTGGAAATAGACGAAAAGCTGTGTACTGGTGGACTCCAGAAATCGCTGAACTTCGCAGACGCTGCAATCACGCCAGGCGAAGGCTTACAAGAGAGAACGGGCGCACTAGCGGCCAAGCAGACAGAACCTTTCACCATAATTTGAAGAGCGCTCGCACCTGCATGAGAAAGGCGATCGCGAAATCGAAAAAGAACTGCTGGAAACTCCTCTGTAATACAATCGAAGAGGACCCTTGGGGAGATGCATATAAGATCGTGATGAAAAAATTCGGACGAAAAACGCCTAAATTACCCGCAGATATCACTAACATCGTCGTGGCCTCGCTCTTTCCAACGCACGACCAAGTGGAACATGAAAACATACGACCGGTAGAGATTCCACCTTTCACAACTGAGGAAATCGAGATGGCATGGCGGAAATTGAAAACGAAGAAAAGTTCCGGGCCAGATGGAATTCCATCAGAGGCCGTTAGGATCGCGGCGGAAACCCACCCAAAAACGGTGCTAGACGTGATAAATTCCATTCTAGAGAAGGGGGAATTCCCTCGCATCTGAAAAACGGCGCGATTGGTGCTGCTAAAGAAAGATGGAAAACCGGATGGCGTACCGACATCTTACAGGCCACTCTGTCTGCTGGACAAGTTCGGAAAGCTTTTCGAACATTTGCTATTACGCAGACTGATCGACGAAATTGATAGGGCAGGTGGACTCGCTGATAATCAGTTTGGATTTCGAGCAGGGCACTCCACAATAGATGCTATAGTGGAGGTTATGAAGCTTATAGATTCAGCCGCTAATGGTACACAATATACGCGGCGTATCCCAGTAGTAATCACACTGGATATAAGAAACGCCTTTAATAGCGCATCATGGGAGTTAATTCTACAAGAACTTAATAACTTCCAAGTTAGTCCATATTTGAGGAGGGTACTTCAAAGTTACTTGAGTGAACGACGAATCATTGTGGAAGCTGGAGGTGTTGCTACTCAGATGGATGTCACGAGCGGGGTTCCCCAAGGTTCCATATTGGGACCGATGCTATGGAATATCTTGTACGATGGCATTCTTCGAATGCCTTTGCCCGAAGATGCCAAATTAGTGGGCTACGCAGATGACTTGGCACTCGTTGTCTCCGCCAGACATGAACTACAACTAGTGGAACGAGTGGATGCAGCAATAGAGGTGATTTCTAGGTGGCTTCACAATCACCGAATGCAATTGGCCTCAGAGAAAACTGAAGCAGTGGTAATGACAGGCCGCAGAGTTCTCAACTCGATGGATTTCAACGTGGATGGAATCAAAGTAAAGCCGACTACACACATTAAATACCTGGGTATATGGCTAGACTACCGTCGCTGTTTTGAAGAACACGTAAGGCAAATTGTAGCAAAGGCGACTCGGACGACAAAAGGGCTCATCGGATTGATGACGAATGTTGGTGGACCAAGCGCTAGTAAAAGAAAATTGCTCTCATCAGTGGTTTTATCCTCAATACTTTATGGGGCACCCATCTGGATACGAGCTTTAGACACTGAAAAGGCGCGTGAACAGTTGGAGTGTGTGCGATGGACCCTAGCACTGCGTGTATGCAGTGCATACAGAACAGTTGGAAAGGAAGCAGTTCTCGTGATAGCTAATATGCCGCCGATCTCGGTGCTGGCGAAATATAGAGTAGCAGTTCTTCAGGGAAGCCCAAGCGTTGAGGCCAAATCAGAATTAATGCAAGAATGGCAGACTCGATGGGAGAGCGCTGATACTGGATCGTGGACCAGGGAGCTCATCCCGAGGCTAAAGGAATGGGTGGAGCGTAAACATGGCGAGGTGAACTTCCATCTTACTCAGTTCTTGTCAGGTCACGGTTGTTTCAACAGCTACCTATTCAGAGTGCATATCAAGGATATACCTAATTGCTTATACTGTACCGAAGAGGATACACCAGAGCACACGATATTCTACTGTGCAAAGTGGGATCAAGTGCGAAAGCAGTGTACAGATGTTGTAGGAGCCATAACATCAGGTACAATCATTTCGAGGATGCTGGCGGACGAGAATGGTTGGTATGCTATAAGTAGGATGATTAGAGTAATACTAACCATAAAAATGAGGGAACAAGCGACCATGTCGCTCTGAACAAAACTAGAGGACAATAGACATCCCGCGGTCGAAGAAATGCAACAAATTTGTGGTACCGTTCGCTGCGAGGAGGTGAGGTAGGGGGTTTTTAGTCGGTAGAAGTCCGGCACAACGTCCATGAGGATTTTCCCCCTACTAGAAAAAAAAAAAAAAAAAAAAAAAAAAATATATATATATATATATATATATATATATATATATATATATATATATATATATATATATATATATATAGTTATGGGTTTCGCGTTAGGTTGCAGTCGAGAACCACGATAATTTTCGATAACTTATTTATTTTTAGTAGTTGTTTATTCATCAACTTAGTTACAACAAATGCCCCGTTTTAGCATTTAACAATTTCTTATATACTAAAACGGTCAATAACCTAAAATTAACAACGTACACATGAAATTATCAAAATAAGCAACTTAAATATAATTCAAGAAACACAACAAAGTATTGGCTTAATATGCAATGTAAACAGATTTGATAAAATTTGGGACTGAAATATATGGTAAATAAAGTAGTTTGTTAGTATCGTATTCCCTAAGTATTTCTTAGTGGAATACTTTGTTGTTTTATTCAATGACAATTACAAAATTATGATTTGGTATGCAATACTGGAAACAATGGATTATGTTGCGTTGCGTGTGGAGCGGTGGCCAATGACCCAGCGCGTAACTATATAAATATATATATATATCTATATATATATATATATATATATATATATATATATATATATATATATATATATATATATATATATATATATATATATATATATATATATATATATATATATATATATGTATATATGTATATATATATATATATATATATATATATATATATATATATATATATATATATATATATATATATATATATATATATATATATATATATATATATATCTTGACCGTAACAATTATTTATTTTACGGTTAAGGGAAACGGTGAGCGTTCCAATCGACTTGATAAAAATTAAAAATAAAACAAGAACTACGATATTCAACGACCGTCTTTATTCGCGTACAAATTACAAGTCTCCTTTTTTTGTATTAAAGATTTTACATTAACTCAATTTTGCTTACGAATTCTTATTTGGTTTACAATTACAATATGACTTCTTGGAAAGAAAGAACAATAACAGCAATAAGCACAATTTGCATTTTTACATTGTTTGTGCATAAAAACGATTAAAATTACAATATTTTATTTTAATGATTAATTTTTGCTGTTTATGTTGCGCACATGTTTGGCGTTGAACTTGATATATTGAAACGGGTTAAACTTTAGCTACTGCTAAAGTTAACCCAGTTTCATAGATTTTTGCCGCTACCTGTATTCATCCCCAGCGGCATTAACCCGTAGCTCAGTCGGGAGAGGTTAATCGGTCGTGGGGATGGGGATGCACCGGTAACGGCCTAGATAACCGCATCTAAAAAAAACAAACATAAAAAAAAGGAAAAGTGGGGTATCGGACCCCGAAGTAGTGGTTAGCCTACCAGCCCATCGCTTGGGCAAAACTGACTGTGATTGTATAGGTAAAATGTTTATTTAAACATTTTACCCTAATCTACCTAAACTAAAAAAAGCTATCTGGCCCATAGGCCCTAAAAGATGGTGTTAGTAGGGGGTTGATAGTGGTATGCTATCGATGGCAGCAGAAAGAAAAAGAGCCGCTTAGCGTCAACAATTTTCTTTCCGCCGGCAGCCGACGTCAACCCACTATCGTTATTTATTAGGTTAGTTAAACTTAACACTCCTTTACTTACCTACTCGAACAAAAAAATCTGCCCACAAAAACACAAAAATAAAAATTGAAAATTCGCAGTAACGCTATTTTATTTTACTTAACATCACTAAAAAAAACACAAAGAAAACACAATTTTACTTGATCACACACTAAATAAAAAACTAAAAAAAACTTGACCACACGTTGGTCTGTCTAGAAACTTCCTGCCCCAAGCAAGAAAAATATCGTACCTATTTTGAGTTTCATAGGAAATTTTTTGCGATCTCATCACAAAAATTCCTATGAAAATTGTACAGCAACGTGACCTCGATTTTGCTGACTCGATCCACGCGCAAGTATTTTTTTTCTTCAATCCATCCGTTGAGGAAGTACGAACAACAACAACCACAATGCTTTTCAATATTTGCATTGGTCATTGTCATTCACCTAATAAATAGATCAAGTACATTTATTATGTACATAGGCAACGTAATCAAATTACGTTGATGTACATATCTGCGTTTAATTAACTGTGGCACATATGAAAAATTCTAAAGTGAATGGATCATATGATACCACTATAAATAAAGGCAAAGAAAAAATGTAGAAGGCTGGCATGACGTTTGCTTGAATGGAATGTAGTTGAAGATATCATCTTCGAGGTCATGCCGATGAGGAAATAGATTTTGTTGGGATGGGTTGATAACGGAATTAGGTTTAATTCCGTTACAGCGTGGGGAAAACCCATACCCTGAGATGACAAGAGATCTCATGCTCTATTAGGAACGGACATGGTGGGGAGTTTCAGTCTTTGAACAGCCCAACGTGGCGGACGCCCCACACCCTGAGATAGTCTCAAAGCCGGGCAACTTAATTCTAGTACCCTTAACATTTAACATATTTTTTTTTTTTTTTTTTTTTTTTTTCACTAACATCTGTCCTACTACCCTACCCTATTGATCATCCGTTAGTTCTGAAATATTGGTTGATGGCTGAGTGCTCAGCAGCTTGACCTCCTGCGGCGCTTGGTCTTATCCCTGGATGAGCCCTGACTGGTTGCTTGTGCCGGCATTCTCCTGGCATATATGGTCCGCCAGGTCGCGTGTCGTTTCCACCATAGTATAATTGCCACGATGACTGCTAAGGACAAAATCGCTGTGAGCGTGTAGTTACCGGCGTGGTGTATGCTTAATGGTGGCTGCAGCCGCTCTTGTTGTAGGTCACCGATGGTTTGGTGTAATCCGGTTAGCGCCGCGTCTATGTCTCCCGAACTGATGGCGGTCCTGCGGGACTGTACCACTGTTGACAGGTTGAACACTGGCATGAATGACATTTGCTTTTTGGTGGTATATGTTCTAGGACTTTCAATTTGTACTAAACGCCCGCTCAAAATACAGCCTGGTGTTAATGTCAGGATTCCGCTGCCCTTCAGCATGATCGGCCGAGTTTGGTCCTCGCAATCCGAACACGGATTCCTCATCCATTACAAGGATCCATTTGTTATTCTGCTGCAGCCGCCGGAGATAGATGCTGGGCAACACTGCTTTAATGCGGCACTGTGATGGTGGCGTCTTTTCATGTGTTAGCAGGGCTCTTTCACACGTAAGATTCCTGTCCTGTATAAACCGTTTTGGACCCGTGGGCTTACAGATCATCGTGCTTTCGCTAAACGTCCGGCAGGTCTTCCATGCCTCTCTTGATACTGGGTAATACTCGGATCTTGCCGTATTCACCATCAGATAGGCACTTTCAGGATCAATGAAAATGAATTGACCCTCGTGCTTGGTTGGTACTGGTATGACGTTTAGTACCTGGAAGTCCTCTCCCTGCAACAATGGCAGACGGGCTTCAAATATGACCTGGTTCTGCACAATTGCTGCTTTTATGGTGAGCAGTTGATATAGCTGTGCCCAATGTTTGTTATGGACTGGTACCCGTACCGTGCTGGGTAGGTGTTGTTGTAACACGTTTATCTGTTCTTCTAATTCCGTCGGACTTAGTAGCTGGACGCTGGTATGGGCGTGGTGTACGTCCGTTAGTACCTCGATCAACTCACTTTGCATGTCTTTGAACACCATCATCGCTGACGTTAGATGCAGAAAGGTGTCTGTGAATTCCTCGTGCACCAACATCCCCTCGATCTCTTCGTGTAATGCCTGGTAGTGTTGTTCCATGAGATCCTTCTCCCGTTGCATAATATTGGCGGTAAGGTCCAATACCTGTGTTTGCTGCTGGAATAGTTGTTGGAGTTGTACTGTTCCCGCTGCTAGCTCCTGTATCTGCCGGTGGTACTCCTGTGCATCTCGTTGATCTAACACACCAAACAAATCTCCGAAGATATTGCCCACGAAATCTAGAGGTGCTCTTTTGGTTCTCGACGTAGGTGACCGTAGCATGTAGTTACTTTTCTCTAGCCGTGCCATGAGGTAAACGGCGGGTTGCAGCAGTTCAGGGCAGTTCCGTATATAGTGCTGGCCTTCGGTAGTATTCCCTCTCTGACACGTTTCTTGGAGGCGGTGAAGGGTTTCTTTCAATAAGCCCCATTCGTGCCAATATCCAGTTAAGTCAAAGAAAATGACCAGCTTCCAATCATTGGTGGAACACGACGCGCGACCCAGATCTTCGAAGTATATTCCTGGCTCGGAATTAAACTCATCAAACTGGAAGTTGTTTCTGATGGTGGCGTCCCCTATTACCCCTGTTATCAGGGCACATATAATACTGAGCTGCATGGTGGAACTAAGGATTGGGTGTAAAGTTGAATTTTGTTATCCTCTAAGGTTTTATTTCTATATTTATAAGTGTACATTGCTACCCTGATCCTAACCAAATCTGGCCTTTAACTAACTCTGAACATGGCGTTGGCTCAAGTTCCCCAGTATCAGCTTGAGCCGACCTCAGTCCTTATTTAAGGCTACTATTACCTCTCCTAATTCTAATGTCTTAATTAACTTAATTAGCACTGGCATTCTGTGTCCGCGCGGGATACCAGTCTTCACTCCGTCGTTGCATCACCTAGGCATGCACCTGGGGGTGCGCAGGTGATGCAACCACGGTTTGGTACACGTTGTCGAGTGTGATCTTACTCGTGGTCGAGCTTTCCTTTTTCCTGTTTTTCTGCTCCCTCAACCGCTTCCTTCTTTCTCTTCTCCAGACACTCAGTTGCGACCTGCAACTGCTGAGCCTCTCTTTTGATTTCGCCGCATCTGCTGGTGTTATACAACACCCTGTGATGCGGTTTTCTTCCCTCAGTTTCTCCTTAAGCTTGGCTTTTTGGCCGCCCCGCCTCGGAGTCACCGCATCCTCGAGCTCGCACCGTGGCAGGATTGTCAATGGTCTCCTGCCCCAATATTCTGCTCGACTGATGGGCTTCTTAATCTTTTCCGTGGGCCTTTGCCCTTCTTCTTCTCTTACTGTTGCTACTTTTTCCTTCCCTGACTCCTCTGCCATCTTTACGGGATCCCTGGGAAAAGGAAAGACCGTGGTTAGCAACAACAGACTTACCGGTTCGAAATAGGTTCTGGAGCTATTCTCAGTCCGTCTAGGTTTTTGTGCTACTCCTAATGTCCTTCGCGTGGAAAATGCCCAGCCGTTTTCCCTTCTCGTCAACTAATTCGTAGGCAACGCGGCCTACGCGCTGGAAAACTTTAGCCGGGACAAATTTCTTATCCAGCTTTGCCGAATAATGCTGAGCGGCATTACTTTGGGCAAAGTTGCGCACCAAAACTTCTTGTCCCACACTCAGTTCACGATCTGCTGATCGCAAGTTGTACCGGTGTGTTGCTTTCTCGTGCGCTTGCCGGAGGTGTGCTAGAACTAACTCCCTAGCCAATTCCAGTCGATCGCTTTTAGCCTCTACCGTGAAGGTATCTAGACTTTGATCGCCTAACAGACGCAGCAATTCATACTGTGAACCGTGGTTAACCGTATGTTGACCGAATACTAAGTAGGATGGTGCGTAATCCGTGGAGGAATGTGCTGTATTTCTCAAAGCACTCGCAATCGCACCCAGATGCTCATCCCACGTACGCTGGTCTCCCTTTATATAAGCCCGGATTGCCGCTAGCACTGACCTATTTACACGCTCAGATGCATTGGCTTGTGGGGAGTACACTGGAGTGAAAACGTGTTTAACTCCCAGTTTTACTACACAGTTCTTGAACGAATTTGACCTGAACTGCTTGCCATTGTCTGTGTGAATCACTTCAGGCACTGAAAACACTGGGAACACCTCATTTTCCAGGTACTCCACGGCCTTTTTGGCCGTTGCATCGCGTAGTGGCTTTAGCAAAACGAATTTAGAATATTGATCCAGAATGATAAGGATGTAAGTGTTGCCGCTTTTAGACCTGGGATATGGTCCTAGGAAATCCAGGTACAACTTCTGGAAAGGCCTAACGTATTCCACATACTCCCCCATTTTTGGTCTTAGGAGGGTGTTCGTGGCTTTAGTCAGCTTACACATCTGGCACTGGCGCACGTAACCCTTTGCATCTTTGGCCAGTGATGGCCAGAAATAGTAGCGTCGAATGAATTCAATCATTTTTCCTGTGCCCATGTGTGCTGCCATTGGTGGTTCGTGAGCTTGGATTAAAATGCTACCGGTTAGGCTACCAGGAACCCAAAGTTTCCAACTGGGGATATCGGTCTTGGTGTCCGGATCTTCTGGTGGCTTGTGAATGAGTATCTTCCCCTCGACAACCTTAATGTTGTCTGATATGGGCTTGATGTTGAGCAAGGTTCTCGCCAGGTCCTGATAATCTGGACTGGTAAAGTCGGGAGCTTGCAGGTCTACGTGAATAGGATTCCCAACTAGGCTTAAAGTTGCTACCTCATCTGAATGTATTCGAGATAGCGCGTCAGGAACCACATTTCGTGCCCCCTTGCGATACTCTATGCGGAACTTATACCCTTGGAGTTTCAAGCTCCATCTCGCTAGACGGCCTGAGAGTTCAGATTGGTTCATTAACTGGAGGCTGGCATGGTCTGTTATTAACACAAACTCGTATCCCTCCACATAAGCTCGGAATTTCTTGATACTGAGAACTGCCGCCAGGCATTCAAGCTCGGTGACACTATAGTTTTTCTGTGCACCATTTAGCTTATGCGAAAAGAAAGAGATTGGATGCTCTCCATCTTCATCATCTTTCTGGAAAATAACACCGCCCACCCCTGTTTTTGATGCGTCTACTTGGATATAAAAAGTACGCGCATAATCCGGGTGCACTAGTACCGGCGCCTCGGATAAGCATGATTTTAATTGCTCGAACGATTGTTGGGCTTGCTCATTCCACTTGATACTTCCTTTAGATTTTAGAAGATCAGTGATCGGGGAGGCGATTGACGAATAATTCGGAATGAATTTCCGATACCAACCACTCATTCCGAAAAACTGTCTGATGTGTTTGACTGTCTTCGGAATTGGGAAGTTTTGTATAGCCGTAACCTTTTCTGGGTCCACCTTAATGCTTCCATCCTCAATAACATGCCCGAGGTATTTAAGCCGTTTTAGAAGAAATTTGGATTTCTCCACATTGATGGTGAGACCAGCTTCACTCAACTGCGTCGCTACTAGCTCTAATAGACGGATATGTTCTTCGAATGTTGGGGAAGTGACTAGTAGATCATCTAGGTAGACAAATACTCGGTCATGTAGTTGATGTGGAATCACTTTGTGCATGAGCCTACACATTGTTTGGGCTGCATTGCACGGACCGAAAGACATTACCGTGAATTGGTATAGTGGTCTATCGGGAACAGTAAATGCAGTCTTTGCCCTGGCTGGTGAGTTTAATGGGATCTGCCAAAAGGCATCCTTAAGGTCGATACTGGAAATGTACTTAGTGTTATCTAGACGACTGAGGAGCCCATCGATTATGGGTAATGGATATGCATCCTTCACAGTTACCGCATTTAACTTCCTAGCGTCTAGGCATAGCCTGGTCTTCCCATTACTTTTACGCACTATCGCCATTGGCGAGCTCCAAGGACTGCAAGACTCTTCTATTACGCCTAGCTTTAGCATCCGCTCTATCTCTGAATCTAAATCTTTCTGTACTGCTGGCGATATCGCATAATATCGTTGTTTTATGGGCCTGGCATCGCCCGTATCGATATCATGTTCCAGCAAATGGGTACGCCCTAGACCAAACAGTTCCGACGAGGACACTTGCCCTTTATCTTGTCTAGTATGCCCTGTTGTTCCTCAGACAATACATGATGGCTGTTAGCTGGGTTTTCACTAGCTGACGTAGGGACAGGGGAATTTTGAGATGAGCTCTCTGCACTTAATTCTGATACCGAAATTTCAAGGTTGAATACCTGCCAGAAGTCGGTTCCTAAATACAGCTGTTGGGACAGCGACAGGGCAATGTACAAGCATACCGTTCTGGATAGGTTGTTAAAAATGACTGGTAGTCGTACGTATGCTAGAATTTGTTCAGCTTCGCCGCTAGCAGTATGTACCTCAGACCTATATTGTTGGTATGTTAGCCCCTGTTCGTGTAAAAACTGTTCACTGCCTCTCCCCAGTACGCTAATATTGGCTCCTGAGTCGAGCAGTCCGCGAAAGGCTTGTCCGTTTATTGTGACATTGGCATATGGCCGACGGTCTGGCCCTGAATGGATAACTGTCGAAATAATATTTTTACGCCTCTTACGACGCTCGTGGAAGTAGTTTATCATTCGAATCAACTGTCTGTTATCCGTTTGACAAGAGAGTGAACGAGAAGACTTCTCGGGGGTGGTTTTTATTGTCGGGGGTGTCGTGCGTACAACTCCGGGTCGGTGTTGCTTGCTGCCTCTTCCGTTGTGCCGTGGGGTTGGCGAATCGGTTCTCCTGGGCCGAGATGAGACTTCCGAGTGTACCTCATCTCGGATCTCCAGTTTTCCGCTTGGTTGCACCGGGTGCAGTCAGGTTTGAGGACATTTCTAGTCCCACACCCGAAACAGAATGTACCCGTGACTCTTTTGCCACAATCCGTGAAGGAATGGTTACTTTCCCCGCAATTCCAGCAGGTGAAGTTTCGGTTACTGGATGGTGCAGGGCTGTGGTCTCTGGGATGACTTCCCGCATTCTGGTGGTGTCCCTGTTTTAGACGATGATTGATGGCACACACCTGACGGTAATAGCCACCAGTCTGTACGTGGTCAGCCACGTAGTGTTCGTCATCATCCACCATGTCAGACAGATGGGTGCTCTCTAGCGCGCTTATGCGTGATGGGTGAGGATTGAACCTCACCTGGGGTCGTGGTCTCAACCCTTCGCTTCCGTGGGGTGAACTCCAGGATGTACTAGGAAGCCTTAACCCGGCCTCAGGGTTATGTCCGAATCTGCTCCATAATGCCTCCAAGGCGCTGCATCTCCGGATAAATGATGCCAAGCTTGCAAAATCCTTCTCCAAATGGAGTTCCATTTGCAACCCTGGCCTCATATTTCTCCGGATTACAGTATAGAGAAAGTCGTCGGATATTGGCTTGTTTGATTGCAAGGTAATCTTTTGGATGGACTGATAGAATTCTTGGATTGTCTCTCTTGGGTAGCGCTGTTTTCGATTATTGAGCAACCGCCTTACATCGTCGTCGGTTGTACTCGTTGCGAACCTAACGGTCATAACTTGTCTTAGTTCCTCCCAAGTTATATCGGGGTTCCGATCGACTGAACTCCAGAACCACTCCAGTGCTTCTTCCTCTAGACACAAATCAAGAACCCTGACTAGGCAATCAAACGGAATGCAAGACGCTGACGCATGCCATTCCATGCGAGTTAGAAACCGTTGGACTGTTAGCTCGCTGTGCAGCCCTTGGAATCGCATCTTCCAAGTTTTCACCTCCTGTCTCAATTTTGTATTATCCCAGGATGGTGCTGGATGAAGCCTAGTGGAATTGTGCGGGCCTTGATGGAACGATGCTGTGTGGGGCGTCACAGAGTGGGGGTCATTGTCTAAACTTAGCCGGTGAAAATTGAGGCCGTAATCTTCTGAAGCGTCTTCGCCTAAATCTTGAAGCGTGGGGACTGGAGCTTTAACCAGCGGTGCCTTGCCACTAGGACCAGCTTCTCCCTGTGCGGCTGCAGCTGGTGCTGCTAATTGCGCTTCAGGTTCAGGTTCTGGAACCACTAATCCTTCCAGTGCCTCTTGAGCTTGTCCAAATGTTAGCTTGCCTCTTTTGACCATGGCTATTACCCTGCCACTATCGACCACTACTTCTTTTAGCTTCTCTGACATCTTTAAAAATTTTGGCGATTTACTCACTCGATTGGCTCTACCTTGGACGTGAACCAGTCTTGCCATCGCCTCGGGCAACCATTCGGCAGCGGCTGTGTTATTCTTCAGGTCTTGTATCACATCTTGACACAGCTGTCGAACCTTCTTGGTACAAGCCTCTATTTCGCGCTGAGGTTGTTTCTGCGCCGCTACATGTGCCTTACTTGGCGCGAGGAATGAATCCTCACGCTCTTCCTCCAATTTGCGTATTAACGCTTCCTTCATGGTTTGGGTAATTTCCTGGGTGGCTTTATCCACCAGGTTGCGTACCTCAAACTCAATACGCAGTTCTTCGTCCGTCAATTTGTCTATATTAAATTCCATCTCTACCTAGTTTGATAACAATAAATTAAAATCGGATGGTCCTAATTTGGCTACTTAAACTCAATTTTTACCTACCTAAACTCTAGGAATTACTATAAAAATAAATCTAACAATCTCACAAAACTGATTGATTCAAAATGTATACAACCACAGTCAATTTCACCCCCGCAACGAGGTGATGGTTAATTCCCACTACTTGGGTCAAACAAGGATAGGAAAAGGAAAATGAAAACCGAATTGAACTGATAAAATATGAAATATTAACCCAAACCAGCAATGGCATTCGTAACTCCGTATATAACGAGAGTGAGACTCATTGCCCTGGTGAAAACATTTTCATATTTCATTAAATTACCCAGTTAAGTAAGACACTTCTCTTGCCCTCATAATTCACAGTCATCATTCAATTCTACCTTAGAAGACGACCTGACTGTGTGAGTGGCAGGCCGAATCGCTCACTTCACTGGGAACAACAACTCGCCGGCTGTTGTTGCGAATTTCCATAACTTTGCGATACTAACTCGACTGGTTTATGGCCAACTTGTATTCGATGCACATCCACTTGCAGACTCCTAAGTATGACCAACCAATCACGTTGTACCCTGGATGCAACTAACCTAACAATGAGAGGACTGGCGACCCCATCCCGAAGGATGATATTTTAAAATTTTAAAAACAGAAGTGAATAAAACGCGACACTTAAATATAAAGTTATAGATTGGAAATTCCATTTTTATCTAATTTAAAATATGACCAAAACTTAACCTGTGGTAAATTCTAGCCACAAGCCAAATTGTTGCCACTAAACAGGGGATGGTTAGGGGTTCAAATTTACAATTCCAGCTGGGATGCGGAATGATGTGTCAATTTACCTGAGAATGAGCAGCCCTTTATACCACCCAAGATCGTCGCTTGGCAGGAAAGGGATATGCTCATTACTTCAGGGATCGCATCACTCACCCTTGCCAGTGCAGAATTGCAAAATTGTACGTTGTACAAGGTACACGAAAACCGCACAACATTTTTGTTGGTGCATATGAACTGTTGTAAAAAGAATGGATCGCCGAGTTCCATGTACCACCACAAATACCAGTTCACCCCCCGGAGTGCGGGTTGGGACTTGCCACAGGCGAACTGAATATTCGGAGATCCGGTACAGGAAAACGATAATTTAAGAAACTCATTTGTGTGTGTACGACCCACCCAGAATTAGGTCAGGCACACCGAACAGGCATGTCCGCAGCCATACTCACACAAACAAATTTCTTATTCTATTCACATAGAGATTCATTACACTGTTTAGCACTTAAATCACTTTTTTTTTCACTTAAAAAAAATTAATTTGGCCGAATTTCCGGCCCGATGTTTGGGCGCCACTTGAAAAAGTGGTGCCTACATAAATATTTTAATTAATTGTGGAACAGATTGTAACGGAATCTTATCATATTCCGCTATCAACCCATTTCCCAAAATATTTCCTCTATGCAAAGTGGTTCCACCATGACCTTGAAGAGATCATCTTCACAAAAATTCTTTAATTAGTTAGTCATGCGGGAATCACCTAGTTCTTTGTGTTTGTTGTTGCAATACAACGAACATAAAAAAAAATATATTTCATATCTACGTATGTATCCAATTGCAACCGACGTCACTCAATGTATCTATAATGTAGTTATTATAAATACAAATGAGTAAAAGTAAAAATATTTATGTTGTTGTTGGATTGCGTAGTCATGTGTTTTGTGTTGTGCGCGCAAAGGGTAAACGTTCTACATGGAGGTAATCGAACTACCTATATGTAGAAATTGAGGAATTGCACTTTCCGCGACACATGCAATATAAATTCCCCAAGTGCAAATTAGCACACTTTTTAAATGGGCGGTGTTTATAGCAATATTTTGTTAATATTGCGAAAATGAAATTAATTAACTGAGAGAGTAGTACATTAATTGTACAAAAATTTCCCCCTCCTTTCTCAATCAGTTAATTAATACAATATAAATACCGGACCAAAATTTTGAAAGGGGGTCAGTGAGTTTGAAGTCTCTACGTGGAGACATTTAGTTAAGTAAGTTTGAGGGTGTTAGCGAGTGTAAGGTTTTAGATTTTGTTTTTTTTTGTGTAAGGTGTTAAAATAAATAAAAAGAAAAAAAAGACTGAGAGTTATTTTTTGTGCTTGTGAGGTGGTTGCTGTTGGTTGCAGAGATTGCTGCCGTGTTGGTACGTGGCTCATAGTGGTAAGTATTTATCGGTAAGGATAAAAACTAAGTGTCAGTGAATAACAAAACGGTAGCAGACTGTTCCTCTAACAGTCTTTCTGAGGCGGAACTGATACGGCCTAGGCTGTACTTTTCCTTTCCGTTAGAGCCAGCTGCTACACCATTTCCACTAATAATTTGGAAATTAAAAAGGGCGAGCTGCCCATTTGTGTTTTTTTTATTATTAACACCCGGTTAGTGATGACTCACTAAGAGTCTTCATATATACACTCGTACGGTCACTCATCAGCGGGATGAGTTGATAGATTTCCTGTTGTGTTTCCACTTCTGGGTCCGATGACCCGTCCAAATTCCCTCGCCTAACCTTTTGGGTTATGGTTTTCTCCTCAGTTTTATTTCGCGGTTAACAAGGCTGCTATCTGGGTATCCTCATCCCCACGCCGTTCCCTCAACCGACTGAGCCGCGGGAACAAATGCCGCGAGGGATGCCATACAGATAGTGGCAATTCTGTGAAATTGGGTTTGCCCTACCGCGTGTAGAAGAAAATCCATTTCAAGTGGCGCCCAAAGGGGGCCTAAAAATTGGCCCAAATTATTGGTATACATTGCCAAAAGATTCTAGATTCATTTATGGATCCCAAATTTAATTGAGGATTTCCCTCACATTTGTTTTGATTTAAATTATATCGGCATTAATATACTGTCGTACATTCTTAAATATTTTAATACAACCAGTGCAAATGGTCGTATAGTACAAGTTTCAATGAATGACTAATGTAAAATCCTTTTTGGCACGAGTATGGCTGCGGTACTGCCTTATTGGTGGTCCTGACCAGATGCAATGTTGGGTCATACACGTACTGATTAGAATTAATAATTTTTGAGCTGCAATACTGGATCTCCAAATGATTGGTTTATCTGTGGCAAGTCCCAACCCGCACTCCGGGGGATAAAACGACATTTGTGGTAGTATTTGGAATTCAAGAATACATCTGGCACAATGTAAAACTGGTACTGGTACTGGTATCTAATTTCTCTATAAGTTGTACGGTTTTCGGTACCGTGTACAACCAACAATTTTACATCTCTGAATAGGCAAGGGTGAATGATGTGATCCCTGGAGTAATGGGCATATCCCTTTCTTGGCCGGTAGAATACCGGGGGTATAAAGGGGCGCTCATTCCCAGATTAATTTGAAACGTCATTCCATATCCCGATTCGAATTGTAAGGTTGCCCTTCCATTTACCTCGGTTTTGTTATCCAGTTTGTAGTAAGCAATTACTTCAAGTAAGGATAAATTTGTTTAATTCGAATAAAATATGGATTTCCAGTAATACAATGTATATTTAGGTATTTGCGTTTATTTTTACTTCAGCATTTTAAATTTAATTTTCATCCTTAGGGATGGGGTTCGCCAGTTCACCAAATTTAGTTTTAACTACGTCCAGGGTATGGCTCACCTAGCTGTTCATACCTAGGTTCTATTAGTGGACGAATATAAGACTCCAGGATTGGACATAGGCTAAGTGAAGTCATACTACATTGTGGAAATCCTTAGTGATAACCAGCGTGTTATTACTCCCAATTGATAAACAAATGGCAACTGTCGTTCGAGGACCTTAATTGAAAGGACTCGCTAACGTCAGTTGACTGGCGTGATGAAGTGGTTGTCGATCGCACGGTTGAGCTCCTCTAACGGTTAGAGTATGACTGCCAATTGTGGTAAGATCGGCAAAAACAGAGTCATGATCTTTTGGGTACAATATTGAACTTTTGTTTACTGATTCACAATAGCAGTGAGGATCGCTCAATAGGAGTTAAGACGCCCATTGCAATAAATTGGGATGAGTAAAATCAGTTCATCAAAATTTCAAGTTCAACTTTCCTTTCCTTTCCTTGTTTTGACCCAGGAAGTGCGGGATATTTTGTCTTCTCATCACGTGAGATCGGGAGGACTGTGCATGTGTATATTTTTTCTTGTTTGTTTTTAAAAATTAAAAAAAAAATTTTTAGTTAGCTAGTTTTTTTTGTTTTGTTAGTTAAACATATTGTAAGGTTTTTTTAAAAATGGAATTCAACTTAGACAAGTTGAATGATGATGAACTCTTGGTAGAGTTCGAAGTACGCCGATTAGCTGATAAAGCTAGTCGGGAGATCACTCAGACGCTGAAAGAGGCGTTGGTAAGAAGGTTTGAAGAAGAGCGTGATGATTCATTCCTTATTCCAAACGAAGCGCATGAGGCTGCACGTAAACAGCCACAAAGAGAAATAGAACTATGTACAAGAAAACTGTTACAGCTGCGCGAAACGGTGTTGGAGAAGTTAGGAGATAATACCGCAAAAGAAGATTGGTTACCAGAGGCTCGCGCCAAGTTAACACACATCCAAGGCCGCGCTAACAGGGTAAGCCGGTTACCAAAGTTTTATGCCATGTCTGCCACATTGAGAACAGCTGTAGAAGCTTGTGGTGGAATAGTAGCGGTATTAAAGCGCGGGGAACTATCGACAGAACAGGCACTAGAAAGATGGACAAAAATAATTATTGCAATGCCTGATTCTGAAAAAGTACCAGCAGTAGAGGTTCCACCAAACTCCCAAAATGAGCCCGGAACAAGTGGGGGGAATAAAAAGGAGCCCCAGCTGACCTTATTAGACTTAGGAGAAGACCCATTGGAAGATTTAGATTTAGGGTTGTCTAGAATGGATCTTAGTTATCAAAATGAAACTCCACACGACGAGTTTACTAGACACAAACAGCCACATAACTCCACTGGAGTAGATCATCAGGTTATGGCTTGGAGTAGTTCAAAGCTTCGGCAGGAAGCAAAAACCTGGAAAGTAAGATTCCAAGGGCTTAGTAGTGAATTGACAGTCCAACGGTTTCTCAACCGAGTAGAATGGCACGCAGACAGGTCAGGCATTCCTTACGACCAACTGGTAAGGATACTAGATCTTTGTCTAGAGGATGAAGCTTTTGAGTGGTTCTGGAGCACAGTAGATCGCAATCCAGGAGCTTCATGGGAACAGATGAGGCAAGCGATGATAATCCGTTTCTCATCAAGTACCACGGACGATGATGTTCGTCGGTTGCTTAATAATAGGAAACAGAGGTATCCACGAGAAACGGTGCAAGAGTTCTATCAGGCCATTCAAAAGATTGCATTACGATCAAATAAAACAGTATCCGATAGTACAATCTATACAGTCCTAAGAAGAAATATTAGGCCTGGGTTACAGTTTGCACTACATGACGAGAAAAACTTCCCAAACCTTCCGGCGTATATTCGGCGGTGCAGTGCGCTGGAAGCAATGTGGCGAAGATTTGGTCATAACCCGGAAGCAGGGCTAACTCTGCAAAACTTGAATTACCCTGAGGTATATAGACCACCTCCTAGACGACAAGTTATGTTCGATCCCAGAGGTCCTAGAGTACACGCTTTGTCACATGCAGATTCAATAGGGGCAGACGTAGAAGAAGACGGGCATTCATACCAAGGCACAGATGAATCAGATTATTGCGAACCCCAAGTTTCAGCCATCTCAAGTAAACTGCAAGCTCAGACACCACCATCGCGAGCAATGGCGTCACACAATACACGACCAAGTTCCAGGAAGTGTTGGAATTGTGGTGACGGTTCACATAACTTCATGGACTGTAGGAGGCCCATTACGTCAGTTTTTTGTTTTGGTTGTGGGTTAAAAGGCACTTATAAACTAGATTGTAGGGTATGCAATTCGGCGGGAAACTGGAGAACCGAGATGAGGGGCACTCGGGAACCTCATCTTGGTCGCGAGAGCCCGAAGCCAAATACGGGGACGGAAGAAGTGGCATCCAATACAGATCCGGAGCTATACCGGCTGTGGCGGAAATAAAGTCAACCAATAGTACATCTTCCCAGTCTGTTTCATGCCAAACGGATAACAGGCGTGAAATTCGAAGGGTAGGATATTTTCGCATGCGCCGAACTTGGCGCAGGCAGATCATTTCGTCAGTTATCCAACCAGGGTCAGATCATCGGCCATATGTAAAATTGAAAATTAAAGGAGAATCAGTTTCAGGACTACTCGATTCTGGAGCTAACATAAGTGTTTTAGGTAAGGGGAGTGAACAATTTATCCAAAAGCATGGCTTGTCTTACCTACCCCATAGATCAAAAGTACAAACTGCCAGCGGTATGACTGAGCAAATATTAGGTTATATCTATATACCAGTTTCCTTTAATAACCAAATACACACAATTCGGTTATATATTGCACCAACCTTGTCACAACCGTTGTACCTGGGAACCGATTTTTGGGAAAAATTTGGGTTGCAAATTTTTGTCTCAGAATTATCTTATCCGGACGGTTCACCAAAAATAGATACTAATGAACAGCACATACTAACTAGTGAACAACAAACAAAATTAGACTATGTAAAGAACAAATTTCCTTCATCGATTCAGTTTGGTCTGGGTAAAACACACCTTGTCGAACATGATATAGATACTGGCGATGCGAAACCCATCAAGCAGAGGCATTATGCCATTTCACCCGCAGTTCAAAAAGATATGGACCAAGAAATTGACCGTATGATTGGATTGGGGGTGATAGAAGAATCATCTGGCCCCTGGAGCTCTCCGATGGCAGTAGTGCGGAAGGGTAATGGCAAGATCCGTCTATGTCTCGATGCGCGGAAACTAAATAGTGTGACGATCAAAGATGCCTACCCATTACCTATTATAGACGGGCTACTCAGTCGTTTGGAAAATACCAAATACATCTCCAGCCTAGATCTTAAGGATGCGTTTTGGCAAATTCCACTCAATCAATCCGCACGAGCTAAAACAGCATTTACGGTGCCAGGTAGACCATTATATCAATTTACCGTAATGCCTTTCGGGTTATGCAATGCTGCACAAACCATGTGTCGTCTTATGCATAAGGTGATCCCACATGAATTGCATGATCGGGTTTTCGTGTATCTAGATGATCTTTTAGTTACTTCTCCCACTTTGGACGAACATATGATATTATTAGAAGTAGTAGCAAATCACCTAACAGCTGCGAATCTCACCATCAACGTAGAAAAGTCTAAATTTCTCTTAAAGCAATTAAAGTATCTGGGGCACATAGTAGGAGATGGAAAAATCAAAGTAGACCCAGAAAAGGTGAAAGCAATAGAGGAATACCGCACCCCGAAAACCATAAAGCATGTTAGACAATTTTTAGGGATGAGTGGGTGGTACCGCAAGTTTATTCCAAACTATTCATCAATTGCGTCCCCACTCACAGATTTGCTGAAATCCAAAGGTGGAATTAAATGGAATGAGGAGGCAGAGCTTGCTTTCAGGCAATTAAAAGCATGCTTATCCTCAGCACCAGTGTTGTTACATCCCGATTACACCCGCAAATTCTACATTCAAGTGGATGCTTCTAAAACTGGTGTAGGGGGAGTTTTGTTCCAAAGAGACGACAGAGAAGAAGAGCACCCGATCGCCTATTTTTCACATAAGTTGAATGGGGCTCAGAAGAACTACAGTGTCACAGAACTGGAGTGTCTAGCAGCAGTCCTCAGTGTAAAAAAGTTCCGAGCCTACGTGGAGGGCTATGAGTTTGTCATCATTACAGATCATGCTAGTCTGCAATGGTTGATGAACCAAACTGATCTGTCAGGACGATTAGCAAGATGGAGTTTGAAACTTCAAGGCTATAACTTCAGAATCGAATATAGAAAAGGAGCGCAGAACGTAGTACCAGATACTCTGTCTCGAGTACACTCGGATGAGGTAGCTGCTCTAGACTTAGTTCAATCGGCAGTGGACCTGCAGTCACCAGAGTTCACCGGCCCAGAATATCAAAAACTAATCGAGACCGTAATGAATATGAAGCCCAAACCAGATAACATCAAGGTCATGGATGGTAAATTGCTGCTCCATCAACCAGTAAGAGACTTGGACCTCAAGACTGATATCCCTAGTTGGAAACTCTGGATTCCCAACAGCCTAGTTCTCAAGGTGCTGACACAGGCTCACGAACCTCCTACAGCAGCACATATGGGTACAGGGAAAATGTTAGAGACACTACGTCGAAATTTTTATTGGCCATCTTTGGTTAAAGACACCAAAGAATATGTGCAAAAATGTGAAATGTGTAAATTAACTAAAGCCACCAATACAATATTGAGACCAAAAATGGGAGAGTATAGAGAGTACGACAGACCATTTCAAAAGTTGTACCTAGACTTCCTAGGTCCTTATCCCAGATCAAAGAACGGGAACACTTACATTTTCGTGGTACTAGACCATTACTCCAGATTTGTGCTGATTAAGCCTTTACGTGACGCTACAGCCAGCAAGGTAGTGACATATTTAGAGAATGAAGTTTTTCCGGTATACTCAGTGCCCGAAATAATACACACTGACAATGGCAAGCAGTTCAAGTCACACCTTTTTGACGACTGTTTGGCCAAGCTGGGAGTTAAACACATGTTTACTCCAGTATATTCCCCACAAGCAAATGCGTCGGAACGTGTGAATAGGTCTATACTGGCAGCAATCCGCGCATATGTTAAGGGTGATCAGCGGACCTGGGACGAACATCTGAGCCAGATAGGCAGTGCTTTACGCAATACGTCACACTCCTCCATGGAGTATGCGCCATCATACCTGGTTTTTGGACAGCACACGATTAGCCACGGTTCTCAGTATGAGTTATTACGATTATTGGGAGACCAAACCTTGGCTACCTTCACGGTAAGCGCCAAGGATGATCGACTCACATTGGCCAAAGAGATCGTACGTGCACGGCTGCAACAAGCACATGCAAAAACAGCACAACGATACAACTTACGGTCATCAAACCGTGAACTGAAAGTAGGGCAAGAAGTGTATGTCCGCAACTTTACGCAGAGTAACGCCGCTAGGTATTATTCAGCAAAGCTGGACAAGAAATTTATACCAGCCATTGTCCATCGGCCTGTAGGAAATGTAGCGTATGAACTGGTGGATAATAAAGGAAAATCGTTAGGGGTATACCACTCAAAAGATATTCGGAGTAAACCGTCCGGCCTAACGAATTAGTCATAAAGACATATACCTCTACACTACTCAATACTAACAAGGCAACCGGTTTATTTCAGACATGGCTGAGGTGTCGAGGGTAACCGGCCAGCAGACGGAAGAAACCCGAGAAACAGAAGAATTAAGTAAGATGGAAAAGAAAAGGGTGATCACACTTACAGAATACCTAAGCAGAGGGAAAGTAGTGACGCCGCCTACCCATGAAGCCGAAGGTATTCTGAAGCGTAGGAAGGGGGGGCGCGAGCTGGATTTGAAAAGAAAGATCCAAGAAACCGGCCGGATAATGGAGATTCCAGGACTGGAATCTTGGCGGAAAAAGCAGTATGAGAAGGAAATAGAAATCCTGAAACAACAGCTACGCTTGTTTAGACAAGGCAAGAGGAAGCGGAGAAGGGAGCAAAAGGGAGAGGGGGATAGAACGGATATCTCCAGCTAATAAAAGAAAAAAAGGTCGCGAGCCATCTTACCGTTAGATTACCTTCGTACACATAGAGGATGGCTTAGGTAATGTAATAGTAAGGTGAAGGCTGGTATGTCGTGAGATAAAAAAAAAGACAAAAAACAATTACCAGCGCAATAGTTAAGCAGCAATTGGTTAGATTAATAGTAATGAGGGGGGGGGGGTATAATATGAAGCTAGGTTTTCATAGGAATGAGGTTACCTCAATGCACACATATAAGATAAGAGAGTGAGATTGAGGTGGCGCCATTTAGCAACACTAGGTTTAGGATTTATAGGAACTAAAATTAGTATAGATACAGATTCTAGAGGATAGGGACATTTCGTAGTTCATTTCATTACCTCAGAGCATGTTTTACTAAACAGGGAACCTACACAGTGAGTCAAAAACAAGGAGAGCAAGATGCAGGTGGCAATGATAGTGTTTTTGGGATGGATGGGACTATGGTCCATTGAAGGAAGGCTGGATTATATGCAATTCCAAAACAACCCGGGGATTTATATGGAGGAACTTGGTAGGGCCAGGCTTACACAGGAAGATTGGAAGCTGATCCTTTACTACGACCTCACCAACTATTGGCATGAGTGGGATAGCATCAGTGGTGTGGTAGACAGACTCCACCAGGCCTGTCAGGAGCGGGTGAATCAGGGCTCAGAACCCAACGGAAAAGTCTGGTTTCCAGACAAAGCATGGCCCTGTGAAGAATTGATCCAGCCATTAAACCTAATAATGGTTGGGATGCGAGACCGGAATGTGTTGTTGAAGGAGGCCAGGCGAAAACGACGGGCACCATTGGAGTTTATCGGGACGTTTATGAACGAGGCATTCGGAGTATTAGACCAACGGTCAGCGGCAAAGTATGAAGCGGTTATTAAAGATCTACAAAGAGGACTAATACATGCCAACGAACTCTCCAGACACCAGACACACGTAATAGATATGACTGCAAACCTGATTAAGAAACAACAGGAACAAACAAAGGCGCAATACCATCAGATACATAGGGAGATAAACTCGCTGGCTAAACACGCCAATTTTATAGATATGGTGCTGCAGGTGTCAATACAGATCACTATGTTTAAGGAAATGCAAGAAGCAATTATTGACGTGATGGTGGATTTACACCAAGGCCACATAAACACCCGATTGATCACGCCATCCCAGTTACAGGAGCAACTGAAGAAGTTAGAAACATGGATACCGAAGCACGTACAACTACCAAAGTACCAACGACACTGGGTGCAAATATACAGGAACTTGAGGGTAACTGCCAGGTTGATAAATCAACACCTAATCTTCGAATTACGCGTACCGCTGCTAGACCAAGACGAGTATCAGGTGTTCAAGGCATATCCAGTTCCCACTATCCACGAGGGCAAAATGATCTCATTGCAACTGACAGCGGCAATCATACTTGTGAGCAAACAACAGACCTGGTACTACCAAATGCCAGAGTCAGAATTCAAGGAATGCAGAGTTTGGGAGGATGGACAATACATCTGTAAACGCAGACATGCCCTATTTAACACCCAAGAGGAGCTAAAACCCTGCGAGGTCCAACTGTTAATGAATGAGACGCTGAAGCTGGAGAACTGCAATATCCAGGTTGCAAGGAAAAAAACGACCATGTATCCGTTGAGCCAGGACAACAAATGGGTAATATCTCTGGCCCAAACAGAAACAGTTAACGTCATATGTAACGGGACCATGAGCCGATCCGAAATTCAGGGGAGTGGAGTGTTAAGCCTAAGCCCAGACTGCCAAGTAATAGGGAAAGATTACTTGTTAGTGAGTCAAACAGTCTATTCATCCGAGCTGAAAGTAAATTTTCTGCCGAATTTCAATTTGACCCAAAGGGTGGGAAGGGTGCTGGGATCGAAACTGACAGAAGATATGGATGCAGACCTAGAGGGAATTCTGGCAGCTGTGCAGGAGCTACAGCAAGAAGAGACATGGTACCAGATCAGTGTCCATGATGTATCACACTACTCCAGTACACTAGTTACCTTGGGTTTACTGGTAGTGGTAGTGATTGCTTGGTAGAAGCGGAGGCATTTTGGAAGGATGCTATATCAAGCTGCTAATAGACCAAGTTCCTACACACAAACACATTCAACACCAACAACCAAAACCAGGAGACGGACCAGCTGTTGAAGAGGGGCCACACGACAGCTGCGTTGGTAATGACATGCACGAACAACGAGCATAGTAATGATAGTTATATATATTAAATCGTTGCGAAATTGAGCCAATAAATAAGAACAGTAAATAGTAACATAAGAGTTAGAATTTAGTTAGTTAATTGAAATTATTAATAGACATTATTTTAGTTTTATTTGTTAAAATATTATATAAATTATATAAATTATGTAAAATTATATTAAATAAATTAGAGATTCATGTGTATAGCAATATTAGGCCATAGTATTTAGATTTAGCAATTAAGGAAGTAGGGTTAGGTTGCCCGGCTTTGGGACTATCTCAGGGTGTGGGGCGTCCGCCACGTTGAGCTATTTCAAGCTGATCCAAATCATTTTCCCCGCCTAAATAGAGCATGAGATCTCTTTTCATCTCAGGGTTTGGGTTTTCCCCACGCTGTAACGGAATCTTATCATATTCCGCTATCAACCCATTTCCCAAAATATTTCCTCTATGCAAAGTGGTTCCACCATGACCTTGAAGAGATCATCTTCACAAAAATTCTTTAATTAGTTAGTCATGCGGGAATCATCTAGTTCTTTGTGTTTGTTGTTGCAATACAACGAACATAAAAAAAAATATATTTCATATCTACGTATGTATCCAATTGCAACCGACGTCACTCAATGTATCTATAATGTAGTTATTATAAATACAAATGAGTAAAAGTAAAAATATTTATGTTGTTGTTGGATTGCGTAGTCATGTGTTTTGTGTTGTGCGCGCAAAGGGTAAACGTTCTACATGGAGGTAATCGAACTACCTATATGTAGAAATTGAGGAATTGCACTTTCCGCGACACATGCAATATAAATTCCCCAAGTGCAAATTAGCACACTTTTTAAATGGGCGGTGTTTATAGCAATATTTTGTTAATATTGCGAAAATGAAATTAATTAACTGAGAGAGTAGTACATTAATTGTACAAAAATTTCCCCCTCCTTTCTCAATCAGTTAATTAATACAATATAAATACCGGACCAAAATTTTGAAAGGGGGTCAGTGAGTTTGAAGTCTCTACGTGGAGACATTTAGTTAAGTAAGTTTGAGGGTGTTAGCGAGTGTAAGGTTTTAGATTTTGTTTTTTTTTGTGTAAGGTGTTAAAATAAATAAAAAGAAAAAAAAAGACTGAGAGTTATTTTTTGTGCTTGTGAGGTGGTTGCTGTTGGTTGCAGAGATTGCTGCCGTGTTGGTACGTGGCTCATAGTGGTAAGTATTTATCGGTAAGGATAAAAACTAAGTGTCAGTGAATAACAAAACGGTAGCAGACTGTTCCTCTAACAGTCTTTCTGAGGCGGAACTGATACGGCCTAGGCTGTACTTTTCCTTTCCGTTAGAGCCAGCTGCTACACCATTTCCACTAATAATTTGGAAATTAAAAAGGGCGAGCTGCCCATTTGTGTTTTTTTTATTATTAACACCCGGTTAGTGATGACTCACTAAGAGTCTTCATATATACACTCGTACGGTCACTCATCAGCGGGATGAGTTGATAGATTTCCTGTTGTGTTTCCACTTCTGGGTCCGATGACCCGTCCAAATTCCCTCGCCTAACCTTTTGGGTTATGGTTTTCTCCTCAGTTTTATTTCGCGGTTAACAAGGCTGCTATCTGGGTATCCTCATCCCCACGCCGTTCCCTCAACCGACTGAGCCGCGGGAACAAATGCCGCGAGGGATGCCATACAGATAGTGGCAATTCTGTGAAATTGGGTTTGCCCTACCGCGTGGAGAAGAAAATCCATTTCAAGATGTTGTGCTCCAATTTGGGCGCCACTTCAAAAAGTGGTGCCTACATATAAATAAAATGGACCTGATGTTATTAGGCCCTTGTTTGGGCGCCACTTGAAACGGGTTAAACTTTAGCTACTGCTAAAGTTAACCCAGTTTCATAGATTTTTGCCGCTACCTGTATTCATCCCCAGCGGCATTAACCCGTAGCTCAGTCGGGAGAGGTTAATCGGTCGTGGGGATGGGGATGCACCGGTAACGGCCTAGATAACCGCATCTAAAAAAAACAAACATAAAAAAAAGGAAAAGTGGGGTATCGGACCCCGAAGTAGTGGTTAGCCTACCAGCCCATCGCTTGGGCAAAACTGACTGTGATTGTATAGGTAAAATGTTTATTTAAACATTTTACCCTAATCTACCTAAACTAAAAAAAGCTATCTGGCCCATAGGCCCTAAAAGATGGTGTTAGTAGGGGGTTGATAGTGGTATGCTATCGATGGCAGCAGAAAGAAAAAGAGCCGCTTAGCGTCAACAATTTTCTTTCCGCCGGCAGCCGACGTCAACCCACTATCGTTATTTATTAGGTTAGTTAAACTTAACACTCCTTTACTTACCTACTCGAACAAAAAAATCTGCCCACAAAAACACAAAAATAAAAATTGAAAATTCAAAAAAAACAAAAACAACAAACACGGTTTATTAAGTAACGCTATTTTATTTTACTTAAAATCACTAAAAAAAACACAAAGAAAACACAATTTTACTTGATCACACACTAAATAAAAAAACTAAAAAAACTTGACCACACGTTGGTCTGTCTAGAAACTTCCTGCCCCAAGCAAGAAAGATATCGTACCTATTTTGAGTTTCATAGGAAATTTTTTGCGATCTCATCACAAAAATTCCTATGAAAATTGTACAGCAACGTGACCTCGATTTTGCTGACTCGATCCACGCGCAAGTATTTTTTTCTTCAATCCATCCGTTGAGGAAGTACGAACAACAACAACCACAATGCTTTTCAATATTTGCATTGGTCATTGTCATTCACCTAATAAATAGATCAAGTACATTTATTATGTACATAGGCAACGTAATCAAATTACGTTGATGTACATATCTGCGTTTAATTAACTGTGGCACATATGAAAAATTCTAAAGTGAATGGATCATATGATACCACTATAAATAAAGGCAAAGAAAAAATGTAGAAGGCTGGCATGACGTTTGCTTGAATGGAATGTAGTTGAAGATATCATCTTCGAGGTCATGCCGATGAGGAAATAGATTTTGTTGGGATGGGTTGATAACGGAATTAGGTTTAATTCCGTTACAATATGAACCACATGCGGTTGGATATATGGTGGCGTACTTAACTCGTTCCTTCTAAAAATAGAGCTGTGCCCTCAGCGACTCTGGCTTTTGCACGTTTGTCCTGTTGATTTATTTTTTGTAAAAAAACTTCTGTATTTGCGAAAGAGAAAAAATGTTATTAATATTATTATAATGATGATAATTAGAGTTGAGGTTGCTAAAGTGTGAGCGTAAGTTGTAGCTATTTTTTGTTTCTTATCGATTTCTTCCAAATTTTTAATTGTTGTTTTAGGTAGATATGGTATATCTAATACTTCTTCCTTTGTAATGTTGATGTGAATATTTTCGAATGGTTGGATGATTTGCAACCGTTGAATTCTGCGTCTTTGGTCGTTACGGAATGTTTTCCCTCCAGCTGTGATACTACAATTTTGGAAGTGAATAAGCTTTATTCCTTTGATGATTGCACTGTTGATTTCGCAGGTTGTTTAAATTCTCGTTCCATTTGTGGATGTAATAAGTAAGTATCCGTCGTATAGAAACTCGATATCATCATGATTGTTTGTTTGTAAAGCGTCGCAATCTGCATCCTTATTATTTATAAGATTTGGTATGCAACTTTGGTTGTTGGATTGTACTTGTTCTTCGTGACAGTAGTACACTCGTTCTATCGTTTGGCAAGGCCGATTCGCCAACATATATTTTTGGGTATTGAATATTAGGGTATTAGTATGTTGTTTAATTTTATAGTTGTTAATTGGATATGTTTTTATTTTGTAAAAATTATATGTGTCTTGCAAAAATTGTGGAGTATCAATTAAAATTACTAGGTCCGAATTGTTATAATCACGTCGATTATACAACTCGCCGGATTGACGCGGCGGGAGTTTCATTCGATGTTGACGTTTTTCTTATTATTGAAAACGCCGGATCAAAAGGGAACGGATGGCGGTAATGCAGTTTGAAAAATACGTATTATAGAATCCGCGAGTGAAACGCACTCTATATAAAAATTGTCATTTTCAATACGGATCAAATTCAATGCGTATTTCATACGATCAAGTGATTTTAGGTTGGATATTCCGGTGGACATGCGAGTAAATTTTTGGTAATGGAGAGTAACAAAATGTAAGAGTTGAAAAATTAGTTTTTTTAATAATTAAATTTTTGATTTTTTTTTTTAAGAAAACGTACGACTAACCGGGCACAATTTGGTAAGATGGTAATAATGATGAAGACCCACCCAGATATCGCAAAAAACCTAACCAAAGATGGTCCAGAGTTTGTGTTAGAATTCTGGCAAAAATTGAAAAACGAGCTAAATTCACTTGGGTCACCAATAAAAGAGACGGCGGAATGGAAGAAGGTTTATTGTTTTTATAGGAAGTTATAAAATTATAAACCGAGTTTTTTTGTAATTTTAGGTTTGGAGTGACTATAAGTCCGCATTAAGGAAAAAATTGGCTCACAATAAACGCGAACTTAAAGGCACTGGGGGCGGTGCCAATACACAAATAGTATTCACACCGCTAGATGAAGAGGTAATAGAGCTAGTATCTCTAAGGGATGCTGTAGATGGGATAAATGGCAATAAGTTTGGGGTTCCCCGAAAGCGGACAATCCATGACGTCAACAATATTAGTGTGGAAATAGACAATTTACCAACCGTTGATGATTTTGTTATCTCTGCATCGTCAATGGTTGAAAATGATTTCGAAATTGAATTACCAAACCTTGAAAGCAACACCGAAGTACGGCAAACGGCCAAAGCACCAAAACAAATAAAACTTTTGGAGAAACAAATAGAAATACAGGAAAAATTATACAACAGTATAGCGAAATGGAGTGAAAATCAAAATAAACGATGGGATGAATTTAATTTAAATCAAAAAAAGATATATAGAGCAGTTGAAAAACTGAACGATAGGCAAAAAGAAGCCAATCAAATATTTAAGGCCCAATTAGATGAAAATAAGCGGCACAACCAAAGAATGGAGCAGTTGGCTTTGGACAAAATAAGACGAAGCAAAAAATTCTAGAACTAAAATTAGAAAAGATAGAAAATTCAATCCGAAATGAATAAGACTTATTTTTTTTACATTGATTTAAGTAAATTATATAATTTGTGATAATAGCCAAGAAGGCGTTTTGTACGAAAGCTGTGAAATCAGATATTTTTAGTTACTTATTTTTTAGTTTTTATATATGTTTATATATTTAAAATATAATTTTATCTTTTGGAAATTGCCAAAACGCTGAAGTTAAATAGTTTTAAATAAAGAAACTAACCATTGAAAGATCAAAGTTGTTTTATTTCGAATTCAAAAATTTAACAAAATTTGGTTACGGAAATCATTCGCCTCTGACAAGTACTGTTGATTTTCTTGAGAAAGTATATCGCCAAAATTATCGTACTCCTCAACTTCTTCTTGAATTGGGTTATCATTCGAATCGTCAACATTAAAATGCAACCGGATATTGTGAAGAGCAGCTGCGACGTTTATAATTTTTATTGATTTCTGTGGTGAATAATGAAGATGCCGGGCGACCCCAAGAACACATCGACACCAGTTTTTCCACACTCCTATTGTACGTTCTACAACATTACGGGCGGAACTGTGGCTTTTGTTGAACCTACTTTTTGGAGTGTTCACTCCCGCATTTCTATAAGGCGTAATAAGCCATGGCAGTAATGGGTATCCAGCGTCAGCTAAAGAAATTAAGGTTTTGTACAAAAATTGAATTTGTAAGTGACATCCCTACCGAGTATTCGTTGGTTCCTATCCCCGTTAGTGTAGATGTTTTTAAAATATTGTGCAGCATCACCGTTTCCCCAAATGAAGGAATCATGGCTGGCTCCCGGATACGTAGCATCCACACAACGAATCCATAGTTTATGATCGCACATCTTATAATAAATAAATTTTTAAATTAAAGAAAATTTAAAATGTCGCAATTAATTGTTACTTACTACTATGACATTTAGGCTATAGTATCCTTTACGGTTGTAAAAGAGATGAGGATTATCAGCTGGCTTCGCAATTTTTATGTGCGTACCATCTACGCACATAACCAGACCAGGAATCTTACTTTTTGTATAAAAATACATTTGTAATGAAATCCATTTAATCCATCCAATTAATGATATCCATTTTGGACACAAAACACTTTCCAAAATGTTTAATACCTCGGATAGCACGACTGATACCGTTGGCTGAGCCATACCCTCAAAACAATCCTGGCCAACACCGTTTTGGTAGCCACCTTCAGCCAAAAACCGAAGAGTAGCCGCCAATTTAAATTCTGGAGTTAACGAAGACGATTTTAACATCTCTGGTAAATTTGTTTTAAGTTCCTTTAATACGTATTTAAACGCTGCCTTGTTCAATCTAAAATTTTTGATAAATCTGAAAGAAATTTACATTACAATTTTAATTTGTTTCATCATAAAATCAGAAATAAATTTAACTTACTGTGCATTTGACAACTGGAATATGTCTTTGCAGCTATTTCGTACCGCTTTTCTGTGCTGTTTTCTATTGATTTGCAATACCTCTTCATTGTCATCAAAATATAGACATATTGTATCCATTATAATATTTAATTTTAATTTTTAAAATAGCCAAATAAATTTTCTTGTTATAAAACCAACCAAACAGAAATGTAAAAAACACTAAATTGAATGTCAAAATTTTGACAATACAGGTTAAATTGCAGATTACTGCGGATCGATAATGCAGTTTTCCGGCGGATTATATAATGCAAATAATTTGAAATGCGGATCGAATGCGGATTGAAGAAACTCCCTCCGCAGTCAATCCGGCGAGTTGTATAATCGACGTGAATATGCCTTAAGTTGCAGATTTAATGTTTATGTCATTTTTATTTAATTCCTCGGTTACATAACTCATTTCGTTGTTATCGAGAATATGCCTAGATATTATTCCTACTTTCGTGAATGTTAGTATCTCATGAATTTCGTTAATCTGGTCTGATAAGACTAAAACATTATCTTCTATACCGAGGTACGCGTGGGTTATGAGTGCGTGTTCCAGAAATTGTCTATCAGTTTTTTCTATTTCTGTAAGATATTGACTTGATTGACTTTGACTTGATTTGTTATCTCTTCGAATCTATTTATTACCAATGAATTAAATTGTATTTGTTCGTTAAATTTATCGATTATTTGGTATTGACCATCCTCTAATCGTACTATTGAATTTTGGATAGTTTCATAATCGTTTTGGTCCAGGTTACCTGTGATGGCTTTGATAAGAGTTCCGACGGGATTAAAGAATCCCCGTTTTGTACGTGTTGAGTAATCAGACATAATATTGAAAAGAGATACTTTATCTTGCGATAATTTTCTTTTGAGAATATGTAAAAGAGTAAAATTCGTTATATTCCTTTCTTCCATTATTGATTCCACTATTTTAATTGTTTCCTCAATATTTTCATAATTTTCTTGTAAATCGTTTAGTTCAATAATGTGAAAGAGTTTAGAGTAGCTTGTTATTACCCTTGCTTCCCCTAATTTTAATGCTATCAGTCTTTTACCTGTTGTTAAGACGAATACTTCGAGGTTCTGTGAGCACGCCAGGCTGTGGAGTAGACGAAGTGTTAGTTTTGTTTTTAATTCTGTTTTTATGGACTCTTCGTTTATTTGTATCTACTGTGACCTCGTTATTCTGAGTTATTGTGTGCTTGATAAATTTTGGAACTAATTTATCTCTTGTCTTTGGTTTTTCGAAAATGATATCGTTTGGTTCGAATGTTTTAGGTTCCGATCGATTTTTATTTAATATTTCGATTGTCCTTATTTTTAATTTTTCGTTTTGGGATGCAATGTACTTTGCTAATTTTGTGTAATCCTCTCGAATTCCGTTTAGGTATTCATTTGATTGACTGACCATATCTTCGGGTATTTTCTTTATTAGGATGTGTCCCTTGTGAAGTTCGAATGGTGTCAAGTTAGTTGAGGAATGAATTGAGTTGTTATAAGCGAAAACTGCTTCATCCATTACACGAGTTATTGACTTTTTTGTATCTTGTTGATATATGATTCTAGTGAGCTCCGTTAATGTGGAGTGGAATCGCTCGATGGGTGAGTTACCCGTGGATGATTTTGCCGTTGTTATATGCAAATTAATATTCATCATCTCTGTGAATTCTCGAAATAGTTCAGAAGTAAATTCCGTTGCTGAGTATAGTACTAGCAATTTGGGTATTCCTTCTTGTGAAAAGAACTTGAGAAATTTTTGGATTATAGTTTGAGATCTTCTGTCTTGAAGTTCGAAAATGGAGGTAAATTTACTGAATTTACCTATGATCGTTAGAAAATGTATGCTTTTGAGGGCAAATATATCCGCATGGACTATTTCCATGGGACCTTGGGGAGTTTGTGAAATTTTAAATTTGACATAGGTAGGTTGTCTGTCATATTTGTTTTTATTACAAACTTCAGAATTTAAAATAAATTTTGAAATTTTCTGTTTCATATTTGGGAAATGAAGAGTACGTTTAATTTTCTCGTAGTTTGCCTTCACTCCTCTATGATATGGTAAATGTGTATTTCTAATTACCATTTGCTCTTCTTCTGATGGTACATCTTTCTTTCTTGTGGTTGCACGTATGACCTTAAATTTAGAATTTTATTGAATTCCTGTTGCACCGTTTGAAAGGTAACATCATCGGTGTACATTGCAGTAAGATATTTGGTGCTGGTGTAACTATTTAGAATGACAATGATGTCCGTATTTGAGAAGTTTGATTTCCTAATAGTATTGCGGGTATATTTATTGTATAAAACTTCCGCTGATTCGTGCATTTGTATGTGGTTAGGATCCACTAATAGTATTAATTGATTTACTGCTGAAATAGATTCAGGTATTTTAGTAGCATTCCTACTATTTGCGATATTATTTTCAATTTCAATATTGCATAACATAGCGAATTCATCGTTATGTGCTTTAGTTTTTGGTTCCTTTTCGATAGGTGTAGCTAGTTCACTATCTAATTTAATTTCGTCACCTACGGGGGTTATTGAATCTACGGTATTTGGGAAATTTAATTTTGTTTTTTCTTTATAATTATTAAGTTCTAATCGCGACAATGCGTCTGCGTTAGTGTTTGATGTACCTTTCTTGTATATGATTTTGTAGTCGTACTCTTCTAATCTCAGGCGCCATCGAACGATTTTCGACGTGGGGTCCTTACAATTAAAGAGTTATGGTTTGGTGTTCAATTATTTCTGGATTATTGTGATGTAATTTAACATAATTTGATAGCAATGTCAATAAACTTTTAATTTTTTCAAATAGATCCTGTGGTTCTAAATTTAGTTTGACTAACGAAACTAATTCAAATTGTAAGTTATGTTCGTCTCTTGTATCTGCATATTGAGATATTAAGTGACTTTTTATTTTATTCCAATCGTCGTTTGGAACATTGTTGGTGATTATTGATTGGCTCGCAGCACCAATAATTTTATTTCTAATGTTAGAAATGATTTGTCTATATATCGGATAATCTATTAGCGTTACACAATTTTTTAAGGTATTATCCACTGACTCAATAAAAAAATATACTTCATTGCGATCGCCCTTGAATTCGGGTAAATTCTTAGTTATAGGTTCGATCTTGTATAAATTGAGTACTTCGGATAATGCACCCTCCATTTTGTTCGTTTGTTTAATTTTATGTGTCTCTACTTCCTGGTGATATTCCTTTAATTTTTGATTAAAGATTTCCAGATTTTTCCGAATATCTAGAATTTTTTATTGTTTTACAGAGGAATTTTCCACTTTTGGCATTAACACAAATACACTTAGTTAACTAACCGAGAAAATAAATATAATTTTTTTTTTTTTTATTAATTTTACGTCGCCCGTACGACTTTTAATTTATTATATACAATTACAGTAGAAGTGTACCTATACCGTAATTGTTAGACAGATTAATAAAGTTTTATATTAAATTGTCTTTACGTGTAAAATAGAGTTTTATATTTTATACGTATTAACACATGTTTTTCAAGTTGGCACTTGGACACTATAATTTGCACACAATATAAACGGTTCGTTTGGTTTAGTTATAATGGAATTTGTGAAGAGTATTGGAAATATATGTTTATAAAATAAACCTTACCTTACGAAAAATCCGAGTACTATTGTTAGCATGTTGATCAGGCACGCCTTCTACACAGTTTTTTTTGTAGTTGTATATGAGTTCACTTTATCACGTTAAATTTTAGATTAGATTTTGTTTCGATTTTCACTTAAAATTATTTTCTTTCTAAATTATTTTGAATTATGATTTTGTTTAACACAGATTTTATTTCGATTTCCACTTAATTTTTTCTTTTTTTAACTTATTTTTAATTATTTTTACGTCGACTTTTCAACTGCGCCAGTTATGATCGGTTGTGGTTTTTTCTATCTTGACCGTAACAATTATTTATTTTAGGGTTAAGGGAAACGGTGAGCGTTCCAATCGACTTGATAAAAATTAAAATAAAACAAGAACTACGATATTCAACGACCGTCTTTATTCGCGTACAAATTACAAGTCTCCTTTTTTGTATTAAAGATTTTACATTAACTCAATTTTGCTTACGAATTCTCATTTGGTTTACAATTACAATCTGACTTCTTGGAAAGAAATAACAATAACAGCAATAAGCACAATTTGCATTTTTACATTGTGTGTGCATAAAAAAGATTATAATTACAATATTTTATTTTAATGATTAATTTTTGCTGATAATGTTGCGAACATGTTTGGCGTTGAACTTGATATATGAACCACATGCGGTTGGATATATGGTGGCGTACTTAACTATATATATATATATATATATATATATATATATATATATATATATATATATATATATATATATATATATATATATATATATATATATATATATATATATATATATATATATATATATATATATATATATATATATATATATATATATATATATATATATATATATATATATATATATATATATATATATATATATATATATATATATATATATATATATATATATATATATATATATATATATATATATTTACACAGTAGTGGCCGATTTGCTTAATTTATTTATTTTACGCATAAAATCAATATTTTCATTTCGAATAATTTTTTCTACGCCTTTTGGTCACAAGAAGTCGATTTAATAGTTTTGTCCTTATTGTTCTTACTTTGTTGTTTAAAGAACATATTATATTTAGTTAAGAGTAAGTGAAATTGCGTACACATCTATTTATAGGTGTGTACGCAAATTATACAACTACACATTAATGAAAATAGGAAATCCACAAAATCTAAACTACATAGTAATGTTGTGTTAGAAAAGGAATACCGCCCGCAAACATTTTTCTCTATTTAAGAGACTAGTGGAGACATTACTTTAACGTAGCGGCAGAAATTAGAATAATCTTATCCATTAAAGTTATTTAATCAATGATATTAGTTTTAATTTAATTAATAGTTCATACCACCGATTTATATAACTAGTGGATACGGCACAAAACAAACTTAGCATATAAAACAACAATTTTTTTATATTCACCTCTTACTCGAAAATCGTGTTACCAAAAATGTAAAGTAAAAGCCGAGTTGGAACCATGGCAATTCCGAAAATTATTTGAAATCGTTTGCTTTTTCCTAATAAACATAGGATAGACAGAAAAATATTCAAAATTGTTAATTTTTTAAATCATAATTTAATAAATAAAACACTGCTGCCTAATTTCAAAAAAATATTTAAATAATTTTTTCGTACTTTTCCGTATTTTATAATGAACTATAACAAAAGCCAAACACAAATGAAAAATTCGACGTCAATGTCAAACGTAAATAAAAATAAACGAAGTTGATTTTTTTCAAGATTGTTTTACTATTAAATTTTGAATACATATTTGCTTACATAGGTACTCGTATTTAATAAATCTCGCATTGCATCCATTTTATCAAGTGTATGCCAAATGTTTTTTTGTAGTCTAACTGACTCTAATTTGAGTTTGATTTCCGAAAATTCGAAATTCTATACAAGGAAGATATATTTTTGCTTTCTCTATTGCACATTAGGTACGATTTTTAGTTTGGTTTTTTATACCACTCTTATGTATGACCTATCCATGAGTTATATAAATTAGAGGTTCATACCAATAGAATCGCGGCATATAGAATACTTCACTACTACATTGAGGTGGTAAGCAGGCTGTATAAATGTAAAAATTTGTTTTCTTTATATTGTCTCTCAGACAGACTTGTTCCACTATTGATGGTGTTAAATTTATTAAAGAATCATAAAGTATGAAATACACGGCAATAACTACATTCCCACCTGATCTTTTGTTACTGCAAATGACATAGATAAAGTAATTTGAATTTTTTACAAAGAGTTGTAAAACGGTGATGGTTTTGGAATCATTCTAATCACATTTTAATAGTACAGAGGATGACAATATAGTTCCTTATGATTTTTGACTATATGAGCAAACCAAAAAATTTTAAAAGATAGTTTTTTTTTAATTATGTAAGTAAAACAATATCAGGTAAATAAAAAACATTTTCTCGAACAAAATGTGCTCTTTTTACGGCATCTTTAACTTTGTGGAGTGTTTCTTGCGGTATAAGACCAATTTCTTTATGAATGTTTTCTTTTAGTTACTGCATGGATGGGGCTTATTCATTTACACTTTTCCCTTGAGATAGTCGCACAAGAAAATGTGGGCGGCAGTCAAATCAGGCGATATTGGTGCCCATCTAGCATCGCTGTTTTTGGAAGTTTTCCGTAGTGAAAAGTGTTTGCATGTATGTGCGTGCTGTATGGGCTGTTGCACCATCTAGCTGAAACCATATATTGGCGTTTGGTGACAATTGCGGAAATAAAATTTTTTGGAGCATTCCTCTATAACGTTCTCCATTTATTGTTAAACGTACACCTTGATAATTTTCGATACAAATGGGTCGTAATGCGGCCGTAATGCAACACCAAACAGTAAAACGAATTGGGAGTAATGAACTATGATGAACATTTTGGGGATTTTCTGATCCCCAAAATCTGCAATTTTGTTTACTTACGAAACTCTTAGTGAAAATGCGCTTCGTCGGTCATCATTAACTTTGCAATTAAGCAAATTAGGTTTAAGAGTTCCTACTTTTGCATGCCGCAAAATTAATTTAAACCTACAGAGCGTCTTTTTTGAGAATACTGGTGGTTTGAAATTTCATGAGCCGTGCAAAAACAGCGAGTTTGAATTCGTTTTTTCTATATTTACTAAGAAGGAGCAGGGTGTGGTGAATTTGACAGATGGTACAGCTTCTAGTTTAGATTTTATTTTTTCCAATGCTTAATGCCAGAATTTTTAAAATAAATAATACTACTTAAAGAAATTTGAATTGTATAGAAATACCTCAGTTCTAATGCTTGTTTAACCCACTTGTTTTTGCTCCTATTGCTTGCTGATATTCTTATGTCACGACGCATATTTCGGAATTAACAACTGTTAGAAAATGGTAGAATAAAGTCATTTAGTATCTTTGTTGGAAATATACAAAGTACGTTGTAGAAAATTCTTTATATTTTAATATAAATTTTTTTATTTTCTTTGCAGAACGGCAGCATTTCGTGCAAAATCAACAACAAAAGTCTTTTCAAAGTAAGTGTATATATTGTTTCAAAAATACTTTTTCTGCAATTTGTACATATAAGAAGATTCTAATAATTAATTATTGGACATTTGTTAAAATCGTTTGTCCGATTGACAATGTATTATATTTTAACGATCACTATAAAGACGAGAAATCGACTGGCCTAGTCTCTATGACCAAGTGATTCAGTTTAGTATTTTTATTACTAGCACCCCGGTTCAAGCACATTCACTCACTGAAATGTAGTCTTAGGTAAGACTTTTTGTCTTTATTTTAGTCTTAATTTACCACTTTATTCTGCGCATAGTTCTTAGTTGGCATATGTTTTATTAAATATCTTACGTATGGCATACAAATTTTGTGGTGGGAATACAATTATTTGAAACATTAAAATAATTTATTTATTTATTTAAATATTTGTGTGGCTGATAATTTTTCTGAAATAAATATCTTACATTTTTGACTGAAACCCTATTTTGTTTGTTTGTGTTCTGAATTGTTTTTGTGTGCCTATCCAAACAAAATATTTTTGCTGTGTATTACTTGTATACATATATGTAGCCAATTACATAAATTTAACATAATTTGCTAAATATTAACGTACATAATTGGAAATAATAATAATAATTAAATTTTTTCATAAACTTAAATATTGTAAATGCTATTTGACAGCTCTCCAATAGTCTTCGGAGATTTCCACGACATAATTTATGGCGGCTTTGCCAGAATATAATTAAGACTTTGGTCTTAAAAATGTATTCTTAACAAACATATCTTCATGTGGCACAATGGTCTTACCAGTCATAACGCCAGAATCAGGCTGTAAATTTACATTGTTTTTATCAAACCGTGCACGAAATTAAACCGACACAAATAAAATACTTGTTTATGACTACCATGGAAAGTAGACCTTTATGCAAATTTTAAATCACAAAACGACTGTTTTAGGTGTTTAATTTATTCAAGTAAGCAGTTAATTTTTTTCTTCTCGTGCGACCAAAAGCAGCACTTTATTTGTTTAAAAACCGAAGTAAAGTTCATAATACATAATAATATCATAGATAAATATACGTAAATAATGATGTATTTTACTCAAAAGTGTGTTTTAAAAAACGAATTTGAAAACTCGTTAGCAATGTAAAAGTTCTCGTTGAAATATTTTATGTAAGAAAAATGTATTTACTACAAACTTCTTTATAAAAACATAATATTTTTACTAAAAATGAGGTCCGAAATAAACGCCGATTATTGCTCTTGCCACTTACCACCTTCGGCCTCAGGTGATAATTTGTTTACTATAAAAATAATTACGCTCGCACAGCAAGAGGAATTGACAAAACAATTTTTAATGTAGGGATATACGGAGCCGCTATAGAGAGCTCGTTTCTATTTGCTGGGAAACTTCAAACCGCAATTTTTTTCCTTCTCTAAAAATTGAAAAAGCAGCGAACTGAATTCTTGTCTATAAAGTTCCTTAAAATTTAATGATAATTGACAGATTTCAGGCATTTAAACAGTCTGTTTTATGGTATTGGGGTTAATAATAATATTTATTAGTGATTCCTTTTATATAAGAAATGTGGAATATGTACAATTGTATTAAATAAATGGATCAAACAATTCTTAGTAAAAACATGTTTGGAGATAATTGTCGATTTTAGTATCGAAAACCTTCCTAACTTCTAAGTCTGTTGATTTGATGGATTTATTTATAAAAAAAATATTTATGAAAGTCACTTGTCCTTGCCATCCCTAATCTAATACAAATATGTTTATTTATAAAAATAGAAAATGACCAAACGAAAACTGGTTCCAAAAACAGCTAATCTGGAATCTGTAGAATAATGTATTAATATTGAATGTTTTTCACAGCTTTAGAATCCCCAATACCTAAATAAATTCAACCAAAATTAAATAAAACTATTAAAGTAATCAGGAATTTGTAAAAGAAGAAACCATATAATCTACAAGATCCAATCAGGATCGACTAAAAATATAATAAAATTGTAAAGGGGGCTAGCCAAAGGGCTACAACCCTCTAAACTAGAATATATATTATGAAACATAAATTACTAGATGATTTGTAAATCAGATGTAATAAATAAATTTATTAAAAAAAAATTTTTATTTGAATAAAAATCAACAATCAATATTCTGATCATATTTAGCATTCTCAATGGCATATTGTGCGCCAGGTGTGCAACGTACTCCTAAGGAGTCATTTTACATGATTCCTGCAGAGCTGATTGAAGATGATCTGTTTCTATAACAACCCCCCTTTACTTTAAATTACGCCCTATCATATCCCACACTTGTTCAATGGGATTAAGGTCAGGGCTGCGAGCGGACAAAACAATTCGATCAATTTCCACATCATCCAAATAATTATTGACAACGTTTGCAACGTGGGGTCTGGCGTTGTCATGCATTAATAATTCAAGTGTCCGGAATTTTTTGACGAACAGTGTGGTTCATATCATTTTGAAATTTGGTAGGAGATTAAAGGTTTTGATTAATAAACTTTATTTCACCAAAAATTCGACATTTCTATTTGGAAAAAAACCTTTGTACTTAAAACTTTCCTGTTAATTACAGAAAACCAAATCGATCACGTCATGGTCATAAGAGGCTCTTCAGGTGCAGGCATGGGCAGTGATTATTTGCTTGTCATATTCAAGTATAAGTGCAAACTGTCATCTACGTTCAATAGACAAGCTCAAAAGACCGTTCATAACAACGAAGAACCTCCCCTTAACATCCAGACAGAGGGTCACGCTGACTGTATACGCTATATAACTATGGCGGCGCAAAATACTATCGAACCTTGGAGACCTCCAAGATCCCGCAATGATTGGTCGGATGGTCACTGCTGCTTGATCGTCGAAAATAAAAAAATATATTTGTGAAAAATTGTTGGCTCACAACACTAGAAGCATTTTAACAGAATATTTCCGACGTCGCTGATGTTCTCTCAGTATGGCAAACCTACTTACAAAACCTGCTAAATCGGAATGATGAAGTAACCTCCATTAAAACATTTGCTTCACCAGGTGAAAACGTACTTGTCGAATATAACCCCCCCCCCCCCCCCACCTCCCAATTATAAGTTTCACTTCCCAAATACTTTATTTTTTAAAGCTCTGGAATTTATCCAGAGCGATGTACGAGTATTACTTTATTTAATATTTAAACGTTGCAATACAACTTTAATAAAGACCTTGTGGTTTGATTTAATGCACACTGATTATAATGAATACAGTAATGTTTCTAAGGTTTATATAGATAAGAAAACGTGGTACCATCGGAAAGATGGTATCATGTTCCGTCTGTTTGTTACGGCTGAATTAAATTACGCGGCTGGCGTCAGCTGATTTAAATTGCAAGCTATTTTTTGTTTTGTTTTTTTGTTGTTGTTGATGTACGGAATCCCCCAATGACGTATTGATCGGGATTTCGAAAGAATTCGGATTGCGTAACTTTTTCAGTTTCTGTTTTATCTTTTATGTGTACATAACTAATTTAATGTATATAAACATGCAGAGTTGATCATTACCACCACCAAACGTTGGTATGCAGGCATATACTATTGCATATTTATGGTTATTGAATTTCGGACTAGCTAATTTACTAATAACCATTTTCTGGTTTTGTATGACTGTAGTACATATTTGATACATAGTCTCAACTACCTTGCTATAATGTTATATACATAAATAATGAACAATGTGTATAGAGCAATAGGTATATACACGTACATAAGGTTCTATATATGTATATATATATATATATTTTTTTTTTCTTGTTTGATGGTACGGCCGATTACTTGATAAAAGATTAAATTATTCATTTATCAGTGAGGCTTCAGTTAAAGTATGACACAAAGTGCTAGAGAAAAAAATGCGAAGTGCATATTCCAATTCTAAACAGTTATTTTTTTTTCATAATCCGCTAAACCTACTTTTGGCATCATTGTATTTTTTGATAATTAATGGTAAGTGATGTGATAGTGTCAATTTCAAGTGTACTCGTGGGTGTTTCATTAGTTTTTTTTCAATTATTCCTCCCGTAGCCAGCAAGGCGATATAGGTAAACCGCTGTTGCACGTACGTACGTATTTATATATCTGCGAGGAGCAATAACACGTACGAAAAGCACGCCCGGGTTTACTAAATTTCTGATGTGTAGTTAGGCATCTCGCTATGGGTGGAGCCTCAAATTAAATTATATACTGATAATTCGAGAACAAAATTTACATCTTGGCGATTTCGGTTAAGCCACGATTCCCTTTGAAGGGCAGCGATAATAATCGTCGTGTGCTGGATTTTTGTGTTAATAAAATTATACAGTATGTGAAACAAACGAATATGTGCTAGTTTGACCACAAAACAAATTTGGTCGTGAAAATATTAGCCGAAAAATCGTGATATTGATCTTAATCTAATACAAGATTATTTAATCTAGTGTATCATAGATTAAATTGTTTCTTAGTGTATATTCTTAGTGTAAAAAAAATAATAAAAAAGGAAAATAATATTTTTAATTATAAGAAGGTGTGACCAGCGTTCGGAGCAAATAAAATTAAATTTGTTTTTTTTTAGATACCTTCAAATGAACCTTTGAGCTCAGGGGAAAGTTTGGTGAGTTATTTTTTTTTGTATTTAACATAAATTCTTTTAATCATATGCTCCTACTCGTCACATTGCCTAAATTAAGTCTACTTAAGAAATGTTGTAATGTTTGATTATAAATTTCTATTTGAATTCATACCATAATAAATAAGTCATAGTATGGAATGCTTTTTTTACTGAGATGATGATGAGCGGGGTGTGAAATAAGATGTGAGTGGTACAAAAGTGTTATGTTCACGTGTAAGTTTTGTTGGATCATTTTTCTTGTTATAACCGGCGACTATTTGAACCCCCTATGTCCACTACAGCTATCCAATTATAAGACACGTGGTGTCGCCGAGGATCCAGTAACATGTTGCTTGTGTGGAAAATTCCATGTATTTAGGTAAACGATCTTATTGTTCTGTGGAATTATCTATAATTATCTATTTGTTGTGTCAGCTAAATTACCGATGTCGTTGATGTTATTGTTGTTGTTGGTTTGGTGCCCAATTGATAGTTATGTGGAATTAGCTATTTGCTTGTTTTCAGCTAAATACCGATGTGGTCGAAGTTGTCACTGTTGCTTTGGTGTCGATTGGATCGGTGGTGTCGATATTTAACTCCCCCCCTCCCCTAAGATTAACGGCAGGCTGCAATAGTGGTCCTGGAGTGGCTAAATACTGTTTTTTGTATTTCCTGATACTAAATATAACTATGAGAAAAATAATAATTGATATGATTATTAATGAGACGTGTTCTGATGATGTGTGTAATTTGACATGTTCATGTAGCAAATTCATACGCTCTATATTTGCGATTGTTTTATTATGTAGAATTTGAAGATTAATTTCGGGAGAAGTATAATTGATGAATACGTCGTTATTAGGTAACTCGATTTCTAACTGGTGTACCAATTCGTTTTCTACTGTCGAAAATTCTTGGTTATTGATTACTACTGTACAATTTGAATATTCGATTAATGTGGGTTCGATGATTTTCTTTGTAGTTTGTTTACAATTGGAGTCGTATGATATTATAGCGGGTGTTACCGTGTTTATTATATAAATGATTAAAACACTCACTATATTTTATTATTTTGTACAAATTTCATTTTTATTTAAATTATTAATTTACATATAAGTCCACAACTTAAGAAGGTGGACGATTGTTCGGCACTTTGGTTTTCACTTTATAGTTCATTCGCGCGTGTATGGATGTGAGACTGTGTCTCTTCAACTTCAAAACCCGACTGTCCTTTTTCGTTTCTTATTTCATTTTTTTCGTGTGAATGTTTTTAATTCTCGATATTTATCGATTATCGATAAATATCGATATTCGAGAATGTAGGTGGCGAAATAGCTCTATTCAGCAAAATGAGCTATGTCTCGTAATTAAGCGGCGCGGTGTATAAATAGTTTTGCTACGAGGAGTGCCACGAAGTGAAAAGGATTTTGAGCCGCTACATCACTCCCCTCCTGGATCGAAAACCGTAGTGGTTTAAATTAAATCTAACCGTTTTTCGAACACTACGTTTTTCGACTGGGTTTACGACAAATATTCCGTATGCTGGCTTCAGCCTGTCGATGCCAATTGTTATTGATTTTCCATTTATATCCACAACAAAGAATTTGCGCAATTTGCGGGTTACTGGATACGGCCCAGAATAAGGTGTACTCAAAGGACCTCTGACTCTAACCACACGCACGAATACGTGTGAACAGGTTTCCAGATTTTTGGGTATGTACGTTGCCTGTTCGTTTGGATGTCGTGTGTCCGTAGGAACTAAGGCTCTCATGGTGGTACGAAGCTGCTTTACGAAATCCGAAGTATCTGTGTTTGGGTTCGAATTTTGATCGTTGATGAAGAATTTACCGGGAACCTTGATATTTTAACCATATACTAGCTCTGCTGGTGTGCAGTCTAGGTCTTCCTTGACAGAGGTTCGAATACCCAATAGGATAGTTGGAAGTTCTGAACTCCAATGGGATGTTTTACATCGAGCTGTTAAGGCGGATTTTAATTGCCTGTGGAACCGTTCGACAAGACCATTCGCTTTCGGGTTGTATGCACTTGTCCTAATGCGATGGGAACCTAGGAGCTTCGTGAGCTCGGTGAACAACGTTGATTCCAATTGTGTTCCTTGGTCTGTCGTGATGAAGAGTGGGACACCATATCTACAGATATACTCATTGTAGAAGATCTTACTTACGGTTTTAGCGGTCATTTCTCGGATTGGATAAGCTTCTGGCCAACGGGTAAATCGGTCGACTATCGTTAAATTATAATGATAGCCATTCGATTGGGGTAGTGGACCAACCAGGTCCATGTGGATGTGTTCGAACCTGCCATTTGGTAGCTCGAATTTACGAAAAGCGCTGATTTTGTGTGGCGGTGAACTTTGGACTTTTGGCATGGGATACAAGATTTAGCCCAATTGCTTGTATCAGTATTCATTCTTGGCCAGAAGTATTTTGAAGCTATCAGTTTTCGCGTAGCACGGATGCCGGGATGTGATAAGCCATGTAGACTATCAAAGATTGTCCGTCGCATGTTAAGAGGAACGTAGGGTCGATTTTTACCTGTAGAAGTCTCACACCAAATTTGCTGCTTGTCTGGTAAGTCGATCCGTTGCAGGTTTACGCTTGATTTCGGTGTGCGTGCTGATATCAATTTCTGCAATTCGTCGTCGCATTGTTGCTGTACAAGTAATTCCTTCGTGTCGAAGTAGAATACGCTGAGTTCTGTGAGAAGTGTTTCACCAGAACGAGACAAACAGTCGCTCACCACATTGTGTTTACCTTTGATGTGATGGATGTCGGTTGTGAACTGGGCAATGTAATCGAGATGTCGTAATTGCCGGGGACTACGTTCTGATTTTGACGCAATAGCTGTTGTAAGTGGTTTGTGGTCGGTGAAGATAGAAAAATTTCGTCCTTCGACGAAATGGCGAAAGTGTTTGATTGCTAAATACATAGCAAGGAGTTCTCTATCGAAAGTAGAGTATTTAATTTCCGCGGGAGAGAGCTTCTTTGAAAAGAACGCTAGTGGTTGCCAACATCCTTTGTTGCGTTGTTGTAAGACAGCTCCAACTGCTACATTGGAAGCGTCAGTAGTTATGTTGAACTGCGCGCCGTTCAACGGATGTGCCAAAAGAGTGACAGCGGCAAGAGAACGCTTGACCGTTTCGAAAGCTTCTGTGCAATCTTCGGGCCAAGAGAAGTTTCTTCTGTTTTTGCTTTTCTTGAGTAAGGTGGCCAAATACCTGTGAATAGGCGATAACAGTTCGGCTAATCTTGGTATAAAGCGGTGGTAATAGTTCACCATACCGACGAACTGCTGTATTTGGCGGATTGATGTTGGTTCTGGAAAGTTTGAAATGACATCAACTCTGTGTTTCGACGGGAGGATACTATCTTTCGAAATTGTGTGGCTCAAGAAGTCGAGTGACTTCACGCCGAAAATACATTTCGAAGCTTTAATATTAATTCCATATGCGGAGAGACGTTTAAATACTGACTCGAGATGTTCACTGTGTTCCATCTCGGACCTGCTCGCAACGAGGATATCGTCGATATAAGAGTAGACGAAGTCCAGCCCTTTTAACACATCGTTAAGGAATCGCTGGAATGTCTGGGCTGAGTTACGAAGACCATATGACATTCGGGTGAACTCAAAAAGGCCAAAAGGAGTAGTAATCGCTGTTTTGTGAATATCCTCGAGAGCCATGGGAATTTGATGATATGCCCTAACCGCGCCGGCGAGTTTCAATGAGAAACTGTGTTTGTGGGGGATAGGGTATCTATCTGGGACAGTGACAGTGTTTAACTGTCGATAGTCTCCACAAGGGCGCCAGTCCTTGTCTTTCTTTTGCACCATATGTAATGGTGAAGTGACTGGTGATGATGAGGGGCGGCAGATTCCGATGTCTGTCATAAACTGAAATTCAGTTTTTACAGCTTTTAGTTTCGTTGCGTCGAGTTGTCGTGGTTTAGCACAAGGTAACCTACCTTGCGTGACGACGTAGTGGACTACGTTATGCTTCACTGGGAGATTGTAATTCGGAGCCTCAGTGAGCGAGGGGTATTTCTTTAAAAAAGCGCTGTAATCGTTGTTAACGCTGAAATGTTTTGGAGATGGCGTATCAACTTGGGCGATGATTGCGTTCACAGTGAGGGTAGTAAATGAATCGGAGAGTCTTCTGTTCTTCAAATCGACCACGAGACCGTACTTGGACAGAAAGTCAGCACTTATAATAGGCCTGTCTACTGCCGCGACGATGAAGGGATGTGTGAACGAACGCCTGAGACCGAGATTAACCTTCAAAAGTTTTGTGCCGTAAGTGGAAATTGGGGATCCGTTTGCTACGGTAAGTATGCAAACGGTGTCTTTAGCATGTCGGGGAAACTTGATTACGGGTCTCACAGATACTTCAGCCCCCGAATCGATCAGAAATTGCAAGTTATTTTCGTGATCTTGGATGAAAAGACTGCGAGACGAACCAACCCCACTGTTTGCCGTAGAGACAGCAGGATTTAGTGGTTTTCCGAAGACTTGTACTGTTTGGAAGTAGCTTCTCCATGAGCTACCGGACGGAAACTGGACGGCTTATTACAGTTGCGTGCGCGTGAGTCGAAACGACGGTGATAGTAGCAGAGTCCGGCTCGAGATGACGATCTCGATCTGGACCTGTGTAGGTAATTGAAATTCGGTTTGTTGTTTGGCGATCTTCCACGTGAACCAATGTTCATATTGGCCAGTGTTAGCTGTAGATCGGCCAGTTGTTGTTGCGTCTTGTCCAGTTGTTTTTGCATTGAAGCAAGGGCTGATTCACCGTCAGCAGTTGCCTTGCTTGTGGATGGCTGCTTGACAGCAGCAATTGGTTTGGGTGCTCTGGGTTGAGCGTAAATCCAGATATTGTCGGCGACCGGTAAGATTTCCTCGATGTCATTTTTAATATCCCGCGCCATTATCGCTCGTAAGTCGCCTGGCAAGCGTGATCGCCAGAGATTTTTGAGTAAATCGTTGTTTACTAATTTAGAATCACCTGCTTTTTGTTCAAGCAGGCGATAAAAGTGGGACGGTCTAAGGTCTCCCATTTGTTGGAAACCGGAGAGTAACTCGTCAAGTCGTTGCTCCTCGCTAATAGTGTAGCGGTTGGTCAACGCGGATTTCAGTCTTTTGTATTCCATGCCTGGCTGCGGATTTCTAAAAATGTCCGTTATGAATGTACCGTCTCTTGTGGTATCGCGCCGAGAGTGTATGCAAATTGTTCATCGTCGTCAATAATTCGGTGGATTCCGTGTTCGACAAGGATGAACCATGCCGCCGGTTGTTCATTCCAGAAGGGAGGTATTTTTGGTGGCATCTTGTATATCTTCGTGGTTGCCTTTGATGCTGGTGTGTCAGCATTGCTGTCGTTCTCATCTTCTGATGATGAAACGGCTTTTTGTTGTTTAGGTGGCATCTTTATTTGTTTTCTTTTTCACTTCACTAAAATCCGGCGTAGCAAAAATATTTATTTTATAATTTGTCTATTTATTTATAGACTAAAAAAAATTATTCGTTAGCGAACAAGCTGAATAGAATTATTTTTCCAACCAAGTAGTATTGTGAATTGGCAGATAGATTGAGAAAATCAACAAAAAAACTCAATTACGCGAAAAGAAATTGTAGAAACGAAAAAGGAAATTGTTTTACTGATCGACGAAATTATACCATATTAACAGTGAAAAGAAAATGTCGAATCGAACAATCGTACACTTACAATAAGTTTTATAAATTAAAGTAATGTTTGCAAAAAAAAATATGTAAATTCACATTGTTTAAAGAAAAAAAATAAATTTATATTCATTACATATGTAGAAAAAGAAAAAAAATTAATTGAATTGATCGAGGTTCGAACCCACCGATTTTAATATCTGTAGCCAACAACGCTAATCGTTGGGCTATAATGCTTATGTAATAGATTGTATATAGTGGTAATATATGTATATAATATTTAATTGATTTGTTTACAAAATTTTAGAAATTTTTTTTTATTTTTATATTTTTAAATGTAAATATGTATATAATTATTTAAAAAGGATTTTTTTTTTTGTAAAAAAAATTTTAATTAAAAAAAATTAAAGAATTTTACGAATAAAATGTTTAAACAATTAAGTAAAAAAATATTTGTTGAATATTTACTTGATTTAAATGTATATATTCGTTAGGGTTGATCCGCGTGATGTATGATGATGCCATCCGTTGTTTTTGTGACGTAATTGTAGTTATTTTCTCGTGTTGTGTTGTTTGCGTGCTGCCACGTTGATCTGCTTACTGTTATTATTCCGTTTTTCTTTTTTTTTTCTGGTTACAAATGTTGTTGCCAGCTACCTGGCTCCCTCGATGGACGGCGCGATCACCTTTGCGGGGCTATGGCCCAACATTTTATATTTTTGTGAAAGTTTCCACTTAACAATTTTTTTTAATGGTATTGACCGGGTATCGAACTCGTGATACGGTGAGTACTAACTCACATACACCGCGCACTAGCTTGCTGCACTACACAAGATTTAATGTTAGTTAATTATAACTTTTTTAATTTTGTTTATATTTTTTTTTTTATAATTTTTCTCATACACTTGGCGTTTATGTGCGCCTGTTATTTTATTTAGTAGGATTTTTGTTGTACGCGTTTTTTTAATATTGCACTATTTAACAATGTTTATAGTTTTATTATAGTGATATAATAGTGATAATTAATTGATTAATTTTACTTTTACTAGGTATATCGTAAAAACACATGTGTTCATGCGCGAAATTAAATAACGGTCGAACCGTTTGTTTTATTAAACCGTTATCCGCGCGTCGGGGTCACCAGTTATAGCGGGTGTTACCGTATTTATTATATAAATGATTAAAACACTCACTATATTTTATTATTTTGTACAAATTTCATTTTCATTTAAATTATTAATTTACATATAAGTCCACAACTTAAGATGGTGGACGATTGTTCGGCACTTTGGTTTTCACTTTATAGTTCATTCGCGAGTGTATGGATGTGAGACTGTGTCTCTTCAACTTCAAAACCCGACTGTCCTTTTTCGTTTCTTATTTCATTTTTTTTCGTGTGAATGTTTTTAATTCTCGATATTTATCGATTATCGATAAATATCGATATTCGAGAATGTAGGTGGCGAAATAGCTCTATTCAGCAAAACGAGCTATGCCTCGTAATTAAGCGGCGCGGTGTATAAATAGTTTTGCTACGAGGAGTGCCACGAAGTGAAAAGGATTTTGAGCCGCTACAATATACTTCTAGAGACGTGTTGAATGTATAATTTTCCATAGCTAAAATAATCAATTTCTTCCTGTAGCGATACATTTTAACTTTCACAGTTAGCTGGCTGCTGTTTAATAATTGCTAGGACACATGCTCCTTCGACTTGTTCCAATTTTGATTCTTGGCACTAATGTGTATTGTATATTATTTTGCAAGGTGATACATAATTGATAATATTGGTGGTTTAGGATAATAGAGTATGTTATTTGGTTTAGGATAATAGATTTTGTTATTAAATGGTATGCTTTTTATTTGATATATTTCAAAAGTTTCTTGTTTAAAAATTGATATTCTAATAATAAAAATTAATTGTTTATAGCTATCATAGAAACCTTTAATCTCTAATAGGTTATAAATGAAATTATGGTTTAGTACGCGTACGTTGTCATTTTTGAGTAAATTTAATATGTACTCGTATGTTGTTTCGTTTTGCGTCAATAAGTGTTTCGAAAATAATTTTTGTTGTGAAAATGTTATTATGTTTAAAATTTCGTCCATATTTTTGTATGTTGATCGTATATGATTAGGAATGGTATACTGTTTAATTTGTTGTTTACTTTTCTGTTGTTACGATTACATGATCGTAACAAGCGCTGTTTGTATTTTATTCCCCTCGGTTTGTGTCCTCGCTTTCGGAGTTGTTTAATGTTTGTACACGTCGTGGTGATGGCGCGAGGGTGAGAAAAATGATGGGAGAGAGAGAACAATGCGCATCGAATGTGTGTGTAAAGCAAAACATTCCATAAGAATGTTTTCTTATATGCCTCTCGTTTACATCAATGCGAATTGATGTAAACGAGAGACAGAGAAGAAATACAATTCTTCTGGAATGTTCTGCGCGTCGTTGTGCGGGGCAAGAGTTTTTTTTGATTAGTCAGTCGAGTTTGGAAATTGAGTTTAGTTTGGTATATAAAAAAGTCTAGTTTGGAAACCATTTTAGAAAATGTTTTAAGACTGAATATTTTTATTATTTTTATTTATTGTGAAAATTAAAGAAAAAATCTCTTATTATCGTGTGATAATTTAGAACAAAAAAATAATAACTTTTGTATATTAAATTGAATTATTATAATATAAACAAATAATTAAACGTTTAAATAAAATAATAATACAAAAATTTTCTGTTTTCGTGGTCTCGATTATTGGGTGAAATCAATTATTGAATTAATTTGAGAAATGGGGCATTGCAACCGGCAAACTGGTTTTGGTGAATATTTTTTTATTCGCGGGAAGAAACCCCAACACCATTTTTATATAAGTTCGAAGATTATAGTTATGGGTACCGTGAGGCCTCCACGGTGATTTTTGCCGGCTACGTTCTCAGCGGAGAAGTGCGAAGGTCGTGGGGTTTGAGGCATACAGGGCTCCTGGCTTACACCGTGATCATACAGAAAGTTAGGGGAACGCAAATAATCAAAAGATGTACCCGGAGTTCCGCCGAAACTCGTCGGCCGGAACCTGAGGAACGAACACAACGAAATTATAAACCGAGAGCGGTGCCTTGGTGCGCGCATCCATCCGTATTCAAACGGGGACAAACCCTGGTTACGGAATCGGATGCGGGCACCAAGGGATCGCAAACACTACGCCGACACAGAGGGAGTTTCCGCTCCCATCACACCACACCGAAAAAATTTAGTAATTCATTTTTCTTCATGAAAGGAAAAAACACCAGAAAGGGAGAACGAGAGAGAGAAATGAGAAAGAGAGAGAGAGCAACAATGCACATCGAACGCGCGACCGTTATTCGGCGCTCGATTACAAAAATGTTTATATATAAAAATTTAAAAAATTTTGAATAAAAAAAATTTAAATAAGAAAAAAAATGAAATAACAATAAAAATAAAAAAAAATAAAAAAAAATTGTACCTTAATTAATACTATCCAACAAAAATGACCGATGCGGGGCCTCTCCCCGATACCAAAATTAAAATAGCCGGTTGGCCGCCCGTTGACCTTGTACGGCACCCGTTGAAAATATGCGTGGCACCCGTTGAAAATATGCGTGGCACCCGTTGAAAATATGCGTGGCACCCGTTGAAAATATGCGTGGCACCCGTTGAAATATACGGTACCCGATGAAATATGCGGCACCCGATGAAATATACGGTACCCGATGAAATATACGGTACCCGATGAAATATACGGTACCCGATGAAATATGCGGCACCCGATGAAATATACGGTACCCGATGAAATATAAAAATACGGGGTCCGTTTAATACGGCACCGTTATTGATGAGTTAATGTGGCACCCGTTGTCTTTCCCTCGTATTCTTTGATTTGAATTAATTTGCGACCTATGAATCCTTTTGTAAATTCTTTTTATAGTAAAACGTTGTATCCATCAAACGAATCACAATATTTATGTTTTGCACTTTTAAATTTATATTTATTCAATAATATCACCGAATTCAACCATATGATACAATAAGAATTCATTCACAATTTAAAGATGAACACACGAAGTATAAAAATAACCAAATAACCACCCAATCATGAAATATCAAAAAAAATTGTTTGCAGCATTTTGATTTTATTTTATAAATTATACAATGAATAAAAATATATAACTCCAATTCTATTGGAATATTTATATTAATTTTTTTACTAAATACTTAGGTTTTAAACACTATTTATCAAAAAAAATTTTTCACCGACAAAATTATATACGTTCACCCTAGTTGAAGTTTAACTCGAATCTTCCAAAAATCAAAACTCTAATTTTCAAAATCACAAACTCGAATAGACTAACAAAAAAAAAATTCTTGCCCCGCACAACGACGCGCAGAACATTCCAGAAGAATTGTCTTTCTTCTCTGTCTCTCGTTTACATCAATTCGCATTGATGTAAACGAGAGGCATATAAGAAAAACATTCTTATGGAATGTTTTGCTTTACACACCCATTCGATGCGCATTGTTCTCTCTTTCTTCATCTCACTCACCCTCGCGCCATCACCACGACGTGCACAAACATTAAGCAACTCCGAAAGCGAGGACGCAAACCGAGGGGAATAAAATCAAACAGCGCTTGTTACGATCATGTAATCGTAACAAACGTGGGAACGTCCCACACCCTGAGATGTCTCATAAGCCGGGCCTACAACAAACAATACAAAAATGAAAAACAATTTAATGGAAATGTACACCCATTGTACCGTGACAAACTAATATTGCGATAGAGTGAAGCATGTGTCATGTGCGGATATCTTTTACATGATACGTGCCTAATGATTTGCCATTCAAATCTTCGACTGCGTACGCCACTTGTCCGACTTTGCTGGTAATAATCGCGGGTTTGAATTTACCAGCCAATTTAGCGGAAAATTTATTCGGTGCATCGCTCAAAGTAAACGATCGTATAAAAACAGATTGACCGACTCGGAAAGAGCGCTTATTACTACGTAGGTTATAATGTTGAGCCCCCTTTTCGTGTGCTACGCGTAAGTAATGGGTTATACGATCCTTTAGAAGGTTTACTCGATCTGGCTTAGCCCATACCTGGACTTCGCTGGGATCATGTTCATCGAGTAACCGTCGCAATGAGTGATCCGAACCATGCATCGACATATGTTGACCGAACACGACATAATGAGGGGAGTAATGTATCGAATCGTGTATGGCATTACGTAAAGCAGCCGCAATTTCTTGCAAATTTTTGTCCCACAAATTATGGTCGTGATCGCTCAAATATGAACGAATGCTGGCAATCAACGTTCTATTAACACGCTCGGATGCGTTGCTTTGGGGCGAATACACCGGCGTACGAATATGTGTTACACCGTATTTAGACAACAAATCCTTAAATAAATTCGAGGTAAATTGCTTCCCATTGTCAGAAGTAATGACTTCAGGTACCGAGAACAACAGGAATATTTCGTTTTCCAAAAATCGACATAATAAGGAGGCAGACGCTTCGCGTAAGGGTTTTACAACTACAAATTTGGAATAATGATCCAGAACGATAGCAATGCAAGTATTCCCGAGTTTCGAACGTGGATACGGACCCAAAAAATCAGCATACAGTTTTTGAAACGGGCGAGTCGACGTGACCTGAGCTCCCATGGCTGGTTGGGTAGAGAAATTAACAGCTTTGTTCATTTTACATTTAGCGCAGCCAGCAACGTATTGTTTAACTTGCTTTGCCATCTGAGGCCAGAAAAATTGACGCTGAAGGCGCTCGAGGGTTTTGCTGCCGCCTAAATGTGCTGAAGTGGGAGGTACATGTGCCCGTTCGATAAGCGATTGAGTTAATGAATTCGGAATAACAAGTTTCCAATTCGACAAATCGGTATCCATATATTTAAAACCAAACGAAGGGGATATTAACAGTTTATCATCCTGGATTTTATAATTGTGCGAACAATCTTTTAAGCTACGAATTTTCGCGATTTGATCGACGTAATCTGGATCTTGGAACGCAACCGAGTTTTGATCAACGTGCAAAATGGGGACGAAAGAAGGTATTAACGCATCCACAGAAGGGTCGATGTTTTTACTCGGCAAGGCTGGAACTTCAAATTGGGCACCAGGATCAGGCGTGCTCTTACTTTCAGAATCATCCGCACAAGGAGCGGATTCATCCGGGAAAGCTCGAGACAACGCATCTGGTACAATGTTAACTGAACCTTTTCGGTATCCAATCTGAAAATCCAGCGCTTGGAGTTTAAGACTCCATCTCGCCAAACGTCCGGAGAGGTCCTTTTGACTCATTAGCCAGCGTAAACTGGAATGGTCAGTGTAAATGACGAACGGATAGCCTTCCACGTAGGGACGAAATTTTCGCACGCTGAGGACGGCAGCGTAGCATTCCAGCTCGGTCACCGAGTAGTTTCGCTGCGCCGCATTGAGCTTATGTGAATAAAACTCAATGGGCCGCTCCACCCCCTCAGTGTCCACCTGAAATAAGACACTACCGACCCCAACGGCACTGGCATCACACTGAATAAAAAAGGGTTTTGTATAATCAGGATGCGTCAAAACTGGGGCAGTTGACAAGGCGGTTTTGAGAGCGTTAAAAGAAGAATCAGCAGCTGCAGACCAACATACTTTAGTGTTTTTACCAGTAAGATCGGTGAGAGAAGAAGCTAAAGAGGCAAAATTTGGAATGAAGCGACGGTACCATCCGCACATCCCCAGAAAACGTCTAATCTGTTTCGTCGTTTTCGGAATAGGGTACTCCAGAATAGCTTTACATTTATCTGGGTTTGTACGGAGGCAACCATCACCCACAATATAACCTAAATAGTCGACTTCTTTCAACACAAACTTACTTTTGGTCAAATTGATTGTTAGACCGGCATTCGTCAGATATCCAGCAACCTGTTGTAGCAACTCGAAGTGTTCGGCCAGAGTGGAGGATGTGACCAGAAGGTCATCGAGGTACACAAAGACCTTATCGTGCAGTTGGGACGGGATCACGCGGTGCATCAAGCGACAAAGCGTCTGCGGTGCGTTGCACAAGCCAAACGGCATCACCTTGAACTGATACAAGGGCCGTCCAGGAACCGTAAACGCTGTTTTATCGCGGGATGCTGGGTCGAGTGGGATCTGCCAAAAGGCATCCTTCAAATCAATCGCCGAAATGAATCGGGTGTGTCCCAAACGACCCAACAATCCGTTGATTATTGGCAGCGGATACGCATCCTTGACGGTGGCCTTGTTCAGTTCTCTAGCATCTAAACACAAACGGACTTTGCCATTGGCCTTACGCACCAACGTGACCGGTGAACACCAGGAACTTTGTGACTCCTCGATGACCCCCAAAGACAACATCCTATCCAACTCGGCATACATGAGTTTCTGGATAGCTGGGGATACGGAATAAAAACGTTGTTTGACTGGCTTTGCGGAACCGACATCGATCATATGAGTGATGAGGGATGTGCGGCCCAAACCTAATATATCGCTGCTCGGGAAATATTCGCGGATAAGATCCAATTTACGACGATCATTGGAGGTTAAAACATGAAATTTGGGTGTGTTAGTAGTTTCACCTAATTCGTCCGAATTATTTAACGCGGAGATTTTTGGGGAAATTCCAAAACGATTCCAAAAATCGATACCCAAATAAAGCGGTTGTTCTAAGGAAGGAACAACATAAAAATTCATGGTTTGAGTAATTCCATTAAACTCGACGTTAGCTCGTATGTAACCAAATACTCGTTGGACTTGACCACTCGCGGTAGTTATCGTGGATGGAAAATTATGAAACTCTACGAAGGGATTGGACAACAGAACACGAGTCCAAGGGATTGGAGAACACTGACACTCGCCCCGCTGTCGAGAAGACCCTTAAACGGGATCTTATTGATAAAGACCTGGGCGTAAGGCCGAGTGTCACTACCCTCGGAGAACAAAACGGAGGAAATCACGTCATTTCTCATTGCAGCGCGGTGGTTCCAATATTTCTTGGAACGTTTTAAACGATCTAACTTAGCTAACGACGGAGAATTATAGAAAAACTTTAGAGCGACAGGAAGGGAAGGGGAATTTGGTAGGGAAGAAGGATCGGGAAAGGAATCATTACTGGCAGACGAGTTTACTTCTTCATCGGATTCGACGGGGAGCGGCGTTCCGCATTTGTATTGCTCGCTGCATTCTCCTGAATCGGTTTGAGTGGCTCTATCCTCTCTACTATCCGCAGTCTGGGTTGAGGTTGATTTGTGCTCTGTACACTCCGTCTGAGTGTTCGTTGTGATGACGACATTTTTACCGTAATTTGATTGTTGCTTACCAACTGATCCCGAGCTGTCTGCTGGGACTGGTCCGCCAGGACGTCTCGCCGCTGCCGATGGAAACCTGCTCCCCTTGTGAATTGCGGATACTGAGTTATCGGGTAGAACATCAGTCAAGAGATAATTCTCATGAGAGTCATATGCTCCAACATCATCATACGGACTGCCTGATGACTCATTGATCACGCGTCGTGGATGGATTGCAGGGTCCGCCGTAGCTTTGATCTGCCTGAAAGACTCCTCCCAAGCAGAGCAACTTTTGATCAGCTCATTTATGGTGCTAAACCGACGATCGGTGAGATGAAACTGTAATTCTGGCTTCATGTTCGTCATTAAAATTTCGATGAGCTCCTCGTCCGAATACGGTGTACGACATTGTAGCGTTAGACTCCACACTTGATCGAAAAAATCTAGGAAACTTTCGTTGGGTTGTTGTTTGCGTGCCTCGACGGTTCGCCGGATTTCGTAATTGGTGCGACGGTCTTTAAAACGCTCGATGATACCGCTTCGTAGATCTGTCCAGGTAGCGTTCGGATTATGTTTGCGGAATGTCCAATACCACTGCAAGGCGATATCTTCCAGGATGGTATGTAGCTCGAATAACAAGGTTTGGTCGGACAATCCGCGAGACGAAGCGATGGTGTCTACCTGAAACAGGAACATGTCGATCGTGGTGCCCGCCGGGTCTCCTGTGTAATTTAGTCCGCTTTCCGATAATAAGGGTCCATCGATAAAGTTTTGCTCCCCTTCGTCTTGCTCTAGTATTGTTAGGTCCATTTTGGATGATGAAAGGATATAGGGTTAAACACGCTCGATTTAATTTGGCGAAGAAAATTAGACTCGAAATGCAATCTTTATTAAATTTATCAGTAATATACTAAAAGTTAATTCAATTAGTTTTAAATGAAGCAGAAGGTTTCAAATAAAATAGCTCGGAATAATTCCACAAACACAATAACAAAAAAAAATATAGAAAAAAAATAAATATAAATATTAAATATAAATGAAATAATGCAAGAAATTTGGTACTAGGGATGAAGCCGCGATCCACTAGAAACCTGAGGCCCGTAATCCCCAAATTTAACGACGGGATATTTGACGAGAAACCCTCGAAAGCGGTACCTTATCGCAACCTTCCTTTGGAGGGGCTCGTTAAAAAACATTTTAAATATCCAAAATAAAAATAATAATAATAATAAGAACGCGAAAATCAAACTACCAACACACCCAATAGTATGCCGATAGTGAAATAATACAGCTAAATAATAATATAACAATATAATTAGAAAAATAAAAGAAAAAAGAAAGGAATGGATACCTTGTAGATTTGATACTAGGGACGGTGAAGCCGTGGTCCACTAGTACCGTGGGGCCCGTACTCCCACGATTGTTTAACTACGGAGAAGACGAGATACCCTCCAAAGTGGCGCTTTTCAATGAGAACCTAATTTGGAGGGGCTCGTTAAAATTTACAACGATACGAAAACCAAAAAAAATAATATATAAAAACCCAAAACTACCAACACACCCAGCGGTATGCAGGCAGAATAATAAATTCAAAAACGATACAAAAGGAAAAAAATGAAGTACTAATCAAACCGTGGGTTTAAATACAACCCATAGATCGATAAACCAAAAAAAATAAAAAAAACAATTATCGAAATATCAAAAAAATCAAATCAATAAAATCAAAAATATCAAAATATCAAGAAAATCAAATAAACATATCAAAAACAAGTAACTTTAACTCGAAAATACGAAACGGATGGTATGAGGCGAGTGGAAATCCCACTCCGTGTCGGCTAAATAATAAAAAAAAATAAAAAAAATAATAATAATATAATAATAAGGTGTTCCGTTCCTCAAATTTCGGTCGAGAAATTTCGGGGAAAAGAAGAAATGAAGCTAAGCTAAACCCTGGACAAATGACATCCGAGCTCCACCACAATCGGACACAACATAGTGGAAATGGGAAAGAGCTCGTAAGTCGGATGTCCAAAGAATAGGGGTATGACACCCCCATCTACGCGCAATCAAACAGCTCGTGCTGGTTACGATCGCAGATGGGGAATGCCAACCGGGAGACTGGCTTTGGTGTGCGTGTCCATGCGAATTCAAACAGTGCGAAGCACTGGTTTCGACACTGGACGCGCACGCCAAAGGGAGTGAAGCTACAAATCATACAAAAAAAATCAAAAATTTAAAAATTCGCACATCGACTGGCTTTGGTGTGCGTGTCCATGCGAATTCAAACAGTGCGAAGCACTGGTTTCGACACTGGACGCGCACGCCAAAGGGAGTGAAGCTACAAATCTAAAAAAAAAATTTAAAAATTCGCGAACAATCTTGGGCGCCACTGTTACAGGCTGGCTACTACCAACCTGCAGATATCACTAAGCACCTGTAGAGGCCTCCACGGTGATTTTTGCCGGCTACGTTCTCAGCGGAGAAGTGCGAAGGTCGTGGGGTTTGAGGCATACAGGGCTCCTGGCTTACACCGTGATCATACAGAAAGTTAGGGGAACGCAAATAATCAAAAGATGTACCCGGAGTTCCGCCGAAACTCGTCGGCCGGAACCTGAGGAACGAACACAACGAAATTATAAACCGAGAGCGGTGCCTTGGTGCGCGCATCCATCCGTATTCAAACGGGGACAAACCCTGGTTACGGAATCGGATGCGGGCACCAAGGGACCGCAAACACTACGCCGACACAGAGGGAGTTTCTGCTCCCATCACACCACACCGAAAAAATTTTTTAATTCATTTTTTCTTCATGAAAGGAAAAAACACCAGAAAGGGAGAACGAGAGAGAGAAATGAGAAAGAGAGAGAGAGCAACAATGCACATCGAACGCGCGACCGTTATTCGGCGCTCGATTACAAAAATGTTTATATATAAAAATTTAAAAAATTTTGAATAAAAAAAATTTAAATAAGAAAAAAAATGATATAACAATAAAAATAAAAAAAAATAAAAAAAAATTGTACCTTAATTAATACTATCCAACAAAAATGACCGATGCGGGGCCTCTCCCCGATACCAAAATTAAAATAGCCGGTTGGCCGCCCGTTGACCTTGTACGGCACCCGTTGAAAATATGCGTGGCACCCGTTCAAAATATGCGTGGCACCCGTTGAAAATATGCGTGGCACCCGTTGAAAATATGCGTGGCACCCGTTGAAATATACGGTACCCGATGAAATATGCGGCACCCGATGAAATATACGGTACCCGATGAAATATACGGTACCCGATGAAATATACGGTACCCGATGAAATATGCGGCACCCGATGAAATATACGGTACCCGATGAAATATAAAAATACGGGGTCCGTTTAATACGGCACCGTTATTGATGAGTTAATGTGGCACCCGTTGTCTTTCCCTCGTATTCTTTGATTTGAATTAATTTGCGACCTATGAATCCTTTTGTAAATTCTTTTTATAGTAAAACGTTGTATCCATCAAACGAATCACAATATTTATGTTTTGCACTTTTAAATTTATATTTATTCAATAATATCACCGAATTCAACCATATGATACAATAAGAATTCATTCACAATTTAAAGATGAACACACGAAGTATAAAAATAACCAAATAACCACCCAATCATGAAATATCAAAAAAAATTGTTTGCAGCATTTTGATTTTATTTTATAAATTATACAATGAATAAAAATATATAACTCCAATTCTATTGGAATATTTATATTAATTTTTTTACTAAATACTTAGGTTTTAAACACTATTTATCAAAAAAAATTTTTCACCGACAAAATTATATACGTTCACCCTAGTTGAAGTTTAACTCGAATCTTCCAAAAATCAAAACTCTAATTTTCAAAATCACAAACTCGAATAGACTAACAAAAAAAAAATTCTTGCCCCGCACAACGACGCGCAGAACATTCCAGAAGAATTGTCTTTCTTCTCTGTCTCTCGTTTACATCAATTCGCATTGATGTAAACGAGAGGCATATAAGAAAAACATTCTTATGGAATGTTTTGCTTTACACACCCATTCGATGCGCATTGTTCTCTCTTTCTTCATCTCACTCACCCTCGCGCCATCACCACGACGTGCACAAACATTAAGCAACTCCGAAAGCGAGGACGCAAACCGAGGGGAATAAAATCAAACAGCGCTTGTTACGATCATGTAATCGTAACAAGGTGCTTAGTGATATCTGCAGGTTGGCAGTAGCCAGCCTGTAACAGTGGCGCCCAAGTTTTCGCGAATTTTTTAAATTTTTGATTTTTTTTATGATTTGTAGCTTCACTCCCTTTGGCGTGCGCGTCCAGTGTCGAAACCAGTGCTTCGCACTGTTTGAATTCGCATGGACACGCACACCAAAGCCAGTCTCCCGGTTGGCATTCCCCATCTGCGATCGCAACCAGCACGGGCTGTTTGATTGCGCGTAGATGGGGGTGTCATACCCCTATTCTTTGGACATCCGACTTACGAGCTCTTTCCCATTTCCACTATGTTGTGTCAGATTGTGGTGGAGCTCGGATGTCATTTGTCCAGGGTTTAGCTTAGCTTCATTTATTCTTTTCCCGAAGTTTCTCGGCCGAAATTTGAGGAACAGAACAGAACATATTATTATTATTATTTTTATTTTATTTTATTATTTAGCTGACACGGAGTGGGGTTCCCACTCTCATCATACCACCGTATTATCATCTGAGTTAATTTTTATCTTTGATTTATTTTTGATATTTTTGGTTGATTTTTATATTTTAATATTTCGGCAATTTGATTCGGTCTAATTAATATTTTGGTTAAATTTTGTATTATTTTTGGGTTATATTTGAACCCCGCGTACTGTTAGTATAGGGTTATCCAATTCGAGGTTGATAAAGTAGAAATCTGTATACCGACATCTGTCAAAGATAAACGTCAAGTACGCTGTTATTTATTTAGTTGACATTCTGCCATTTAAGAATATGGAGCATTTAACATACGCAAATTGGGTGTTGGAAAAACAGGCCGTCGATGCTGATTTTTCGAACAAAATTTTCTTCAGTGATGAAGCTCATTTCGCGATTGGCTGATGTCAATTGGCCTCCAAGATCCTGTGATTTAACGCCTTTGGATTTCTTTTTGTGGGGCTACGCGAAAGATCGTGTTTACGCTAACAATCCTCAAACTCTTGACGAATTGAAAACTACCGCCCGAAATGTGCCGAAAAGCCATTGAAAATTACCGCAAAAGAATCCAGGCCTGTAAGAAGTCCCGTGGAGGACATTTGAATGATATCTTGTTTAACTAAAAATGGCAAGGATCAATCTGTAAAATGAAATAAAAATTACAATACATTCCGAATATTTTGTGTGTTTTTTTTAAGTTTACTTTATCAAGCTTGAATTGGATAACCCTATACTTCATTTTATATATTTTTGCATTTTTATTATTATTCTGCCTGCATACCGCTGGGTGTGCTGGTAGTTTTGGTTTTCTTTTTCTTTTTTGTGTATCGTTTTGTAAATTTTAACGAGCCCCTCCAAATTAGGTTCTCATTGAAAAGCGCCACTTTGGAGGGTATCTCGTCTTCTCCATAGTTAAACAATCGTGGGAGTACGAGCCCCACGGTACTAGTGGACCACGGCTTCACCGTCCCTAGTATCAAATCTACAAGGTATCCATTCCTTTCTTCTTTTATTATTATCTTATTTGTATTTTCTGTTGCCACTTTGCCTTCTTCATTGGGTGTGTTGGTAGTTTACTTTTCGGGATTATTATTAATATTTTTCATTATTTTTCGCGTATTAAAATGGTTTTCAACGAGACCCTCCAAAATAGGTCCTCGTCGAAACATGCCATTTTCGATGGTATCTCAATTACAAGGTAACCATCCCTTTATTATTATTGCAATTATTTTTATCATTTGTATTTTTTTTTGTTGTTATTTAATTATAGTGTGTGTGGAATTATTCCAATTTACTTTATTTGGGACCTTCAGTCTCCTCTAAAGTCATTTTAAATTCAAATTTTTGTATATTTAATAACTTAATAAAGACTACGTCATTGTTTCTTGCCGAATAAATCGAGCGAGTTTATCCCTCTATCCTTTCATCCTTAAAAATGTACTTAACATCATTCGAGCAAGACGATTTGGAGCGAGGCTCTATAGACGGACAATCATTAGCTGAAAGTGGACTAAAGTACACTGGATCTCCCTCGGACATCTCCATCGACATGTTCCTGTTTCAGGTAGACACCATCGCTTCGTCTCGCGGATTGTCCGACCAAACCTTGTTATTCGAGCTATATACCATCCTGGAAGATATCGCCTTGCAGTGGTATTGGACATTCCGCAAACATAATCCGAACGCTACCTGGACAGATCTACGAAGCGGTATCATCGAGCGTTTTAAAGACCGTCGCACCAATTACGAAATCCGGCGAACCGTCGAGGCACTTAAACAACAACCGAACGAAAGTTTCCTAGATTTCTTCGATCAAGTGTGGAGTCTAACGCTACAATGTCGTACCCCGTATTCGGACGAAGAGCTCATCCAAATTTTAATGGCGAACATGAAGCCAGAACTCCAGTACCATCTTACCGATCGACAGTTTAGCAGCATTAACGAACTAACCAAAAGCTGTTCTGCTTGGGAGGAGTCTTTCAGGCGGCTCCAAGCGCCGGCGGATCCTGCAATCCATCCAAGACGCGTGATCAATGAGTTATCAGGCAGTCCGTATGATGATGCTGGAGGGTATGACTCGTACGAGAATTACCCCTTTACTGATGTACTACCTGATAACTCAGTATCCGCAATTCACAAGGGGAGCAGGTTTCCATCGGCAGCGGCGAGACGTCCTGCCGGACAAGTCCCAGCAGACAATTCGGGGTTAGTTTACAGACAACAAACAAGTTCTGCGCGATGTCGACGATGTGCCGATGAACGAATTCCTCAATCAAAGATGTCGGAAAACCTGAGCAGTAGTTCTTGGAGAGATGCCCCGAAAACCACCACAACTGCTACTCAGACTGCTGATAGCACAGAGGATAGAACCACTCAAACTGATCCAGAACAACGCAGCGAGCAATACGGACGCGGAACTCCGCTCCCAATCGAACCCGACCAGAAGGTAAACTCGTCTGTCAGTAATGATTCCTTTCCCGATTCGTCTTCCCTATCCAATCCCTCCCTTCCTGTCGCTCTAAAGTTTTTCTATAATTCTCCGTCGTTAGCCAAGTTAGATCGTTTAAAACGTTCCAAGAAATACTGGAACCACCGCGTTGCAATGAGAAACGACGTGATTTCCTCCGTTTTGTTCTCCGAGGGTAGTGACACTCGGCCTTATGCCCAGGTCTTTATCAATAAGATCCCGTTTAAGGGTCTTCTCGACAGCGGGGCGAGTGTCAGTGTTCTCGGGAGTGGAGCGGAGAAAATCTTGTCGAATCCATTCGTAGAGTTTCATAATTTTCCATCCACGATAACTACCGCGAGTGGTCAAGTCCAACGAGTATTTGGTTACATACGAGCTAACGTCGAGTTTAATGGAATTACTCAAACCATGAATTTTTATGTTGTTCCTTCCTTAGAACAACCGCTTTATTTGGGTATCGATTTTTGGAATCGTTTTGGAATTTCCCCAAAAATCTCCGCGTTAAATAATTCGGACGAATTAGGTGAAACTACCAACACACCCAAATTTCATATTTTAACCTCTAATGATCGTCGTAAATTGGATCTTATCCGCGAATATTTCCCGAGCAGCGATATTTTAGGTTTGGGCAGCACATCCCACATCACTCATATGATCGATGTCGGTTCCGCAAAGCCAGTCAAACAATGTTTTTATTCCGTATCCCCAGCTATCCAGAAACTCATGTATGCGAGTTGGATAGGATGTTGTCTTTGGGGGTCATCGAGGAGTCACAAAGTTCCTGGTGTTCACCGGTTACGTTGGTGCGTAAGGCCAATGGCAAAATCCGTTTGTGTTTAGAAGAGAACTGAACAAGGCCACCGTCAAGGATGCGTATCCGCTGCCAATAATCAACGGATTGTTGGGTCGTTTGGGACACACCCGATTCATTTCGGCGATTGATTTGAAGGATGCCTTTTAGCAGATCCCACTCGACCCAGCATCCCGCGATAAAACAGCGTTTACGGTTCCTGGACGGCCCTTGTATCAGTTCAAGGTGATGCCGTTTGGCTTGTGCAACGCACCACAGACGCTTTGTCGCTTAATGCACCGCGTGATCCCGTACCAGCTACACGATAAGGTCTTTGTGTAAGGTCATCCTCCACTCTGGCTGAACATTTCAATTTGCTACAACAGGTTGCTGGATATCTGACGGATGCCGGTCTAACAATTAATTTGACCAAAAGTAAGTTTGTGTTGAAAGAAGTAGACTATTTAGGTTATATTGTGGGTGATGGTTGCCTCCGTACAAACCCAGATAAATGTAAAGCTATTCTGGAGTACCCTATTCGGAAAACGACGAAACAGATTAGACGTTTTCTGGGGATGTGCGGATGGTACCGTCGCTTCATTCCAAATTTTGCCACTTTAGCTTCTTCTCACCGATCTTACTGGTAAAAACACTAAAGTATGTTGGTCTGCAGCTGCTGATTCTTCTTTCAACGCTCTCAAAACCGCCTTGTCAACTGCCCCAGTTTTGACGCATCCTGATTATACAAAACCTTTTTTTATTCAGTGCGATGCCAGTGCCGTTGGGGTCGGTAGTGTCTTATTTCAGGTGGACGCCGAGGGGGTGGAGCGGCCCATTGAGTTTTATTCCCATAAGCTCAATGCGGCTCAGCGAAACTACTCGTTGACCGAGCTGGAATGCTACGCTGCCGTCCTCAGCGTGCGAAAATTTCGTCCCTACGTGGAAGGCTATCCGTTCGTCATTTACACTGACTAATGAGTCAAAAAGACCTCTCCGGACGTTTGGCGAGATGGAGTCTTAAACTCCAAGCGCTGGATTTTCAAATTGGATACCGAAAAGGTTCAGTTAACGTTGTACCTGATGCGCTGTCTCGAGCTTTTCCGGATGAATCCTCTCCTTGTGAGGATGAGTCTGGGAGTAAGAGCACGCCTGATCCTGGTGCCCAATTTGAAGATCCAGTCTTGTCGAGTAAAAATATCGACCCTTCTGTGAATGCGTTAATACCTTCTTTCGTCCCCATTTTGCACGTTGATCAAAACTCGGTTGCGTTCCAAGATCCAGATTACGTCGATCAGATCGCGAAAATTCGTAGCTTAAAAGATTGTTCGCACAACTACAAGATTCAAGATGATAAACTGTTAATATCCCCTTCGTTTGGTTTTAAATATATGGATACCGATTTGTCGAATTGGAAACTTGTTATTCCGAATTCATTAACTCAATCGCTTATCGAACAGGCACATGTACCTCCCACTTCAGCACATTTAGGCGGCAGCAAAACCCTCGAGCGCCTTCAGCGTCAATTTTTCTGGCCTCAGATGGCAAAACAAGTTAAACAATACGTTGCTAGCTGCACTAAATGTAAAATGAACAAGGCTGTTAATTACTCAACGCAACCAGCCATGGGAGCACAGGTTACGTCAACTCGCTCGTTCCAAAAATTGTATGTTGATTTTTTGGGTCCGTATCCACGTTCGAAACTCGGTAATACCTGCATCGTTATCATCTTGGATCATTACTCGAAATTTGTCGTTGTAAAACCTCTACGGGAAGCGTCTGCTCTTTTGCTGTGTCGATTCTTGGAAAATGAAATATTTCTGTTGTTCTCGGTTCCCGAAATAATTACGTCTGACAATGGGAAGCAGTTTACATCCAATTTGTTTAAGGATTTGTTGTCTAAATACGGTGTGTCACATATTCGTACGCCGGTGTATTCGCCTCAAAGCAACGCATCCGAGCGTGTTAACCGAACCCTAATTGCAAGCATCAGATCTTATTTGAGCGATCACGACCATAATCAGTGGGACAAAAATTTGCAAGCAATTGCGGCCGCGCTACGAAATGCTGTACATGATTCGATACAATACTCCCCTCATTATGTCGTGTTCGGTCAACATATGTCGCTACACGGTTCGGATTACGCGTTAAGAAGATTACTCGATGAACATGATCCCAGCGAAGTCCAGATATGGGCTAAGCCAGATCGAGTCAATCTTCTCAAAGATCGTATACTTCACTATTTAAGCGTAGCACACGAAAAGGGAGCTCAATATTACAATTTACGTAGTAATAAGCGTTCTTTTCGAATTGGACAACCCGTTTTCATACGATCCTTTGCTTTGAGCGATGCAACGAACCAATTTGCCGCTAAATTAGCAAGCAAATTCAAACCCGCGATAATTACCAGCAAAGTCGGACAAGTGGCGTATACCGTCGAAGATTTGAACGGAAAAGTATTAGGTACTTATCACGTCAAAGACATCCGTGTTTAATCGTTTCTCCCTCTATCTTTGCATTCGTGTTGCTTGTTTTAGGCCCGGCTCATGAGACATCTCAGGGTGTGGGACGTTCCCACGTTTGTTACGATTACATGATCGTAACAAGCGCTGTTTGTATTTTATTCCCCTCGGTTTGTGTCCTCGCTTTCGGAGTTGTTTAATGTTTGTACACGTCGTGGTGATGGCGCGAGGGTGAGAAAAATGATGATAGAGAGAGAACAATGCGCATCGAATGTGTGTGTAAAGCAAAACATTCCATAAGAATGTTTTTCTTATATGCCTCTCGTTTACCTCAATGCGAATTGATGTAAACGAGAGACAGAGAAGAAATACAATTCTTCTGGAATGTTCTGCGCGTGGTTGTGCGGGGCAAGAGTTTTTTTTGATTAGTCAGTCGAGTTTGGAAATTGAGTTTAGTTTGGTATATAAAAAAGTCTAGTTTGGAAACCATTTTAGAAAATGTTTTAAGACTGAATATTTTTATTATTTTTATTTATTGTGAAAATTAAAGAAAAAATCTCTTATTATCGTGTGATAATTTAGAACAAAAAAATAATAACTTTTGTATATTAAATTGAATTATTATAATATAGACAAATAATTAAACGTTTAAATAAAATAATAATACAAAAATTTTCTGTTTTCGTGGTCTCGATTATTGGGTGAAATCAATTATTGAATTAATTTGAGAAATGGGGCACTGCAACCAGTTTTGGTGAATATTTTTTTATTCGCGGGAAGAAACCCCAACACCATTTTTATATAAGTTCGAAGATTATAGTTATGTATACAATATTAATTATATCGAAAAGTGTTTTTGTGAAAGTGTTCTTGTGAAGGGATCCCGCAACGAACGGTACAAGGACGCTACAGCCCGAAGGGTAATCAAAACGTGGTCAGACACATCAGTCGAATTTTTGGTTTACGGCGCAAAGACGCCCAACATTTTACGGTTGTGGCGCAAAGACGCCCAACAATAAACGGCCTATCGAGGCATAATTTGATACGGCGCAAAGACGCCTAACAGTGAGGTGGCCTATCGAGGCATAATTTGATACGGCGCAAAGACGCCCAACAGGAAGGTGGCCTATCGAGGCATAAATTGGTATCGGGGAAAGGTCGCAACATACGGGTGGCCAACCGGCTCCTCGTGTTTTTTTTGTAACGGTGAAAGGCACCGCAACGGTCCGGGTGTGGCACATCACCTGTGGCATGACGGCCGCGCAAGGCCGCACCATTATTTTATATATATATTAAGGTACAAATTTTTTTATTTATATTTTTAATTTTATTTTTTGATTTTATTGTTTTATATTTTTTTTATTATATTAAAATCCTAAATATTTTTGTAATCGAGCGCCGCACAGCGGGTGCACGCTCGGTGCGCATCGTTTCTCTCTCTCTCTCGTTTCTCTTGGTGCGGGTGGAGGGGGAAGTTGTTTTCCTGTTGTTGTTGTTTTTCACTGAAAATAAAATGAATTATTAAATTTTTTTCGGTGTGGTGTGATGGGAGCGGAGACTCCTTCTGTGTCGGCGTAGTGTTTGCGGTCCCTTGATGCCCGCATCCGATTCCGTAACCAGGGCTTGTCCCCGTTTGAATTCGGATGGACTTGCGCACCAAGGCACCGCTCTCGGGTTATAATTGGTTTGTGTTTGTTCCTCAGGTTTCGGCCGACGAGTTTCGGCGGAGCTCCGGGTACATTTTTATTATTTGTTCCCCCTAAATTTCTGTATGATCACGGTGTAAGCCAGGAGCCCTGTATGCCTCAAACCCCACGACTTTAGCACTTCTCCGCTGAGAACGTAGCCGGCAAAAATCACCGTGGAGGCCTCTGCAGGTGCTTAGTGATATCTGCAGGTTGGCAGTAGCCAGCCTGTAACACTGTTTTCTAATTGTAGTCCAGTTAGTGTCGTATTAACAAAGTCTTGGATGTCTTGCATCCTTGTAATTAGTTAGTCATTTATAAAAAATTGCTTATTTAATTGATTATTGAGGTTGGCCTGATTTCTGTTAACTTCGTCGATTGCTATTTGTATGTCTAGTAGGTCCTGGTTAACAAGGTTTCCTGCCAGATCTTTAACATGTGTTCATAATCCGTTGAGAAGGCGTCTTCTCGTTCTTCTGGGTATTAATTCTTTATATAACTTTTTTAGATTATCTACTGTATGTTGAATTATTGCTTTTTTGTTGTGTAGGCCCGTACATTCGCTTTTTGATGATTCTTTCAATATATGAGATATTTGATTTTCGATTTCGCTGATAGGTTTTCATATGGCTGTAGTTGGATTATGTGTGTGTTATGTCATTTTCCTATGGTTTTTGTATAATTTTGCATCTCCGATTTTTAGAGGTATAATTACTTTATTATCCTTTAGCGATGTTAGCTTAATTTTCTGTGTGTACATCATGAGGAACCTGGAATTTTTTTTTAATTTTTGATTTATGAATTCTTCCTTCATTCGTATGTACGGTTATCCCATTATCCTTAATTGTTTTTAATTTTTTATAATTTGCTCTTAATTTACCGCGTTTCTTCTTTTCCGCGTAGATAAAAAGCTTGGGTAATACTGGTACGGATAGTTTTAACTTTTTATTCCGTTTTTGTACTACATTTTTATTTTCTTTTAATGATTTTTCATATATGTCGTTACATAAATGCTCAAATAATTCTTTCCTTCGGGCTGCATAATCTAGTTCGCTGTCAAAATTGATCGATCTTCCAACGTAGTGTCCCTTTGAGATTAAATGGAGTCATTTGTTTTGTAGAATGAATGGTGTTATTATATGCAAGAATTGCCGACATCATGATTTTATATAGTGACGCACCCGGTCGTTGTAATTTTATAATGCTACATATATCCTTAAGTGTAGAGTGAAGTCTCTCCACTGGCGAATTTCTCGTTGAGCTGTATGGCGTTGTGACATGTAATTTACCGTTGTGTTTTTCTGATAATTTTTTGATTTCATTTCCGGTGCCTATTTCTGAATCGGCTACTAATTTTCTGGTAATCCATGTTGACTAAAAAAATGTGTATAAGGTGTTCTGAAATTTCTTTATTGGTTTTTCTCTATTGATGGATATGCCGCTGAAAATTTGCTAAATTTTTTCGATTATGGTTAGAAACACCTTCCCATTCAATAATAATAAATCTATGTGGATAATTTGGATTGGCTTTTTTGGGGTCTCGCTCAAAGTTAATTGTAACTGTGGTGCTTGTCTATCATATTTCGTGCGTTCATCATCGTCGTCATTTATTTATGAATTCTCTGAATATTTCTTTAGAGTGTGGACAATAATATTTTTGTTTTATCCTTTCTTAATTTTCAATTATTCCTTTGTGTTTGTTTTCTAAATGTGTATCTTGTATCAACTTCATCTGTCCCTCCTTTCGTTCTACATCAATTAAAATTGTTTTCGGTCGTACTAAGTTTACATTTGGAGTTGTGCTTCGTGGCTTAGTAGAGATCATGTTTTTATATGCCTCCATTACATATTGAAAACATTGTTCTGTTGCGTAAACACAAGTAAGGTTTCGGGTTCTACCAAACATTTTTCTTAATTCCTCGCTTATGGCTGTTTTAATCCCACGCTTTCTGACGGATGCAAAGTTTGTGCTAACTTGTCCTAAACCCAACAACAACGTTTATAATTAGATTTAACAGTGTATTTTACATACCTCAAAACCGGATTAAAAGTGCTTTGTCCTAAGATATTTTTAAGTGGTTATTACAATGCTTTTATATACAAAAAATTATTTTATTTACAAAATACATACACATACATATGTATATACTCGTACATGCTTTTTTGATTTTCTCATCTTATACTTTTTTACGAATTTGACCAATGAAAATTGGTCTGGGATGGGTACTTCTATTAAAAGGTCCACCGATTTGATACTGCCGATAGTTTCTATAACCTCTTGGCCAATTTATGACGAAAAATTTAGTTCCACCGATCGTGGGAATTCCCGCTATTCGAATATACGTGACACGGTAAATGTATAGATTCCATTGAAAAGTAAAAAAATTCTCCAGCCTTAGCGTTTAAAAGGTCCGCAAATTTGTTGATTTAGATAAGTTCTGGACTTCTATGTCTATTTACTGGGCGAGTATGACGACCCGCTGATCGTGGGAATTCCCGCTATTTCGATTTTAGTGCGCGTTTTATGATATTTAACGAATTTGACCAATGAAAATTGGTTTGGGATGGGTACTTCTATTAAAAGGTCCACCGATTTGACATTGCCGATAGTTTCTGTACCCTCTTGGCTAATTTATGACGAAAAATAAAGTTCCGCCGATCGTGCGAATTCCCGCTATTCGAATAAACGTGACCTGGTAAACGTATAGGTTCCATTGAAAAGTAAAACAATTCTCCAGCCTTAGGGTTTGAAGGGTCCGCAAATTTGTTGATTTAGATAAGCTCTGGACTCCTATGTCTATTTACTGGGCGAGTATGACGACCCGCTGATGGTGGAAATTTTCGCTATTTCGATTTTAGTGCGCGTTTTATGATATTTAACGAATTTGACCAATGAAAATTGGCCTGAGATGGGTACTTCTATTAAAAGGTCCACCGATTTGATATTACCGATAGTTTTTGTACCCCCTTGGCTAATTCATGACGAAAAATAAAGTTCCGCCGATCGTGGGAATTTCCGCTATTCGAATATACGTGACACGGTAAATGTGTAGGTTCCATTGAAAAGTAAAAAAATTCTCCAGCCTTAGGGTTTGAAGGGTCCGCAAATTTGTTGATTTAGATAAGCTCTGGACTCCTATGTCTATTTACTGGGCGAGTATGACGACCCGCTGATGGTGGGAATTCCCGCTATTTCGATTTTAGTGCGCGTTTTATGATATTTAACGAATTTGACCAATGAAAATTGGTTTGGGATGGGTACTTCTATTAAAAGGTCCACCGATTTGACATTGCCGATAGTTTCTGTACCCTCTTGGCTAATTTATGACGAAAAATAAAGTTCCGCCGATCGTGCGAATTCCCGCTATTCGAATAAACGTGACCCGGTAAATGTATAGGTTCCATTGAAAAGTAAAAAAAATCTCCAGCCTTATGGTTTGAAAGGTCCGCAAATTTGTTGATTTAGATAAGTTCTGGACTTCTATGTCTATTTACTGGGCGAGTATGACGACCCGCTGATGGTGGAAATTCCCGCTATTTCGATTTTAGTGCGCGTTTTATGATATTTAACAAATTTGACCAATGATAATTGGTCTGGGATGGGTACTTCTATTAAAAGGTCCACCGATTTGATATTACCGATAGTTTCTGTACCCTCTTGGCTAATTTATGACGAAAAATAAAGTTCCGCCGATCGTGCGAATTCCCGCTATTCGAATATACGTGACACGGTAAATGTAGAGGTTCCATTGAAAAGTAAAAAAATTCTCCAGCCTTAGGGTTTGAAAGGTCCGCAAATTTGTTGATTTAAATAAGTTGGGGATTCCTATGTCTATTTACTGGGCGAATATGACGACCCGCTGATCGTGGGAATTCCCGCTATTTCGATTTTAGTGCGTGCTTTATGATATTTAACGAATATGACCATTGAAAATTGGTCTGGGATGGGTACTTCTATTAAAAGGTCCACTGATTTGACATTGCCGATAGTTTCTATACCCTTTTGGCTAATTTATGGCGAAAAATAAAGTTCCGCCGATCGTGGGAATTCCCGCTATTCGAATATACGTGACACGGTAAATGTGTAGGTTTCATTGAAAAATAAAAAAATTCTCCAGCCTTAGGGTTTGAAGGGTCCGCAAATTTGTTGATTTAGATAAGCTCTGGACTCCTATGTCTATTTACTGGGCGAGTATGACGACCCGCTGATCGTGGAAATTCCCGCTATTTCGATTTTAGTGCGCGTTTTATGATATTTAACGAATTTGACCAATGAAAATTGGTCTGAGATGGGTACTTCTATTAAAAGGTCCACCGATTTGATATTGCCGATAGTTTCTATACCTTCTTGGCTAATTTATGACGAAAAATAAAGTTCCGCCGATCGTGAGAATTCTCGCTATTCGAATATACGTGACTCGGTAAATGTAGAGGTTCCATTGAAAAGTAAAAAAATTCTCCAGCCTTAGGGTTTGAAAGGTCCGCAAATTTGTTGATTTAAATTAGTTCTGGACTCCTATGTCTATTTACTGGGCGAATATGACGACCCGCTGATGGTGGGAATTCCCGCTATTTCGATTTTAGTGCGCGTTTTATGATATTTAACAAATTTGACCAATGTAAATTGGTCTGGGATGGGTACTTCTATTAAAAGGTCCGCCGATTTGACATTGCCGATAGTTTCTGTACCCTCTTGGATAATTTATGGCGAAAAATAAAGTTCCGCCGATCGTGGGAATTCCCGCTATTCGAATAAACGTGACACGGTAAATGTATAGGTTCCATTGAAAAGTAAAAAAATTCTCCAGCCTTAGGGTTTGAAAAGTCCGCAAATTTGTTGATTTAGATAAGTTCTGGATTCCTATGTCTATTTACTGGGCGAGTATGACGACCCGCTGATGGTGGGAATTTCCGCTATTTCGATTTTAGTGCGCGTTTTATGATATTTAACGAATTTGACCAATGAAAATTGGTCTGGGATGGGTACTTCTATTAAAAGGTCCACCGATTTGACATTGCCGATAGTTTCTGTACCCTCTTGGCTAATTTATGACGAAAAATAAAGTTCCGCCGATCGTGCGAATTCCCGCTATTCGAATAAACGTGACACGGTAAATGTAGAGGTTCCATTGAAAAGTAAAAAAATTCTCCAGCCTTAGGGTTTGAAAGATCCGCAAATTTGTTGATTTAAATAAGTTGGGGATTCCTATGTCTATTTACTGGGCGAATATGACGACCCGCTGATGGTGGGAATTCCCGCTATTTCGATTTTAGTGCGCGTTTTATGATATTTAACGAATATGACCAATGAAAATTGGTCTGGGATGGGTACTTCTATTAAAAGGTCCACCGATTTGACATTGCCGATAGTTTCTGTACCCTCTTGGCTAATTTATGACGAAAAATAAAGTTCCGCCGATCGTGCGAATTCCCGCTATTCGAATAAACGTGACACGGTAAATGTAGAGGTTCCATTGAAAAGTAAAAAAATTCTCCAGCCTTAGGGTTTGAAAGATCCGCAAATTTGTTGATTTAAATAAGTTGGGGATTCCTATGTCTATTTACTGGGCGAATATGACGACCCGCTGATGGTGGGAATTCCCGCTATTTCGATTTTAGTGCGCGTTTTATGATATTTAACGAATTTGACCAATGAAAATTGGTCTGGGATGGGTACTTCTATTAAAAGGTCCACTGATTTGACATTGCCGATAGTTTCTGTACCCTCTTGGCTAATTTATGGCGAAAAATAAAGTTCCGCCGATCATGGGAATTTCCGCTATTCGAATATACGTGAAACGGTAAATGTATAGGTTCCATTGAAAAGTAAAAAAATTCTCCAACCTTAGGGTTTGAAAGGTCCGCAAATTTATTGATTTAGATAAGTTCTGGACTCCTATGTCTATTTACTGGGCGAGTATGACGACCCGCTGATGGTGGGAATTCCTGCTATTTCGATTTTAGTGCGCGATTTATGATATTCTATGAATTTGACTAATGAAAATTGGTCTGGGATGGGTACTTCTATTAAAAGGTCCACCGATTTGATATTGCCGATAGTTTCTGTACCCTCTTGGCCAATTTATGACGGAAAATAAAGTTCTGCCGTTCTTGGGAATTCCCGCTATTCGAATATACGTGACACGGTAAACGTATAGGTTCCATTGAAAAGTAAAAAAGATCTCCAGCCTTAGGGTTTGAAAGGTCCGCAAATTTGTTGATTTAGATATGTTCTGGACTCCTATGTATATTTACTGGGCGAGTTTGACGACCCGATGATGGTGGGAATTCCCGCTATTTCGATTTTAGTGCACGTTTTATGATATTTAACGAATTTGACCAATGAAAATTGGTCTGAGATGGGTACTTCTATTAAAAGGTCCACCGATTTGACATTGCCGATAGTTTCTGTACTCTCTTGGCTAATTTATGACGAAAAATAAAGTTCCGCCGATTGTGAGAATTCTCGCCAAAAACCATCAAAAAAACTTCCATCGCAGTTGTTTAACATTCTTATTTTCGTGTTTAAGTTTTATAGCCCAGCATACATACTCCATATATTGGAAATGGCAGTTTACATACACAGGCACTGAGTATTCGTATATAATTTGTTATAACTATGCGGCGTCCGCATCTCAAAAATTTATAGTTTTTGCTCTGTCTCTCAACTTATCAAAGGTAAATTTTTTGCCTCTTTCGCTATTTTTCGTTTGCTGTCGAGTAATTTTTTTGATATGTTTCTATGTTCGATCCTATTATTAGGTGGTTTTTTGTTTTCTATTTTAAAAAAATATTAAAAATTCGTACGCCTAAGATAAAATTACTAACAAGGTACGAAGAATTTAATTTTGTTAAAGGCGGTAAAAGGTATGTAGGCGGCATTTTATAAACTGAAAAATAATGTACAGAGTTGCTTCACCGAAGAATTCAACACGAAAAGAAAGTAATTTTACATACACATATATATTCTGATATATAGGCAGAGAATATTGAAGCTTGTGAAAGGGATCCGATTCGATACGTACCGCACATTCCACAACAGGATAAGCTAAAGCACGATGTGAGCAGTTATAGCCAGCAAATAAAAAAATTTAAGTGGAAACAGCAATTATGTTTTATAATCGATATGTCAGCCAGAGTTTTTGTTGGACTTCGCCAACTTTTTTTAATAATCCGTTGACCAAGGACTAAATTGTAATTAATCAACTGCTATTTTATATTTGTTATGTAAAATAAAACAACAGTTTTAAGAATCTCTCTTCAAAAAATATATTTTAGTTCAATAATAGTGTTCATCAATAGCAAAATTATATTATACTGAATATAAGTATTCAATTCAAAAAAATGAATTAAAAGCCTTGCACACCTTTTCAGCGTTCTACATATTTGTAATGTTTCTATTTCATACTTTTCATATATTTAGCAGCAATAGAATAATAGCGTTTGAGATTTATATTAAAATATTATCTACAACTATTAAGTGAAGGACAATTTTAATTTAACTTAACCTTCATTCTGTGTATGGGGGTAAAAAGTTACCGCAGGCCAATAAAAATGCAAAGAAAAAACTAATTAGTCAAAATGATTGAATCTAATTACCAAAAATTATTGAATTATTAAATCGGGTCTTATCATATTGAATTTTTGTATTTTTAATAAATTAAAAGTAACGTTAAAATAATATTTTTTATTATAAAAAATAATGTTCAAACACAAAATATATTGGGGTATTTTTTAGCCCATACTTGATTAGTGTTCCACGTATGGTACACAGAGTAAAGGTTAAAGCAAAGATAGTTCCAATCAATCTTCAATTAAGAGTTCCATAATAGATATAGATGAAGCTATAGATGAAGGCAAATATCTACTTCTCAATAGAGTAAAGGTATTTACATTTAACACATTAAGCGACAAAAACTCCCCCGAACTTCACTCAAGAATATTTTTAAAATCCCAAATCCACCGAACAAAATATAAAAATATCCGGTATCCAAAAATTGGTTTTGTTAACCATAGTTCAGAATCTTATCCAAAAGTCATATTATTAAAATAAAATAATTGGTTCGGAAAAACTGATCTAGTTTATTACAGAACGTTAGTCTAGCATAATTTTAAAATCCAATTTCCATTGAACAATGAAATATTAAAACTTTAATCGGTGTTCCGTACCATGTACTTTAGTGTGCCATGTACTATTTTCTGATCTACTGTTTCAATTGGCCCTGTTGCGTACCATGCACTGCTATCCCTTTTTGCGACTTCCTGAAATGTGCCGTAGTGAGCGTCTTCGTTGTAAATCTAGAATAAGCGCTATTAGCAGTGAGACTATAAAGAGTAGTTACAAAATAGTAAAATTGAAATATTCTTAGAATTTGTGAAAATTAAAACATTAAACATTTTGTTGTAGTGTAAATTCACATTAAGTATGTGCTTCACAAACATAACGTAAAAACTGTTCAGAAATGTCTAGCTGTGTAGCATTTAAATTGTTCGGAGACCTTTACTAAAAACTACTCGTATAAAATCAAGCAAAATCTTTACGGTAATGTTACGTACATAACGGGTGTCCGCCGGGAAGGTATACTACTTTGTTTGTTTATGATTTTTGATTAAATGAAAGAGAATGGATCTTATATTGATAAATGTTTTATTTAATGTCGGCAATTATGTATGGAATACAATATCAGATAAATGTCCGCCTCTGTTAGCCTCACAAATGCGAGCCCTTTTGAGCACATTTTTCATTACATTCTCACACATTTCACGCGGTATTTCATTAATTTCATCACGAATATTTTGTTTGAGTTTCTCAAGCGTTTCTGGTTTGTTTGCATAAGCCTTGCGTTTTAGATATCCTCACAAAAAGAAGTCCGGAGCAGTCAAATAAGGCGGCCGTGGAGGCCAATCAACATCACCATTTTTTGAAATAACTTGTTGTGGAAAGAGTTCTCGCAGTAATTCCATTGTAATCCTGGCTGTATGCGATGTGGCACCGTCTTGTTGATACCACATGTTAATCAAGCCCAAACTATGCAGTTGTTGCGTTAAAAAGTTTTCAATCATATCACGATATCGCTCCTCATTCACAGTTACCGTTACGCCGTTTTCATTTTCAAAGAAGTAAGGTCCAATGATTCCTCCTGACCAAATTGCACACCAGACTGTCACTTTTAATGGATGTAAAGGTGACTGATGAATAATGTGAGGGTTTTCCATTGCCCAGAACCGACTGTTCTAGTGCGTTTTGTTGGCACGTTGTTTCTCCCAAAAATTTCACGTAACTTTCTCATCGTCACAGTAATCGATGATTGATTTTGATAAAATGTTTAACGATTAAAACACGATGGTTTATCGAATATTTTTCCATAATAAATTTGCCACGTGTCTACTTCACGACTGTTAAGTATGAACTGTCAATACTAATATTCGCCTAAATGGCGGCAAAACAAAGTAGTATACCTGCCCGGCGGACACCCTGTATAAGCGAAGAGAAATTTATGGTGTGGAAAGGATCATTTTGTTCACCTCCCCACTAAAAAATGTAATGAATGACAATTGAGATTTAGTATAAATAAGTTCTCAAAAACTTAACGTTTTTAATTTGTATGCTGGCAGTTCGTAGGTGTGTTTTATGTGTTAATTGTTTTAAGTGAATTTTGTGAAGTTTGAATATTTTGATTTGTGATTATATACAGTTTTGTGATTTAATAAAGACAATTTTTGTGAATTTATAGATAGTTTTTCTGATTTAAAAAGATAATATTTGTGATTTAATAGACAATTTTTGTGAATTAGAAAGACAGTTTTTGTGATTTCTAAAGACAATATTTATTTATAAAGATATATTTTATTATTTGAACGATTTGTGATTTCATTATAAAGAAATTTTAAACGAGTACTTTTAAGTTTAACCGTGTTTTTCGTTATTTTAATAATGTCGTGGAAGGTGCTGATAATCTTGATGATGCTAAATTATCAAGTGGATTAGCATTTAGAAAAATTTGTACTGCAATGTCTCACCGAAACCGATTAGTTTTTCAAAAACTATTCAAGCGAAACGCAATATTTAAATCGCTTCTAGAAGAGCGAATAAAGCTTTATTTTGCAAACATACCAGCTGAACCTAAATACGATGAGGTAAATATCAAACAAATTCCTTTTGTTGTCTAAAGTGGCCTACAGATGATAAGATTTAATGTTTTGACCTATTGTACTGTGAATTATATTATTCGGTTGATCCGATCGCAATACATACTATTCGATTTAGTTGAGTGGTGGTACAGTTACGTAAAACGAAAGGGTTCGGCAAAGTTGGTCGGTTGTTAAATTTTCAACCATCCAACTTCATACCCGTTTCAACGTTTAGGTTCGATCAGATTGAATCGTCTGTAAGCTTCTAAATTTTGGAAACAATATGTGTTATAATTTTAAGTTATTGTAATTTAATTTTTGTTTTCGTTCATACAATTGAAATGAGTTTTTCCAAGACCAACGTATTCTGTACGAATTATAGATGAAGTATCGCTGAATAATAAATTAGTGTTTTAGTGCAGTATTGGTGAGAGATTGGTCGACCGCGCTTTAAATTTTAACAATACAATTTATCTTTCAAGGAGTTCATATAAAAAAATTCAACTAACATTAATTTTCTATATCAACATATAATTAATCCATAGTCTGATTAATAGTTATTCTTAAATACTTTAAATACATATTATGTGCTTTTATCATCTACAATGAAATTATATTGTAAGAAAAAGGTCGAAATAAATAAATAAATTTAAAGTAAATTAGTTCAATCGCTAATTGAATTGATGAAATCTAATTCGGACATAAACATCGTCAGCTGTAAATCAAAAATTATTTATCAAATTTGTCAACAATTAAAAATTAAATACAATGTGTTCAATAATATTAAGTAATATCACTGGACCAGATGCTACTTCTACCTTGTTACAAGAAGAACCTACAAATTTAGATTTTAAAAGTAACCCGGATCAGGCAGATATTGAAAACATGCAAATTGTTATTCAAAATAATCTTAGCAGCTCCGATGAATGGTTGTTAAGAGGATACATGAATATTGGTCTGGACATGACGGGACCGTGGACATATGAGGAATTGCGGGATGGTATTATTAAGGCGCTAAACGCAGCAAAGCATCCATGTGTTCTAACATTTCGCACAATCAATTGTAATTAAAATATGCAGCTACTAACACAATACGCAAGATGCAAATACCCTACACATAAACAAAAATTTAAATTTATAATAAATTCTGCAAAAATTATGCAAATTTATACAAAATTCGACGATGTTTCTGACCATGGCCATTTCAAGGAGTTCACTCAATTGCGAGGCATGAAGAGAGCAGCAATGCAAGAGCATATCGCTAATTCGAGTGCTTTCTTGACCAGTTTGCTGCAGTTAGATCAAGTTGATCTCAATTTACTTACCATCGGTAATACACAAGAAATTGTACAGCCCGTAAATCTCAGAAAAGCCAAATCTGAGAGAATACTTGAAAAAGATTTAGTGAAAGGCTGTGAAGTTTTGGATGCGATTTATCGTGAAGCATCACAATCTACTGATAAGTATATCTATTCAGCCTCATCCCCTTTGTCGATAATTTTAATGCGAAAACCAACACTATCACATTTATATTATTAATATCGTTGTCTATGTTGATGCAACGGGAAGTTTGATAAGAAACCCAAAATGTTGCATAAACCATAACTATAATAACATTTTTTATTACGCATTTGTTATTAGGAGAGAAGGAATTGTTTTTTCTTCAACAAGTTCAGGAAAGAAATACATAATATCAAACCCAAAATAACAATTCCAAAAATTTATGTCACGGATTGGTCTTGGGTTTTTATAAACTCGATCTTAAAAGAAATGATTTTAATGGACATGCAAAACTATTTGTCATTTGCTTATAATGTAATAATAGGAACTGGATGTTTTATTTGGGAAATAAAGTAGGAATTTTTATTTTTTGATGCCACTTCGCTGCGATTATCATACGGCAAATTAAAAATCGAACTGCCCAAAACGTTTAAAAGAAACAATAATGATTATTTTGTTCATGATCATTGACAGCAACAACTTAAAGGAGATTGATGATCTGTTTGAGTTGTTTTGAATTTTGGGTTCTTCAAAATTTGAAAACCAGCTATTTATTAATGCTCAAGCTCGTCTTCAGGAAAAAATTGAAATCCAAATCAAACACAGCAACGTCCCATATTCTGATAATGAAGAAATTTACGAGCAGGATGATTATTCGCCTGAACTGAAAGAAACAGATCTAGATAATACACCGTTCTACCAGCGCTACAATTTAATTTATGCAAATATTTCAGAAAAGATGTCAAGCCTGGAGAATTGTGGCAAGGAAAACATTTTATTTTGTCCAGAGTTTGTTAGCTTTTGTATAAAAAAATATATGAAGTTTTTACCACTGTGGAGCACAATATTTTTAAAGAAGTTTGGGCATAATGTACGGATTTCAAATGCCACTATCGAAAGCTGGTTCAATGTGGTTAAAAATAATTTAATAAAGGAGCACCATCAAAAAATCGGTCGATGTATAGATTCTTTAAAAGAAAAAACAGCACTATTGTTAAAGGCAGTGAAATGCGCTCCTCATTTAAAATCTTCAAGAAAAAAGAACGCAATTGGCTCAGAAGCAAATAATAGTTATCTTTGACACCTGATGCAATTCGAGCTGACGAAAAACATCCCTATGATTCGGATAACGAAGAAATGTGATGCAAACGGATTAAAAAGAACGATGCAAGGTATTCCGGCAAACGAGCATTAGCTAGGTTTATAAAACCTAAAAAAATAAGTTTTTTTACCAATCATGCTGATTTTGAATACTACGACAAAATGACAAATTTTAATTTTAATATTGTTATTTTAAAATATCATTTTCATCAACTTCGCGAGACTTGTCTTTATAATTTATGCTTTAGTTCACTAAAGAAAATAGTGTTTGCCTCGACCACTTTCAAGTTTTAAAAATCTTTAGCCAAAAACCTGGCTATCAAGCGATCGACCATAAAAAAACATCCAGAATTAAAATGGGCTACAGAAAACCGATACATAATTATACCCGTTTGTCGAAATAGCCATTTTGAAGTAGCTATAATCGATATGGATAAATCAACTATACTAACGTATAATCCCATAAATCCGACACAGTGTTTGTTCGAAATGGGAAATATAATACAAAAATTCGTCAACCAGATATCAACTTACCACAAAACAACTCAAAAAAAATTTAACATTATTTCGTGCAGTACGTTACCACAACAAAAAGACGGATATAACTGTGGTGTATTAATTATCTATGCAATAGATTATTTAATAAACGGGTCTTATAGAAAGGACATTCATTCCGACGATGAAGAAACAAACTGCACAGCTTTACAAGAATACCGGATTTATTTAAAAAATATTATAGCAGCCAATAAAACAAATAAAAAATAATTGTTTGTTCTGTTTTAGCGAAGTGACATGCAATGACTCACAACAATGTTATACGTGTAAAAGGTACATACATGAAAGTTGCACAGAGAGCGTAAATATAATTAATAATGAATGTTTGTTTTGCATGAATAATTTTATGTTAGAATTATAATTTAAAGAATAAATAAACATTTGTAAATATCTTAAAAAAAAGAATTTTTATTTCAAATTTATGCCAATTATCTTTTGTATTATAAACAGTGTTCCCATAGATTCGAAGGCAAGTTTCGATTTAGATAGATTGGGTCTAGCTCTAGCACAAAGTGAGAACACTCATTCCAGCCGCAGTAACCTCTTAGAAATAGCTTAGGACAAAGCACTTTTAATGTTATATTGTGGTATACAATATACGGCTGGAATGAGTGTTTTCACTTTGTAATAGACGCAATACAATTGAAAAATATGAATTTTCTGGAAAATGTAGGGGAGCACTGGGTGTAATATTCAAAAGTTGTATACCACAATATAACATTAAAAGTGCTTTGCCCTAAGATATTTCTAAGAGGTTACTGCGGCTGGAATGAGTGTTCTCACTTTGTAATAAACCCTGGAATGCTGGAATGAGTGTTCTCACTTTGTAATAAACCCAATACAATTGAAAAATATGAATTTTCTGGAAAATGTAGGGGAGCACTGGGTGTAATATTCAAAAGTTGTATACCAAAATATAACATTAAAAGTGTTTTGCCCTAAGATATTTCTAAGAGATTACTGCGGCTGGAATGAGTGTTCTCACTTTGTAATAAACCCTGGAATGCTGGAATGAGTGTTCTCACTTTGTAATAAACCCAATACAATTGAAAAATATGAATTTTCGGGAAAATAAAGGGGAGCACTGGGTGTAATATTCAAAAGTTGTATACCACAATATAACATTAAAAGTGCTTTTTTTAAAAATACAAAAATTCAATATGATAAGACCCGATTTAATAATTCAATAATTGTTGGTAATTAGATTCAATCATTTTGACTAATTATTTTTTTCTTTGCATTTACATTGGCCTGCGATAATATTTTAATATAAATCTCAAACGCTATTATTCTATTGCTGCTAAATATATGAAAAGTATGAAATAGAAGCATTACAAATATGCGGAACGCTGATTATACTTATATTCAGTATAATATAATTTTGCTATTGATGAACACTATTATTGAACTAAAATATATTTTTTGAAGAGAGATTCTTAAAACTGTTGTTTTATTTTACATAACAAATACAAAATAGCAGTTGATTAATTACAATTTAGTCCTTGGTCAACGGATTATTAAAAAAAGTTGGCGAAGTCAAACAAAAACTCTGGCTGACATATCGATTATAAAACATAATTGCTGTTTCCACTTAAATTTTTTTATTAGCTGACTATAACTGCCCACTTGTTGCCGACATTTTTGAGCAACACCCACTTTTTACCTACTTGTACATTGTACCATGAACTGTTTTGTTTTATGACATCGTGTTTAGCTTATCCTGTTGTGGAATGTGCGGCACGTATCGAATCGGATCCCTTTCACAAGCTTCAATATTCTCTGCCTATATATCAGAATATATATGTGTATGTAAAATTACTTTCTTTTCGTGTTGAATTCTTCGGTGAAGCAACTCTGTACATTATTTTTCAGTTTATAAAATGCCGCCTACATACCTTTTGCCGCATTAAACAAAATTAAATTCTTCGTACCTTGTTAGTAATTTTATTGTAGGCGTACGAATTTTTAATATTTTTTAAAAATAGAAAACATAAAACCACCTAATAATAGAATCGAACATGGAAACATATCAAAAAAATTACACGACAGCAAACGAAAAATAGCGAAAGAGGCAAAAAATTTATCTTTGATAGGTTAAGAGACAGAGCAAAAACTATAAATTTTTGAGATGCGGACGCCGCATAGTTATAACAAATTATATACGAATACTCAGTGCCTGTGTATGTAAACTCCCATTTCCAATATTTGGAGTATGTGTGCTGGCCTATAAAACTTAAACACGAAAATAAGAATGTTATACAACTGCGATGGAAGTTTGTTTGATGGTTTTTGGCGAGAATTCTCACGATCGGCGGAACTTTATTTTTCGTCAAAAATTAGCCAAGAGGGTACAGAAACTATCGGCAATGTCAAATCGGTGGTCCTTTTAATAGAAGTACCCATCCCAAACCAATTTTCATTGGTCAAATACATAAAATACAGGGTGGCGCACGAATCGTGCTACAAAAACAAAACGTAATAACTGTTTTTCTGTGTGACTAATCTGTTTTTTATTTTTTTTATTTTGCAGATTATTATTTAAATTTACTAAAATGGATGCTTGGAATACCGAAACGAGGATTTGGATAGTGCAGCGCTACCATGCTTTGCAGTCCATCATTTCCGTCCAGAGGGAATTTAGGCGGGAGTTTGGCGGCACTCCCCCGAGTAGATGGACCATTATGAGGTTGGTACGCATGTTTGCTGAATCTGGAAGCATCGCACGTAGACCGTACAATCGAGATCCCTATGTTCGGGTCGAAGCCACAATCGCAGCTGTAGCATCATCAATTCAGGCAAATCCAAGTGTTTCGACTCGAGAGTTATCGGCGCAAATTGGAGTTAGCAGACGGTCATTACAACGGATAATTCATGATGACTTAAACTTGTTTCCGTACAAAATCCAAATTACAAGCAAATTAAAACCTCTGGATTTGCCTATTCGCCTGGAATTTTGCCGGAAAATTATTGAAATGGCCGAAGAAGGCAACAACTTCATAAATTGCTTGTTTATGTCTGATGAGGCCCATTTTGATCTAAACGGCAATGTAAACAAGCAAAATTGTCGTATATGGAGTGAAACTAATCCAGAAATACTCCATGAGACGGAACTGCACCCAGAACGAGTGACAGTGTGGTGCGCAGTTTCATCAAGATGCATTGTCGGGCCATACTTCTTTGAAGTAAACGGTGAAACAGTAACTGTAAATGGGGACCGTTATTTAAACATGTTGAAAGATTTTTTTTACCCAGAACTGCGGCGAAGACGTATCCCTTTTAACAGCATTTGGTTCCAGCAAGATGGAGCAACTGCACATATAGCCAGACCGGTTATGGAGGAGCTCCAACGAAAATTTCCAAATAAATTAATATCCAGAAACTCCACTTTCCGCTGGCCCCCAAGGTCACCTGACCTCACTGCACCAGATTTTTTTTTATGGGGTTATGTCAAACAAGAGGTGTTTAAAACGAAACCAAGGAATTTGACTGAATTGAAGCAGTCCATTACAACAATAATTGAGGCGATCCCGACTTCAACCCTTCAGTGCGCAATGAATAATTTTCTGATCAGGTGTCGCACATGCGTGAATGAGCATGGAGGTCATTTACGGTCTATCATTTTCAAAACTAATTAGTTAAATAAAAATAAAATTGAATTATCTATACAATAAAAAAAAATAAAGCCGATTAGTCACACAGAAAAAAAGTTATTACGTTTTGTTTTTGTAGCACGATTCGTGCGCCACCCTGTATCATAAAACGCGCACTAAAATCTAAACAGCGAGCAATCCCACAATCTGCGGGTCGTCATACTCGCACGGTAAATAGACATAGGAGTCCAAAACTTATCTAAATCAACAAATTTGCGGACCTTTTAAACCCTAAGGCTGGAGAATTTTTTTACTTTTCAATGGAACCTATACATTTACCGTGTCACGTTTATTCGAATAGCGGGAATTCCCACGATCGGCGGAACTTCATTTTTCGTCATAAATTGGTTAAGAGAGTACAGAAACTATCGGCAATATCAAATCGGTGGACCTTTTAATAGAAGTACCCATCCCAGACCAATTTTCATTGGTCAAATTCGTAAAAAAGTATAAGATGAGAAAATCATAAAAGTATGTATATAAATATGTATTTGTATGTATTTTGTATATAAAATAATGTTATGTATATAAAAACACTGGGTCTATTTCAGAGTGAAAGCACTCATTCCAGTTGTAATAACCACTTAGAAATATCTTAGGACAAAGCACTTTTAATCCGGTTTTGAGGTATGTAAAATACACTGTTAAATCTAATTATAAACGTTGTTGTTGGGTTTAGTACAAGTTAGGACAAACTTCACATTCGTATATAGACGTGTGAAGTTTGTCCTAAATTTGTCCTAGAATTTGTTGTTGCTTTAGGACAGTTTAGGACAAACTTCACACAAATCACTTTCTGGGAAAGGTTAGTGTTACTCGTTTTCGTGTTCCAAAATAGGTTTCGTATTAAATTAAGAGATCTTTTAACGTGTCTGAGAGGTAAATTATGAGTTGTTTGTCAAAGGTGTTAATTTAATTTTTTGTAGTTGGTATTAGGTCGTCTGGTGTAGAGAGCATGCTAGTTGTATCCTCTATCGACGATGAGTCTTCTGAGTTAAAGATTTTGATGTTGTTAATTTGAACTCTAGAGAGAGCATCGTTTGAGTTTTGAACTCCTTTTTTCTAGAATATCTTATAGTCAAAGTCTTCTAGCCTTAACCGCCAACGGATTAGTTTGGAATTTGGCTCTTTCAAGGAAAATTGCCATGTTAACGGCTTGTGATCCGTTATGATGGTAACCTGTCTTCCAAACAGATATGGTCTGAAGTATTTTGTGGCCCACACAATAGCTAAGAGCTCCGTCTCTATTGTGCTATAGTTTTGTTCTGTTTTGGTCAAAGTTCTTGAGGCGTTGATTGGCAGATCTTGTCCAATCGGTTCTTGCGAGAGTAATGTTCCGACAGCAACGTTGCTTGCATCGGTAGTGACTAGAAATGGTCGGTTAAAATCAGGGTATTGTAGAATAGGTTTGTTACATAGTAACAATTTGCACTGTTCAAAGCATTTAACATAGACTTCCGTTAAGCAATTTCTTTATGTAGAAATTCTGACTTGCCCAATTGGATTTTTAAGTTGGCTTTCTCAAGCTTTTCGAAAACTTTTTGTAGGCTGTTAATATGTTCTTGCAAGGATGTTGGGAACACAATGATATCGTCCATATAACACAGACATATCCTTCCCTGTAGTTCTCCTAGCACGTTATCCATGATCTTTTGGAACGTGGATGATGCGTTTTTAAGTCCGAACGGCATTCGAACGTACTCGTAGTGTCCGAACTCGACACTAAAGGCTGTTTTTTGAATGTCTTTTGAGCTCACCTCTAGCTCCAAATGTGGTCCCATTTGGCCCAGTTTCAAATTACAATTTTGTTTTACAATTTTTATTTTATTTTAATTTTTCAATCATTCACCTTCCACTCATCGATCCCCTTTCATACTTCTATCTAATTCATTGATATGATATGATATGATATGATAAAGGCATACAGGCCAGCCATAACGGCGATCCTAGGTACGTTACCATAATCCTGAAATATCAACAATCAAATAACAAATTATATCTGAATGCGAATAATATTTCAGCATCATGCGGGCCCAGGCCCTGCCTGCATCCTTAACAAATAAGGTTAGTTAGGAAAGGATGTTAGTCACAGAAACGACTAGGGCGAACCGCAGCAAAGTCATTTTCTAACTACTTAAATATATTAGAATGTTAGTCTCAATTAAATTCACACTCTAGATTAGAGTTTGTTAGTTAATTAATGTAAGTTAGTTGTGTTTGAGGTAAAGGATACTAATATTTATCATATGTATTCGGCATCAGTATGTTATTTAATTCACATCTATGGGTCATCTCATCACATACTGCTTGTAACCTTATTTATTCTGCTTGTTACCTTACACGGCAGTATTATCATACATATGATGACCTAAATATTCCGTCAATAATGTCAAAAAAAAAAAATTTAGATTCGGTATTGTCATTCAGCTACCTATATTTAAATTCATCCAACTAAAAGCAGGGTTAATTTATATCTAACATTCACATAACTTCACTAAAACATAAACTGAATTCAACCAGAAAGATCATCGAAAAACAACATTCCATAGCAAAAAGTCTTTGGATCGTTAACATATTTGATTGTATTGAGTTTATGCTCAAAGCGTAAGTAATTCAATAGACCCCCTGATCAAGAATGTTGCAATCACAATCTTCCCTGACCTTCCGGTATATAAAAAAAAAAAAAAATAAATAATAAATTTTAGATAATAATAAAAATAAATTGAATTATATTTGCCGACAACTTTATTGTTTTAAATCAGGACTTTCGACAAAATTTCAATTTATAGAATTGTTTAAAGTAAGTGAAAATTATTAAAATAAGTTATGAAAATGTAATTAAATTTAAATAAAAACCCAAATGGATAACACAATCCAACATATTTCAGCTCAAATGATAAATTTCCCGTGGCAGAAAACTGTTTCCTCTTTTCATTAACATTTGATATATTTATCAATTTATATTATTCCACAAACAGTCATTTTTGTCACAATACGGTGGCAACCCATTTTGAGTATACAAATTTTCGCTTATTGGGTAAGTTACAATTCGATCTGTTGTAATTTCAAATTTTGGTTTCTCGGGTACCAATATTTTATGTACTTAAGTACATACAAAGGGAATTCCCTTGAAATGTCAGTTTCTATGTATACGATTATAAATTACCGTTTACATATATGTAAATAGTTATAATAACAATAATAAATAATTAACTTTTATATAATTAGAATGAAAATTAAAATAAAAAGATACTTCTCTGATTGTATATGTGTTGAACGTAATTTTCATAATAACTGTCTCAATTCACCTGTATTAACAGGTGAACTTCTAAAGAACAAAACTCACTCAAAAATAGCACATCACTCTCACACTTCACATTCCTAAACTCTTTCATACTTCTATCTAACTCATTCTAATAAAATCATATACATTCTTATACACGTTCATTCCCATTCGTAATAATTCTGGCAAATTCCTTGCACTCAAGAGAACATCGAACAATTGTCTGCTCTGATTAAATGCAGAGCATTTTAAAATCAAATGTTCGATGTCCTCCACAACCAAGCAGCTGTCACATAATTCACACTCAATCAAATTGCGTTTCTTCAAGCATTCTTTCCAATTTCCATGAATTAGTCTCATTCGTTCCATTGTTCTTGTCATTTTAGTATCTCCCTTGAGTACCTTAAAGAAAGGTTTACTCAACGGAGAACTAACCAACTCAAAGTACTTCTTACCTTTCACCTGACACCGTTCAACAAACTCTCTCTCCCATTTTCTCCACAGATTCATCTGAAACATGCGAATTACATCTCTTGAATTCATGAATTCATATTCATTTACCTCCTCAACCAAACAATCGCGTTTTGCAAGTATATCGGCTCTTTCATTACCTTCAATCTGTAGGTGTGAAGGTATACATTGAAGAATGACCTTACTCCCACACGATTGAAGGTACTCATACAAAATTTCCACATACACATTACCATGAGTTCCCCCACCCCTACTAATTAATTCCAATCCATTCCGGGAGTCGGAGAGTAATACTACTCTCCTCCTCCCTTCTGTCATTGCCAACTTGACCCCTTCCACAATTCCAATCAACTCTGCATTCATTATACAGATGCTGGCATTCACTCGTAGTATTTTCTCTTTTCTTATTAACGGAATAAAAATTCCTACACCTACTCGATCATCATTCACACTAGTATCTATATACACTTCCACATGGGCAAAATAATTCATTCGCATTTTTAAAAACTCACTCTTAACCGACAATTCATTCATCATCGCTTTTGTTGGATCACCAAACTTTAAACACACAATTAGATTGCTCGAAGGGAATTTCGGATTTACAGGTCGAATTTTGGAAAATACATTAATACTTTCCAAAATCACTCGTGATCTTTGTGTCCTTTGGTAGTCCGTCCCTCTTTGCAATCTCTCTTGCACCAATGAAATAATTCACCAATTTATTGTTCTTAGTCAACATTCGCACCGTCTTGCGCACGGTGATCCACTCCTTCTTATAATTAATAGGTGAATCACCCAATTCAGACCACAAAGTGTGTATTGGGGTTGAATTAATCGCCCCCAATACCACCCTGGCACAGGCATTCTCCACATTCATCAACTTTTTAAAACCTACTTTGAATCCATCACCATATACACTCAGCCCAAACGCATTTTTTGATGGCTCTAGCGCCTTTCGTAACATATCAGTCACACCAGGATGAGCTCCCCATTTCGGTTTACTCACCCTTTTGATTACATTCAATCTACTGTTGCAATTATCGGCTAATTTTTCCATATGCACTTTAAAACCCAATCGCTTATCAATTCAGATTCCCACATATCTATTCAAATTTACACACTCAATTTGCTCATTATACACTTGCACGTCAACTATACGATTCGTTCGAAACGTCAAACAACAACCTTTTCTCGAATTTACATGCAAATTCATTTCAGTTAAACATTCTGTTACCTGATTCACACATTCTTGAGCTCGACTTAAGGCCTCCTCGATGGTCCTCTCCTTGCCCGGCAGGACAAAGTCATCTGCAAATTGCAGAACGACCTTGTCCGAGGAGTTCACCTATGTATCGAGCTCGTGTAAAGGTTTGTAGCGGCCTGTTTCTTCAACTACAAGAAACACCGCAAATATACATAATTACAAACGGACAATTCTCCGTAGACTGAATTATTTATTAACGGACAATTCTCGGTATAAATAATTATATACCAAATGAATATGCAAGAGCAGACTGGTTACATAAAATCGGTACATACAACAAAAACAATTTTGTACACAAAACAAAATTAGTAAATTTCATTATCATGCCGATTTTCATATCAATAAAAATCGTTACCAATAATAACTTATTATTAAGGCACAATATATTTAAATTAAACGGTGGCACGGTAGTTATTAAAATCGTATTATAGATGCCCCCCATCATCATTAAGTAATTGTGATAACCAATGACACAATCATTTAATACCTAAGTTAACATGATGGCGTGGCAATCAGAACAAATTAAATTTATTATTGCAATACTGTTCATAGGCGTACGTACGTCTATAACATAAACAAATTGGTAACCAGCTGAAACCAGATTTGGTGGATGCAATTCAGATTTTTATTGTCTTGTTTACCAAATGCAACAATACTGGATCAATCCAACTTTTACGATCCAGAATGCAATACAAAATTTTGTATATAAATTATACAAAATTTTAATTTTTTTCCTATTCGGTTTTGGATTTCCAAGGTGCAGCAGCTCAACAACCAGCACCGAAATTATTATCATTTATTTTAAATAAATTTTTTTATTAATTTTAAAAATTAAATTATAGTTTGTTTTTATTTATATTTATTATTATTTTACATTTTATTAATTTATACTAAGTGCTCCGCTCAACTATCGACGCGCTCCACTTTCTACAAGGCTTTTCAACCTCAACAACTGGTCACCCCGACGTCGGTGAAATTTTACTGCCTTGGGGGAGGCCTATATTCAGCGCTCTTTCCAACCTGTAGCCTCTACCACACAAAAATAATTTTCTTTCATTCATGAACTCATATACCCATTTGCAAATTTTCCAAGGAAACCCCAGACCCAACTTTCTCTGTTAGTTCCGGGGGTCGAAGATTTGGATGTTTTTACGGCCTCTTGAAACCCTTCCCATTCAAATTCCTTACACATGTCGTTCATAAATTCACTTTCATTGTCAGGTAACAAAATTTCATATATATCGCTCAAATTACTACGTACATCCGTCATCATTTTTAAAAAGACACCTCCATTTACCTCCGTCCTTCACCTCTATGTCATCTAACACTGAATTTCTGCCTTGCGCTCTATAACCTCTCAGTCTGTTAAACTTATCCCATACATCCTTAGTTGTGGTCGTATGCGTCATTTTGGACACATATTCCCACCAACTGTTCCTCTTCCTTCTTCGATGCGCTCGAATGACGGTGTGTCTCACTGTACAATGTTGATATTGGTCCGTGCCAATATCACCACTCCGCCGAAGCCATCGGCCCTCGGTCTAGACAGAAAATTGTACCCACTTACACGAAACGTCTTACTCTCACGCTCCCAAGTTTCACACAAAAGCATTACATTCACATTATTCTTGGCCAGATAATTCCGCAACATATCGCCATTGGCATACATGCTGCGGATATTTATCTGACCAATTGTCACGAATTCATTGGAAAGGAAGAAGGGAAAAACCAATTTAAACCAAAAAGTAACGCTTTTCCCTCCTTCCCTCTAATAATCATCATCACTCATACCTCGATCATTGTTTTGTATAATCTGCCTCTCGTTAGGATTAAACACTACATATCACCTTGATAATACATCTTCGTTGTTCTTTTTTGCCACAGCTTTGATGATAATTTTAGTGTTGCTCGATCCTGGATCTTGTGTTGTAATGTTGTTTAATTTTTGTTTCGTCATTTCTTTGTTTTCCAGTACTGACGTTTTATCTTTATTTTTATTGTTGTTGTTATTATTGTTATGATTATGGTCGTTGTTTTCATTATTGCTGGTGTTGTTGTTTTTATTGATATTATTTGTATTATTATTATTATTGTTATTATTACTGTTGTTTTCGTTATTGTAGTTTAATTTATTGTTGTCGTTATTATTATTATAATTTTTGTTTGTTTGTATTGTTGTTACTGTTGGTGTCATTTTCCAAATTTACTTTGTTTCTTTTTAGCATTTCACTATATGCTTCTTTTTATGTGTGACCATCGTTGCCAAGTGGTGTTTGCGTTTTCACGATAGTAAGTTTCTTTTGCTTTAAAATAAGTGATGCGATCCATTGTTTTAATTTGAATTATTTCTGCCTCCATTATGAATATCGGGCAATTTTTGTCAAATGCGGTGTGATTGTTTGTACAGTTTGCGCATTTTACGGGTTCGCAAACTTCTTCGTCGTGTCCATCGTTCACTTTTTCCATCGTCCATCGCGCATTTAGAACATGTTCTGGAACGGAGGCATTTAGTTTTCGTGTGCCCGTACCATTGGCAGCTGTGGCATCTCATTGGGTTTGGGACATACAACCTTAGATCCAACCTCAAAAAACCCGCTTTGATGTGGTTCGGTAACTCGATTATAATGAATGTAATGATATGTAATGGCGTATCTCGTAGCCCATTATTAACTTTTCGATTTATACGTTCCACTTTGATCACATTTTGAGTTTTTAATTCTTTTTCGATCTCCTCGGTCTCAACATACATCAAATCATGAGTATAAATAACACCTTTACTAAAGTTCAAAAATTTGTGTTCTTCTACTTTGACGAGCATGTCTGCTAGTTTAATGGCCTTCATTAAAGCTTAAAATCCTTCGTCTTTATTTGTCAACACCAAAACATCCCCGCTACGTAGTCGCTGCGTCTGCTTGACGTGCGACGTGATCATTGATAAGCCTTTTTCAATCAAGAAAGGCGATACTCCTCGAAAACTGAAGTTACTGTCAGCCTTCTTCACTACTACATACTTTTAGTTAGCCTTGTTTTATTCGAAAAACAGTCGTTTTCTTTTGTTTTCATTTTCTTCTATTTGAAGAGGACTGCTGCTTCCCCTCATATTCATGAGAGGCTGGAACCGGTTTTTGCTTCTAAACGACATCCTGCCCGTAGGCAGTTGTGGGGTAAAATTTAATTTCGGTGCCCTGGTGCAGGTACATCCTGTCACTTAACAAACGAATTTACGTAAGGTACTGGTGAAGACACCTTGTCACTAAAAAAAACGAGTTGACGTACGGTATTACGGTTGTTGTTTGAGCACAAAAAACAATTGTACTTTAGTTAGTTGTTGTTTATTGCTACACACAAATCAATCACTTATTGTTAATGTTTATAACGGGTTATCCAATTCGAGGTTGATAAAGTAGAAATCTGTATACCGACATCTGTCAAAGATAAACGTCAAGTACATCATTTATTTAGTTGACATTCTGCCATTTAAGAATATGGAGCATTTAACAATCGACCAACGCGTTAAAATTATTAAATCTTATTATAAAAATAGTGATTCTGCCGTATCCACATTTCGCGCTTTACGAGCAGATTATGGTCGTCATAATCGTCCTACAAAGCAAACCATATTGAATACAGTGAATAAATTTGAACAAACTGGATCTGTTACTGATATTGTAAGTTCTGTGCATCATCGAAACATTCGCAATGCTGAAAATATCGCTTCTGTAGCTGAAAGTGTGGAAGAAGATCCAAATTTGTCAATTCCTCGTCGAGCTCAACATTTAGGCCTATCTTATGGCTCATTATGGCGCATTTTGCATCTGGATTTGCATCTTCATCCGTATAAAGTCCATTTGACACAAGAGCTAAAGCCTGCTGACCATGGACAACGAAGAACATACGCAAATTGGGTGTTGGAAAAACAGGCCGTCGATGCTGATTTTTCGAACAAAATTTTCTTCAGTGATGAAGCTCATTTTTCGCTTGGTGGATACGTTAATAAGCAAAACTGTAGAATTTGGGGCTCAGAAAATCCACAATTGATTGTAGAGAAGCCATTACACCCGGAAAAAGTCATTGCTTGGTGCGCATTGTGGTCTGGTGGTGTGATTGGGCCGGATTTTTTTGAGAACAACCATGGACGAACCGTTACCGTCAATTCTGAGCGCTATGGCCGCATGTTAACCGATTATTTTTTTACGAAAATCGAAGATTATGATCTTGACGATATGTGGTTCCAGCAGGATGGAGCAACCAGTCACGTAACACGAGCAAATCGAGATCTTTTGCAAGAGAAATTTCCTGGACGTTTGATTTCGCGATTGGCTGATGTCAATTGGCCTCCAAGATCCTGTGATTTAACGCCTTTGGATTTCTTTTTGTGGGGCTACGCGAAAGATCGTGTTTACGCTAACAATCCTCAAACTCTTGACGAATTGAAAACTAATATTCGTAAGGTAATGGCCGAGATACCGCCCGAAATGTGCCGAAAAGTCATTGAAAATTACCGCAAAAGAATCAAGGCCTGTAAGAAGTCCCGTGGAGGACATTTGAATGATATCTTGTTTAACTAAAAATGGCAAGAATCAATCTGTAAAATGAAATAAAAATTACAATACATTCCGAATATTTTGTGTGTTTTTTTTAAGTTTACTTTATCAAGCTTGAATTGGATAACCTTGTACAACTTTTATAACTAATATATTACATCACTTAACCGGTTTAAATTACCCGATACCAAACTATTGTTGCAATCAATCAATCATGTAATTGCACTCAGGCTTTTATACTTGTTTAGGTTTAGTTAAGAAATTTTATCAACTTTCGGAAAAAAACTAAATTACGTTAGCCTAGAGTTTTCAGTTTTTATTTAAAAAAAAAAAAAAAGTTTAGGAGTTTTGGTGGGTTCGTAAGAAAAATTGAGTTTGAGTTGGAGGTAAAAAATAAAGACAGAAATTCAATGAGAAGTGATTTGTTAGTTGATAATAATTAGTTTATGATAAACTTTTAAAAAAACAATAATAATAAATATACCAATTAAGAAATATATTAAATTAACTATAAAATATATAATATATTTATATGGTATAAACTGGGGTATATGTTTTGTATATGTATATAAAATATTACGAGTACAAATGTTAAGTGATATCTGGAAAATGTGAATAAAATTAAAATGAAATATGTATTTGACAAATTTCGTTAAAATTTATATAAAAATATGATTTTCATTAAAAAAAATGTAAATTATGAATATATAAATTGTGCAATGTGTTTATGTGTTGCTATATAAATAAAACTTTATTTAAAAAAATATATAATTATATGTCTACCAAACAAAATTTGTGAAGCAATTGTGCAAAATTTATTTGAGAAGCGGCGTGTTTCTTAAGCCAGTTTCTGGAATTTTTAACCGTGTATGCAGATATTAGGAGAATTTGAATTTCTTCGGACGGACCAGAATTTTGGATTACTAAATATTCCGGAAAAAGAAATTTAAAAGAAAAACATTGTAAATATTAATTGTTTTTTCTTAATTTTTAATTTAGTTTTATTTTAATTTTTTTTGTAAATATTTTCTTAATTTTATTCATGTTACGATAAACTATAAATAGTTTAATTTGGTTGAGTGAAATTTCAGGATAGCAGTATTCTTAGGTAGTATTGTTGCCTTCAAACTAGTGTAGTTAACCCACGTATTAGACACCTCAACCTCACCGAACAGAGCTACCGATGTCGCAAACTAGAAAGGTAACAATGTATCAATGTTTTGTGTATTTGGAAAATTTATTATTTCTCCTAATGGATTTGAATTTAATTTACTACCAGATATTGATGATATTTATACTTCAAAGTATTTCAAAAAAAAAAAAACAACTGAATTTATTTAATTATTGGAATTTTAAATATTTAAATATCACGTTATTTTTGTATTTAAATTTATATTTTGTTTTCTTTGATAATGAACTTGTTTCTAATTTTAGTTTTTTTTCTAACTCCTATTTTGAGGATTTACTTAAGTATTTAAAATTCAAATTATTGAAACAGTTTCAAGTGAAAACAAAATGAAAATTTTATTTTTTATCGAATTTTAACAACTAGTTTATAAATAATATTATAAGTGCTTTTTAATATTTCTTTCAAATTGATTGTGGTTTATTCTATTTACTATTGGTATGTTTGGTTCGATTTAAAATTAATGTGCAGTATAATTTTGCCTCTTTGCTAGCGATTGCTATGACCCATAAGCTAACGTATTATACACACAAATTAGTTATTAAGTAGTTTTCCAAAACATTTTTTTTTAATTTATTCATTATTAGTTTCTGTTTTAATGCCTGAGAATGCTGTTGTCAGATGATTTCACTCAACTATAATTTGTCAATTTATTTAACGTATTGTAGTTTTATTCTTATTGCATATATATATCGATATAACCAAGTTAGATTAAATATTTTTTTTATTATATTCAATTTTGATTTTAATTGTGAATATTTTTGTTTCTGTGTTGAAGGTTTATCATTTTAATTTTAACACCATAATATAGTGTTTGGTTTTTTTTTTTTGGTTGGTTATCGTTTTGTGTCACCTTGAGTAAATTCCAGGTCTTAGCTGGAAGTTGCGTCTTATAGGTTTGATTAGCATTAATTTCTCTTTTTGTATATAATTTTTTTTGAAGAGGTGGAAATATTTCGTTTATTTTAAACTTGTAAATATTATTATATATTTCTTTATTATGGATTCAAATAATATTAAATATTTGAAACCGGATGAATTTGCTGTAGAATGTATTATAAGAAATATTGATGGTAGTCCAACAGTTAAATTTGAGCTTCTCAAAAACTTAATGGACGAAGAAATAGGTAACCCTGTTCTTCAACCTTTTAAGCCGCACAAATCTGCTTCAAAAAATCCAGATCGTGAAATCCGCAAATGTTTGGTAAAACTTCAAGAAATTCGGTTTGTAGGGCAAAAAGACGAAGAATTGGATATTAATAAATTTAGTTCCTTTAGATATCGATTATACCATATAAATAGGCGATTAGAACGGTTGGGTATGCGACAAGACGATACAAGTCCAACTGTTTGACCGCACTTAAGGAGTGTCAATCATTACAAAATCAAATTATAACACGGTCATTAATAATGTATCCCTTAATGAATCAGTAAAGTTTGTAGAGGATAATATTAAAATAATTGTTGAAGATTTATCGTCCTCAGAAGATGAACGTTCGGATGTGAAGTCTATTAGTTCTCAGAAAACTATATATTCTACACCACATAAAAGTAATAAAAATTCTGATAATACAAATTTGACTCATTGAGCAATTCAATGTTAGAACACTTTGCTAAATTGAACATTAATCATTCTCCAAGTAATTTTAATCAAATTCCACAAAATTCTGGCTCAATCTGGATTTAATATTTTCCCAAGTGGTTTTCAAAATCCTCATATTCCAAATCAACTTTTTGGTCAATCTCAACCACTTCCTTTATTTTCATCTCAACCAAATAATTCGTTTGTTCTTGGGGATAGGAAACATCAATTATTATCCAATTGGAGAATAGACTTTGATGGTACCACGGGTGGAGTATCGATATAGAGATTCCTTTTCAGAGTAGAACACTTAAAACGTTCATACCAGGTTTCTGACAATACCGTAAGTGATCAATTCGGTGTCCTTACAAATTTTACAAATCTTACAAATCTTACAATCTTACAAATTTTCTATCTATGAGTCAATTCAAAATAATCTGCGGTCCAGCGATAATGGACGAAAAAGTATGGGGTGGTTGGGAAGATGATTGTGTATAAGTAGGTGTCAATTATCATAGTCGTTGTCACTCAGATTTGACGCTAAATGGATGAATTTCCTATCATTGTGTATTTAATTCGAGAGCACTGAAGTCAGACCAATGTACAGAACAACCACAATAAAAATCATTACAATAGAAAACCAAAAGTAAAAAAAAAATATTACGATCAGTTGCTTGCCGAGGGAGAACAATGGACAATGCGGCAAGATACCGTTGCCGAAGGAAATCCAAACAGATGTAGCTGGAACCAACAATAGCTTAAATATTGTGAAGCTATTTTTTCACAGATAAAATCACTATCTGCAGAACTAAATGAGCAAAACGATGTTCTAAACTCTGTCGGCAGGGACAAAATCACCCGCAACATAAGAGCGCCTTTCGATTTTGTTAATAAAGAATTATTACAAAACTAGATGTCTAAATTAGAGCCTCCTATTAATTTCATGAAACACACCCTTAAGAAAACAATCCATCCAATACAACCATCCTCTTCTATGAAAAATGTACAGATCTTGCTATACGCAATATGCTGGAAGTGACGAAGCTTCTAAATTTTCAAACCACCTTAATCATAACCATCACATAAGACCAATTAGGCATTCTCGATCCGTTGATCCTAACTACACAGCAACTTCAAGGACCGATCAAGCATTCATTCCTTACTTAAATCTAAATCAGGCCGCTACCCTCAGAACCATAAAAATTGAGGCAACGGCCAAATTCGAGATCAAAATTCCGTTAATACGGGGGACTCGAAAATCAATATATGTTGCTCTCATCAAAGGAACTGAAAACTTGAACCAACCTCAATACGAATACCTGACCCTTCCTAATAATAAAATCAATAAATATTGTCACTCTAAGGAAAATTTTTGACAAGTGCTTTACTAAAACAATTCAAATTCAATCAATACGAATACATTTGTGATATACATTAGCCACTGAATGCTTATCACTCAAATGTGAAAGTGACAGCGGTAAAATCGAAACGACAAACACCTTCAGCAAAGGAAGAGATATCCTTTCAATAGATTCAATCTGTACCAGAAACAGTCACGTTGACAGGATACAGCGCCTGTAGCAGCAATTTGAAACTATCTTTGTATACTAAAACAAACATAGATCCCACCATTATAGCAAATCGAAGGTCGCATCTCAACTCAGATATTGAAGCCGTTGAAGAGTCACAAACGGAATTAACTACAGCAATAAACATGCAGAACGTTCATCACTATACAGTATATCATAAGCATAATAGAACTACTGCAGCTAGTGGACTAGCTCCGACCCAGGGTAGGCGCACTAAGCACTATGCAAATACCCCTTTATAATCTCGATAAAACTAACCGAAAAGCACATTAAGACCATCATCAACGAATAATAATCCAATTAAAACGAGGATCTTCATAAAACTTTAATAAATCACACTTGTTAAGAGATTGCCGTTCCCATCGCATCATCATAAAACTTTGTACTGGTAAAGATTAGAAATAAGATATCGAAAATCGTACTCCATCTAAAGGCTATTTGATAAAATTGTAACTTTCAGAAAGATAAAAATTATTGAATTTAAATTTCATATATGAAAGTTACTCTACTAACTATAAGATTCCCATTATCCTTTCTCGCAACTTTGCACTGATGAAGATCCGAAATAAATTTCTTGGTGATAATAATATTTAGGTTAATTATTAATTCGTACACTTACACCTTCTACGAAAAAATTTTAGACAAATAATCCTAAAATTGTACAATGTACAAGCTTGGATTAGAACCATTTAAAAATCAAAGTACTCAAGATACAATAAATGTATAATAAACAGTCTCATAACGATCGAGATTATTCAAAATTCAACTATCATTCAGGTTAGGACCAGTCAGGACTACTTGAAAATAGTATTGTGCTAGAACAACGTCGGTATTCCAATTGTCAAGAAACTTTTTAGTCAAGTCAAATTTAAAATAAATATTTGGTAATTTTAAAATTTATGAATACTCGTATAATAACCCTTACCTTGTTGTTGTTACAAAACGCTGATTTCTTTGATGACACTGTCCATCTCCCATAGGATGTTGCCTATGATTTCTAAAATATTGTACTTTATTGAAATATTTATATCAAACTTGTAAAAAGTAAAAGATGCTTTTACTAAATTTATAATCGATGGCAATATAAAAACTATTTTGAAATTTAATAGTCCTTGAGGCGGGCAGGTTTGGTCATCCATCATTTATCCATTAAATTGAATCTGGTTGATGTAAACTTTGCCTATGACACACCCGTTCGTGAAGTGGGAGCGATCGATTATTTTGGCTTGTAAAACCTTAAATGATGTAAATCGAATAAAATGAACCTAAAAATATTAAATGAAAATTATTTATAATTAATTATGGTAAAATACCGTTTAGTATCCTGATGCAAAATGTACGTCAATTATGGCATAACAGATTAATGTCATAGACAGACTACTGCGGTTTCAAAATTATAGTTTCGAAATCATGATTTACTAAATGAGAACTCAAGACACACTACAATTTATTTTGTCTGCTAGTTTGGTTTTAAATAGTAATGGAGTAGACATTGGCAAAAATGTCAAGATTGACATTTAATTGACTTTTAAATTGTCAGAAATTACTTTTATATTGACAGAACAGAAAAATGTTGTGCCCGCCAACAGAATTTACAATGACAAATAGAAAACTCAAAGGAAACTAGATTTGTTTGGTAAACTATTAGTGTTCGGAACCTCAATTTTTTATGTGTAGGATTTTTTTTTGGTTTGCGATTCGTCTGAGTCTTTGTTTAATTTTCTTTACTTGTATCGACGGCGCGAAATCCCATTAAGAGATTTAGCAGCCGTTAGGGTCAGGTCTTAAGGTTGCTGGAAGGTGCACACTGCTGTTGGATACTGGCATGTTAGAAGGGGAGGGAGGACGTTGTCGGGTTATAGATTAATCGGTTTATTATTGGGTTCAGCCGGTATAGAGAGATGGTCGGCGTCTAGATAGAACAATAAAATTTCGATTATCAACAACGTTTTCGCCAACGATCAGTTAATTTCAATTGTTAAGGCAAGCTCAACATATATGTAAGTATGACTTACTAAACTATTAATTAGTATACTAGTAGGTTAATGAATATATACAGAAAAACATGCTTTTGTATTTCATGTCCATACACCATAAGTTAAATTTATTAGCTTGTTTATTGTTAAACGAAATTTGTAAAGATACCTCAGCAACTAACTATTTCTTGCTGGAATTTAATGATAGTGAAGTATTACCTAATCTTTCCTAAAAATTTAAATCCGCCATTTTGATTTCAATGTATGCCTAAAACTTCGTATAATCGAGTAAATTATAATTTATATAAAATGATGTAAATAAGTTTCCAATTGCTTTATACGAGTTTTAAAATTTAGAAAACACTTTTAACCCCCAATAAATGTACTTTCGGGTTAATGAAGGGGGCTAATGGTGTTTAGTATGTTTATTTTGTGTATTTCGATACGATACATTTACGTTGTAAGGGATTTCCATAAAATTTTCCCATGCCCTAGGAAAACCCCCACCAAATACTAAGGGTACACTGAAGATGTTAAGGATATAATGTAACCGAAGATCATCATCCCTTGTAAAGTTATAGAGGCTAAGGGTGTTTAGCATGCTCAATTCGCAATACGATAAATTTACGTTGTAAGCAATTTTCCAAAAAATGTTCTCATGTCCTAGGAAAACCCCGCCAAATACTAAGTGTACATTCGAGATAATAACGATCTAATCATCATCCCTTGAACATTTATATTTATTATTTTCCCATGTCCTAGGCTAAGGGTGTTTAGTATCATCAATTCGTTTTCCCAGGACATGGGAAACTTTTATGGAAAATCGCCTCAACGTAAATTTATCGTATTGCGAATTGAGCGTACTAACGCTTTACAAGATTTTTGAAATATAGAAAACCGATTAAACCCCAATAAGTGTACTTTCGGGTTAATAAAGGGGGCTAATGGTGTTTAGTACACTCAATTCGCGATACGATAAATTTACATTGTAAGCGAGTTTTCATAAATTTCCATGTCGTAGGAAAACCCCCACCAAATACTAAGTGCACCTTCGAGATAATAAAGATCTAACCCAACCGAAAATCATCATCCCTTTAAAAGTTATGGAAGCTAAGGGTGTTTAGTATGCTCAATTCGCAATACGATAAATTTACGTTGTAAGCGATTTTCCATAAAATTGTCTCTTGTCCTAGGAAAACTCTCATCAAATACTAAGTGTACATGCGAGATCAGTCGAACCGAAAATCATCATCCCTTGAAAAGTTATAGGGGCTAATGGTGTTTAGTATGCCTAAAACGCAATTGTATAAAAGAAAGCATTACAGAATACTGCCCAAAATTTGGGAGGATATCGTTACGATTTTACGAATAAATGGTACCGACGATAAATGGAATACAGTTTTCGGAACGACGTTGCCATTTTAGTAAATAGCAAATAAATGAAAAAAACAAATTTTCTTTAATCCATTTGAGCATCTTTGAAAGTACTAATCTAAATTCTACTTGGATGATAAAATTGGTACTTTAAATTGATTACAAAATACATTTCGGCCATGTGAGCATTTTAATTAAAATAAACATTTTAATAATTTAAATATGGCTGTTTGAATTAAATTTTTACATTTACTGAAATATTTTCTTATTAAACTAGGTTAGTATGGAATGAAATTTTAAGCAATTCGTAATAGTTATTTGTGAAATTCACTACTAAGCACAAATTAAAAAAGGTTTAAATTGTAAAAACAGATCTAAAGTCCGAAAACAACTGTTTTTCGCCTAATCAGTAATTATTTTAAATCTCACTCTCTACCTTAAATTAAACTTTCCACAGACATCACCAAATTGTACAAATTTACTTATTAGTCAAGAAATAAAACTGTTTTAAAACAACTAGTCAAACTATAGTAATTACGGACGACTAATCAATGATTCGGATAATTTAGGCACAAACTAATGTTAAAAAGCTACAGCTATCAATATTAAACTAAACCTGACGTCATGTTATAGTACCCGAATTTTAATAAATATTTCAGTACGCATTTCAGATATCGGTTTTATTTTTGAATTTTTGGCTCATAGATAGAAAATTTTTGTAAGAATCCCAACAATCAGTTTCGAACGGATGAGATTATTGATTTGAAAAAATCAGTCTTCTCATCAGGTCGCGACGACTGTTGTATTACTTACATTGTAATATTGTCTATTGTATATAGGACAATACCATGCGTTTGTAGTACTAGCGAATTACTGCTAGCCTAACGAAATCGATTCTTTCATATTTTTCATCTATGTTTCATTCTCACAATTAACTTTTCGTGTTTTTTACGAATTTACTTTCAATCAATAATCTCATCCATTCGAAACTGATTGTTGCGATTCTTACAAAAAAAATTCTATGAGTCAAAAATTCAAATTTATCCGCGGTCCAGCGATAACGGACGAAAATGTATGGGGTGGTTGGGAAGTTGATTGTGTATAATTAGGTGTCGATTATCATAGTCGTTTGTCAACACAGATTTGACGCTAAGTGGAATAATTTCCTATGATTGTGTATTTAATTCGAGAGTACTGAACATAGACCAATATACGGAACAATCACAGTAAACCCCGTTACAATAGAAAACACAATGTAAAAATTATAAAAGGCTTTTTCTTATTTGACGTGGTATTTACATAAATAGCGATGTCAAATCTAAACGATATTCTGACACACCTAACACCTGGTTTCATATTTGTATGAAAAGCTCCACCTTCACAAATCATACGGGAAGGTGGCCTTGGAGTGGTCCTTGTAACTCTCATATCGCGTTATAGATATTTAGAAAAACAGTCCTGCATATTTTTTCGGAAGCCCGTAAATGCGAGAATTATTATTCGATTATGGTTTTTTAAAGTTTCATGTTTTTGACTACCTCAAAATGGGTAACAGAAAACCACATTCCAAATGGCTTTTGAGTATCCTGCTACGTGTCAATTGCAGAAAAGAAACTAAACTTGATAAGGAATCTTCATTCCGAGATCTGGCTCAAAATGTGATGTTATGGAGATCCCTGAAATCCCTAAAACCGCGAGGGCGTTTTACCTCACATGTCATATACGAATAAACGTATTAAGTGAAATAATGAGGTTGGACCATACACTGCTTCAAAATATAAATTGACATGATTTCATTGGTTTTATGTAGTACTGGATTAATTTCCACACATACAATATTTTCACTTCACTCAATATAATAAACAATTAAAATTAAAATCATAAGTTTGAGAATTAAATTTCACTTTTAAATATTTAAACAATCGATTTGATATTTAAAATTAAATATTTGAAATTTATAAAATATAGCACAGCACTTAATGTAGTAAATATAAAATAAATATTCCAATTTGAATAACTAAACAAGTAAAAGAGGTCTTCTGAAACAGTCTTTTGGAAGCGGCCTTTTGAAAATGGTCTCATCAATAGCGGTCTAGTAGCTTTACAAAAGCGGTATACTGAAAACGATATTTTGAATACAGGATTATATTTGGAGTCCAACCCAATTTAATGTAATAATTTATTTAAATCTCACTTTCTTAATTGGAATATTTATTTTATATTTACTACATTAAGTGTTGTGCTTTATTTTATAAATTTCAATTAGTTGAACTAAAATTAAATTTTTGATTATATTGTGTGACAATTTTGTATCTATGTAAATTATTCGCTTATATTTTAGCAGGCTAACATCGAATTCAGAAAACAACGATCATATTACAAGTAAAGGACTCTTTGTGTACAACTATGACCTTGAGGCCCCCCAAATTTATAAAACTAATTTTGAGCTTAAATAGGTTTTTAAAAAATCAGAGACATGGTCATAAATAACAAGATACTCAATTATTAATTGCAAGGAGAATTAGAAAATAGAAGCAGTACGTACGTGCTTAAAATTTATTAAAAGAGCCAAAGTCAAGTATGCAGGAGTACTATCAAAATTTATTGTTTTGGGTACTTTCGGAGACTTTAATATTTTTGCTGATGCTGATCGTTTGATGGATGTCACCTTTAAAGACAAAAAAATCAACAGAAATTTATAGCAAAATATTTTACAAAAATTCGCTATAATTAAATTCTGCCCGCATACCTAATATCTGTGTTTGGAAAGGCAAGTGTAAAAGCAGCTAGAACATATTTCCTGAATGTCTTATTCAAAGGTTGCCTAGTTCACCTTGGTAAGGTGTTATGGCGAAAAATTGACAAGAAACAATTCCAGTCAAATATGGGAATGATGAACAATTTAACATACAAATGCGGAGATACCAATTTATTTGAATTATTTATACCACACCTTAGACGGACAAAAAATTGGAAATTGGTTTAACCAAAACTATATAAGGTGACAAAACTAAAATGAAAAAATTACTTAACCAAAAATATTCGCCTATATTTTGGTAAATTTCAGGTGCTGTCGAAAAGAGCCTGTCAAGGACTCAAAACAGTGTGGAGATATGGCACAGGCGTCTACAAATTACAATCGGTAATTCCCATGTCGGAGTATATAAAGTTATTAGTGGGCTGTCAAAAGAGCATGTAACGGTTAAATTGAGACTAGAAAAGATGAAATCAGGCGAACGGCACGTCAAAAAAAAAGTTTTATTGAAAAAGTAAAAAAAGAAAAACGATAGTTCAAGATCAACACAAATATGACAAAATTCAATATCTTAAAAATATTGCAAATAACATTGGGGTGTCAAATTAAATTGATACTGCGAATCTTTGATCACTTTATTATTACTCTCGTCTTACCGTTATTTTTTAACATGTTTGTTTGATTAAAACAGGCATTTAAAAAATTATTAAAGTTTTTCACTAATAGAACTTATGGAAACACATTTCCTCGCAAACATTTTGGAAACAGCTAATTTAATTGTAAAAATTTGATCGCTATTTTGTAAGGAAAAGTGAGATTTTTAATGAAACGGTATTGTTGGTCACGGTCCTTTTAGCAAAAGCGATATTATATCTTATCTTATTAAATAAACAAATCCACGACATCAGGAAATTCTTGGCATTTGAACTAAGAACTAACCGAAAATCATACTGTGTCCGAGGATTTAATATAATAAACAATTTTCTTACTTACATAAAAAAGAGGGATAATATTACTAACATATAACGCAAAATATTTCATTGCTAAAGGATTAGATTAGAAGCACAACAACGTGTCCAATGGCCCAAAAAATAATAAATGTTTTTAATTACAAATACGACGGCCGAAATTAGATTTCTAAAACATCGACTAGAAATTGTATGTCATTCAACGAAATTGAAAAATTTAGGACAAGAAATAATAAAAACCAAACAAATTGTTGTATTACCAAAAATAATAATCAGTTGCTTACATTAAAAAAGTCCAATCAACCCGTCATGAAACTTCACAATAGTTAGGGCTTTTCGCAAATCACGTTTACTTAAATAACCAATACTGCTAAAAAAAGCTAAAAATCCAAGAAATGAGCCTTTCATTTTGAAAGTTGTTTAAGTCCATTTTACAAAAAAAATTATTAATGGTAACAATAATCACAATAATATTTCTTTTTATGTTTGTAAAATGTATTACACTATGTAATTTAGCATGTCATGTTAGATTACATAGTGTAATACTTTTTTATAAAATATAAAAATAATTTTAAGAATTGTGATTATTGTTACGATTAACTTTTTATTTGTAAAAAGGACTTAAACCACTTTCAAAATAAACGGCTCAAATATGTTTTTTTAAATCAGACTTATCTGAACGCAACTCTCGCTTTTTTTTTCTCTCTCTCTCGTTCTGAGAGATTTTCGTCATCACCAATAAAGTTTGAGATGATAAAGATCAGATCCTCAAATTTAAGAATAAGGTCAATGGTTAAAGTCGAAAGTCGTAACTTCATACCGCTGTTCCAATACTTGAACCGCTAAAATTAAACATGAAAATAAATTTAAAAAAATCATTACAAATTGATTGTATTTATATTGACTACCATAAAATTAATTAAAATAGACCACACATACGAGTACCATTCTGTACACAGTTACTTTTCAATAAAATTCGCGGGTGGTGCTTACCCGCGAATTTTATTGAAAAGTAACTCCCTTAAAAATCCCAGCCTCGAAAATAGAACAAACCACACGCTCTCTGCACACGTAATGGTCACTCTAGAATTTATTCTAACAGCCCAGCCCCTACAAATAAGAATTAGTGAAACGAATATCTCCATAAAATAATTAACGTATTAGTTACCGACCAAATTGGCACAGTGGTTAAAGCTGTGGCGTTTGGATCGGGAGGTACCGGGTGCGGATCCCGATAGGGGCAGGATGCAAAAGGAAATGTTCATCAACAAACTACGATCTGTGATTAAAAGGAACACAACTACGACCCCCTATTCGCGTGCAAAACTTATGGGCGGACCCAACTTCCATGTCCAGTACTATAGGCTGGCATGGAGCTATGCAATGCGCAGATGGTAACTTAAATCGGTCCTATAGCCGTACGTCTTCGAATTGGCAGAAATTGCGTAAAGTAAGACGGGAAAACTTAACCGCGAAAGAGCAGGGAGTGCTTGCCGGCCTCAAACGTAGCCGGCCTCAGAAAAAGATTGCATTTATAAAAATAAAAAATAGTTATTAGTTATTATAATAAATACATTCGAAAACTATAATCATCCTAAATTTAATTAATTAACCCGCATCGTAAAACTGGATTATAATGAATTGATTTGCCTTTTGTACACGAATTTGACCACTGTGACTGGCACGACAAAACCGCGAGTGCCCATTACGTGCACTGATTTGGATCCTGTAATACATTTGTATTTGTGGTCATTTAAATATTTTACTTTAAACAGGAAACAGAACAATAATTGATAATCTTTACTTATAGGAAAGGGCAGCAGCATATAGAGAACCTTACGTGAAAATATATTCGGTTTAATCAGTAGATCACATTAAATAAAAAATAGTGTTATATTAAGATTATCGTCTTCTAAGGGCGGTTTTGGAGGTTGTCATAATCAAATATATAAAATGCTCGGAGAACTAACTATAGCAAGTGTTTCAGTACAGTAGACTACATAAAATCTAGAAATTTTAGAAATCTTCGAACTGGTCAAGTTTGAGATCAGCATTATCCGCCTCCAAACCGGAAGTATTAAAAAATCATTTTGGGATCGATAACCGATACAACTAAAATATTAAACTCCACAGACCGGGAATGATGATTAAGTTTAGCATCCCATGATGACCTTAATATAAGGTAATTAGAAATTTAAAAAACTATTTAATGATGCTCTCGTTAAGAAAATCCCACATATTATTATAATACCTTTTACTGGCAAAGGTAAGAACTAGTGTGTTTTGAAAATCAATCGGTTGCATAAAGCTGCGTCTCTGCGTTGATGAAGATTAGCATCAGAAATACTTGAAAATCATGGTGAAAAAACTTAAATTCTTGAATGTCGAAAAAGAAATAAAAATTACAAAATAAAGTAAGATTGACAATTTTTCATACTCAATTCTTCTTATATCACTTTGAAGCCTATGTTAAAGGTTCTGGCAAGATCTACTCGAAATTCGTATAATGGTAGATAATTCATACCAAAGTTTTCAATGACCGTGATTTTGCAATGTTATGACTAAGGTCCTGAAATTTATTGTGTACGTTGACATACAGAATTTCAAGTTACAAGAATAAATAATAAATGTTCATAATCGGATATAAAAGAGTCATACGATTATGAGATAATGGAAGAAATTATCATCAACTACTATCATTAAGAGATGCCCATCAAATTATCATAAAATTTTATTTCGTTTAAATATGACCAGAAGTCCAGAGAAATTAACATGTAATCAAAAATCATATTAAGACCGATGACCGAAAACTTAACTCTCATCTTCTTCCACGAGAAAATAATAAGATTTTGATTTAATAAAGATTAGGAATAGGACGTCTTGAAAATTATTGCGAGTGAAATTTCAAGAATAACCAAAATCCATCCAGCCAAAAAGTATATTGAATGTTCTAAACTCGCATATTTGATCAACGCTTGGGGCATTGCTTATATAGGGTTATCCAATTCAAGCTTGATAAAGTAAACTTAAAAAAAACACACAAAATATTCGGAATGTATTGTAATTTTTATTTCATTTTACAGATTGATCCTTGCCATTTTTAGTTAAACAAGATATCATTCAAATGTCCTCCACGGGACTTCTTACAGGCCTTGATTCTTTTGCGGTAATTTTCAATGACTTTTCGGCACATTTCGGGCGGTATCTCGGCCATTACCTTACGAATATTAGTTTTCAATTCGTCAAGAGTTTGAGGATTGTTTGCGTAAACACGATCTTTCGCGTAGCCCCACAAAAAGGAATCCAAAGGCGTTAAATCACAGGATCTACGTATCCACCAAGCGAAAAATGAGCTTCATCACTGAAGAAAATTTTGTTCGAAAAATCAGCATCGACGGCCTGTTTTTCCAACACCCAATTTTAACGCGTTGGTCGATTGTTAATTCCATATTCCATGCTCCATATTCTTAAATGGCAGAATGTCAACTAAATAAATGACAGCGTACTTGACGTTTATCTTTGACAGATGTCGGTATACAGATTTCTAGTTTATCAACCTCGAATTGGATAACCCACTATAATACCGATAGGTATATATTTGCACCTAAAAGAATAGTTATATAACTCAATAATAGTGTCTTCAATGGATATCCAGGCCGATAAGACCATATTACACTCGGTAATAGAATACCCTCCACATTTAAAAAAATTTATAAGATCCATATTTCGAAACATATTTCCAAAAATTATAGAACTAAATTGTCATCTGTAAATAAAATTAAATTGCCAAGCACATAATTTCACTAACCGTGAATTATATAAGTTTTCGGATTCATTCTCCAAAGAAGCATTCTTCCTTCTTGATCAACTTTACAAAACAAACTTTATATAGACAAACTCGTGAAGTAGTTTTTCTAACACCAGAAAACTTATCCAATCAATTACAAACATTAATTAGAATAGTTAGAAACGTAGCTTTTAAACCGATTGTTGTTCGTTTGTTTCTCACACACGAATCAACTGTCGAACAGTAGTAAACTAAAAACCACAATCAATTTTTAGATGATAATAAAATCTTTGGAGTAGGTGGCCGTTTAAAAAAATTCTCATAATACATAGGATGTGAAACACCAGATTATTCTTCCACACGATCGGTTTCCATGTACGTTTGTTTTAAAACAAAAACCGTTCCGAATTAGCTTGCTTTAAAAGATTACTAACACGAATAGGTTATTTTTGAATTATTTGACGCGTTCATGCTACAAACTTCATAGGTTTTAACATAATTTGAAAATTTATTCCACCCAGATCCCTTAATTTTGGAGGATTTCGGAAATCATGCGTTAAATATAGGAAGAGACCCATTTCAAAAAGGTGGCCTTAAACGTCTCTTGAAACTATGAGCAATTTTCAATACTCCTTTCAATTAAAATGAAGGCAGTGTTGCGCTGTACTGTCTACGCCATGTAGTTAATTAATATTCTACATTTGTAGAGTGTTCAAGTCCTCAGGGGCCTTTTATAGCACTAAAAATCAATCACCACAATCAAAGATACAAACGATAAAGAAATCGTTTGCGGAAAAAATACTGCGCGATATTAGGTACAATATTGCACACAACAGGTGTGGGTAACTGCAGCAGGGAAACTTTCGAATTTCAAAATGAAACTTTGCATACCGATTAAGCCCAATTTGTGCTAATTAGTGTTCACGGGAAAAAATTAGTGCTGGTCCAAGAGTCGAAAAAACAGGAAAAAAAATTTCAAATTTCATTTGAGAGACGGAATAAATTAAACCCGATTTCTAGAAACAAACAGAAATAATTTAAGCCTAATTTTAAAACTTTCTAAAGGCCGCTAAACTGATGAAATTTGTGCTTATCACAGAAATATGATTTTCATAAATGTTTATTCATAGCCCCTGAAATTTACTATATTTAAAAAAATAGAGGTACGAGTATATCGTTCAATAATATTTGTGTATTTGTACAAATTAAACAATAGAAATAAAATTTTCTAAAATCCAAGTCAAAAGCAATTTAGATAGTATATTCCTGTCAAAAATATTTATTGCCACCCGATAAATATAGTGGCTGAATTTGTGCTAATCCAGAATTAGCCCAATTTCATTTAACAACAACGATCAACGGTCATGCACAATGTTCTAACAAAAAGTGTTCTAGAAAGTAATGAAGTTGTTACTTCTGAAAACATATTCTTATCAGGTATGTTCATTGACATCCGAAAAATATTGTGGTTGAATTTGTGCTAATCCAGAATTGACCTAATTCCATTGAACAACAACGACCGTTGAATGAACAATTTTCTGACAAAAGTGTTCTAGGAACCAATGAAGTTGGCACATCTGATTGCATATTCCTATCAGGTATGTTCGTTGCCATCCGAAAAATATATTAACTGAATTTGTACTAATCCAGAATTGGCTTAATTCCATTGAACAACAACGACCGTTGAATGAACAATTTTCTGACAGTAAATGTTCTAGAAACTATTGAAGTTGGCACATCTGATTACATATTCCTATCAGGCATGTTCAATCCCATCCGAAAAATATAATGGCTGAATTTGTGCTAATGCAGAATTGGCCCAATTCCATTGAAAAATAACGACCGTTGAATGAACAAATTTCTGACAAAAAGTGTCTAGGAACCAATGAAGTTGGCAGGTATGTTCATTGCCATCTGAAATATATAGTGCTGAATTTGTGCTAATCCAGAATTGGCCCAATTTCATTGAACAAAAACCACCGTTGAATGAACAATTTTCTGACAAAAAGTGTTCTAGAACCAATGAAGTTGGCAATCCTGATTACATATTCCGATTAGGTATGTTTATTGCCATCCGAAAAATAAACTGACTAAATTTGTGCTAATCCAGATTTGGCTCAATTCCATTGAATAACAACGACCGTTGAATCAACAAATTTCTAACAAAAAGTGCTCTAGTAACCAATGAAATTGGCATTTCAGATTGTACAAATATTCCTATCAGGTATGTTCATTCCCATCCGAAAAATATTGTGGTTGAATTTGTGCTAATCCAGAATGGACCTAATTCCATTGAACAACAACGACCGTTGAATGAACAATTTTCTGACAAAAAGTGTTCTAGAAACCAATGAAGTTGGCAATTCTGATTGCATATTCCTATCAGGTATGTTCATTGCCATCCGAAAAATATTGTGGTTGAATTTGTGCTAATCCAGAATTGACCTAATTCCATTGAACAATAACGGCCGTTAAATGAACAATTTTCTGACAAAAGTGTTCTAGAAACCAATGAAGTTGGCATTTTTGATTGCATATTCTTATCAGGTATGTTCATTGCCATCCGAATGATATAGTGCCTGAATTTGTGCTAATCCAGAATTGGCCCAATTCCATTGAACAACAACGTCAACGGTCGATGAACAATTTTCTAACAAGAAGTGTTCCAGAAACCAAAGAAGTTGGCAATTCTGATTGTATATTCCGACCAAATATGTTGATTGCCATCCGAGAAATATAGTGGCTAAATTTTTGATTTGAATCAATCGTTGAATCAATATTTTTCTGAAAAAGTGTTCTAGGAACCAATGAAGTTGGCAATTCTGATTGGACTTTCCGATTAGGTATGTTCATTGCCATCCGGAAAATATAGTGCTGAATTTGTGCTAATCGAGAATTAGCCCAATTCTATTGAACAACAACGACCGTTGAATTCACAATTTTCTGACAAAAAGTGTTCTAGAAACCAATGAAGTTGGCAATTCTGATTGCATATTCCTATCAGGTATGTTCATTGCCATCCGAAAAATATTGTGGTTGAATTTGTGCTAATCCAGAATTGACCTAATTCCATTGAACAACAACGACCGTTGAATGAACAATTTTCTGACAAAAAATGTTCTAGAAACTATTGAAGTTGGCACATCTGATTGCATATTCCTGATTAATCGACGTAAATAGAATTAATCACAATAAATAACACGTGTTGCTAGCAACAGCAATGGTAATATTTGCTAATCCTAATGAAATCTATACCGCATTTAGAGTCCTGATAGATCGTAGGCCCACAAGCAAGTTTCATTGCCGAGGAAGCAGTTCAGATATTGAAGCTGAATTGACAGCAGGTATATGCCAACATTGCCCACAACAAAGAATCCTAAAACCCAACCTGTCAGAACATCCGTATTTCAGTTGCTCTTAGATGCTTTATTATTTCTAGAACTCACAAACCTACTAGCAGAACAACAGATAGAAATGAAAGGCTGAGAGCATCTTAACAAGCCAGAGCATGCAGAACCAAATTATAATACACCAAGCACCTTCGACATTTTGCTTTGAGCGTGCTATAGATCGTATTGGGTGATATTATAAAAAAAGTCCAGGACCACCAGTAGCGCAAACAATCGAATTAGGATGAATCGTGTCCGGAAGATTTAAAGGTCCAAGTGCACAATATCCTCTCAAAAAATCAATGATTTTGTCAGTTAAAAATATTAAAGCAACCGTACAAGTCGACGTAGAACAAAAGATTAGGAAATAGTACATACCAGATCGCATTGTCGTTGGACGGCTAGTTCATATTAGGTGAATCTAAAAAAGCTACAGGACGTCTTCTTTAAGTGGAAAATCCTCCAGATGAAGAATGAATATAAAAACTTCATTGATGAATACATCTAATTCGATCACAAGGTAGAAGCAAGCCATTTTGCTAGAAGAAACTATTTTTTTCTTTTCCACAGCATTAAGCATTTATCTAAGATGATTGCTTAGTAACCAAATTTAGAGTAGTCTTTGACGCTTCACCAAAAACTTCAAATGGAATATTATTGAATGATCTACTCCATATTGGCGCAACAACATAGCAACTTCTCGTAGAGATATTGTTACTCTGGATATAGCATAAGTACGTGTTAAATACGATATGATATCGAAAAGATGTTTAGGGTAAATAAAAATCCGTCAACAAAATTAGTAGTATGGATAGAAACAACAAGCGTAAGCAAAAACCCGTTACGTGCCGAACGCTTCGGCTACACAGCCACAAGAGTTATACGCCAATTAGCTCAGGATAATGGCGACAAATACTTTGCAGCAAAAATAATAGTTACTGAAGATTTTTATGTGGAGGAGATAATATCAGGTCCGCACAAGATTAAACAAAGTATCACAATGCCAGAATGTTAGGGAAACTCTAAAGACAAGTAGCCTGAAATAGCAAATACATCGGACGCCTCATATGCAGCAGTAAACTACTATAAATCAAATGCTACAAAAACCCATTGGGAAATAACTTTAATTAAGACTAAAACCGAGGTCGCACTGTCAAAATTCAAATTAATCATCTCTAGGATGGAATTATGTGCAGCTGTATAGTACTATAAAATTTAATCAGGAACACAAAATAAGATTTACAAGATTCGACTATTAAAACTTTTGCATGGACGGATTTAATGATAATGTTAGCATGTATTCTAGCTAACCCCAATGGATATAAAACACTCGTCGCAAACATAATTGTTCAAATCCAATCCGTATTACCTCCATTACAATGAAATTACGTAAAGTCCGAAAAAAAATCGCAGGAAGAGGTCGAGACGTTTGAACTTTACCAACTTGGTAGATCACACTCTCTGGTAGAATGGTCCAAGGTGGCTCAGAGACTTTTTCGAATATGCCTAACAACCATGAATTTATGAACCTACAGGAAGGTCAAGAAATGATGTATGCGCATTCACAACTACAAGTAAAAACGAAGAATTCATACTGAAAGTAATTGAACAGTATTCATCTTTCACTAAAGCAGGAATAGGTATTGCTTACGTTCTAAGGTTTACAAAAGGAACAGCTAAATAATCACCAAGCTATTTGACAATCAGAGAACTTCAGGACAGCTTGAGGTTAATTTCTAAGGTAACAATAGTTTTCCTTTGACAAACCGCTTAGGAAACAAAGTAAATTAAACCTTCGTATACTTAATCCGATAATAGTCATCGACGGATTACTGAAAGTACGTGTAACGCCATCTTATGGCAGATAGGGAGAGAGAGAGAGAGAGCGAGCGAGAGAGAGAGAGAGAGAGAGAGAGAGAGTGAGTGAAGTAGATTATGCTGGGGGTTGTCACCTGCGGTATTCGCCAGAACAGGTAACATAAGTTATAAAGAATAATTGGTAGTGTTTGTTTGTTCACTAAGAAGTAGTACGCAATTTTTCTATCGAAGCTTTCCTAGCGACGTTTAAACGCTTCACAACACGTACATCTCATTGTTCGAACCTTTGCAGCAGCTGTACACATTCAAAACAATCTTATTGTGGCAGTTAAGACCGTAAAGCATCATATTCGCATAATATATTTTTTGATAGGTAAACCACTCCGAACGATACCAGAACACATTTAAATCAAAACATCAACCATTTAGCACGAAGGAAATTTCTACTGAGCATAATACAGGAATTTTGGAAGATCTGACTAACCGAATATACACACTACTCTTACAGAAGCAAAGTAAGTATAATAAAATAGGACAGGAATAAAAAAATTACGCAAAGGCTAATTATTACGATCAGTTGCTTGCCGAGTGAGAACTATGGACAATGCGACAAGATACCGCTGCCGAAAGAAACCCAAACAGATGCAGCTGGAACCAACAATAGTTTAAATACTGTGAAGCTATTTTTTCACAGATAAAATCACTATCCGAGGCAACGGCCATATTCGAGATCAAAATTCCGTTAAGGAATTGAAGGAACAACTCATCAAAGGAACTGAAAACTTGTACCAACCTAAATACGAATACATTTGTGATATACATTAGCCACTGAATGCTTATCACTCAAATGCGAAAGTGGCAGCGGTAAAATCGAAACGACAAACACCTTCAGCAAAGAAAGAGGCATCCTTTCAATAGATACAATCTGTACCAGAAACAGTCACGTTGACAGAATACAGCGCCTGTAGCAGCAATTTGAAACTATCTTTGTATACTAAAACAAACATAGATCCCACCATTATAGCAAATCGAAGGTCGCATCTCAACTCAGATATTGAAGCCGTTAAAGAGTCACAAACGGAATTAACTACAGCAATAAACATGCACAACGTTCATCACTATACAGTATATCATAAGCCATTATAGAAATACTGTTGATCACGGCAGCTAGTGGACTAGCTCCATCCCAGGATAGATACACTAAGCACTATGCAAATACCCCTTTATAATCTCGATAAAACTAACCGAAAAGCACATTAAGACCATCATCAACGAATAATAATCCAATTAAAACGAGGATCTTCATGAAACTTTAATAAATCACACTTGTTAAGAGATTGCCGTTCCCATCGCATCATCATAAAACTTTGTACTGGTAAAGATTAGAAATAAGATATCGAAAATCGTACTCCATCTAAAGGCTATTTGATAAAATTGAAACTTTCAGAAAGATACAAATGAATGAATTTAAATTTCATATATGAAAGTTACTCTACTAACTATAAGATTCCCATTATCCTTTCTCGCAACTTTACACTGATGAAGATCCGAAATAAATTTCTTGGTGATAATAATATTTAGGTTAATTATTAATTCGTACACTTACACCTTCTACGAAAAAATTCTAGCCAAATAATCCTAAAATTGTACAATGTACAAGCTTGGGTTAGAACCATTTAAAAATCAAAGTACTCAAGATACAATAAATGTATAATAAACAGTCTCATAACGATCGAGATTATTCAAAATTCAAATATCATTCAGGTTAGGGCCAGTCAGAACCACTTGAAAATAGTATTGTGCTAGAACAACGTCGGTATTCCAATTATCAAGAAACTTTTTGGTCAAGTCAAACAAATTTAAAATAAATATTTGGTAATTTTAAAATTTATGAATACTCGTATAATAACCCTTACCTTGTTGTTGTTACAAAACGCTGATTTCTTTGATGACACTGTCCATCTCCCATAGGATGTTGCCTATGATTTCTAAAATATTGTATATTATTGAAATATTTATATCAAACTTGTAAAAAGTAAAAGATGCTTTTACTAAATTTATAATCGATGGCAATATAAAAACTATTTTGAAATTTAATAGCCCTTGAGGCGGGCAGGTTAGGTCATCCATCATTTATCCATTAAATTGAATCTGGTTGATGTAAACTTTGCCTATGACACACCCATTCGTGAACTGGGAGTGATCGATTATTACGGCTTGTAAAAGCTTAAATGATGTAAATCGAATTAAATGAACCTTAAAATATTAAATGAAAATTATTTATAATTAATTATGGTAAAATACCGTTTAGTATCCTGATGCAAAATGTACGTCAATATTAAAAAATAAACAATAATTTGGCATTAAAGATTAATGCCATAGACAGACTACTGCGGTTTCAAAACTATAGTTTCGAGATCATGATTTACTAAATGAGAACTCAAGACACACTACAATTTATTTTGTCTGCTAGTTTGGTTTTAAATAGTAATGGAGTAGGCATTGGCAAAAATGTCAAGATTGACATTTAATTGATTTTTAAATTGTCAGAAATGACTTTTATATTGACAGAACAGAAAACATTTTGTGCCCGCCAACAGAATTTACAATGACAAATAGAAAACTCAAAGGAAACTAGATTTGCTTGGTAAACTATTAGTGTTCGGAACCTCAATTTTTTATGTGTAGGATTTTTTTTTGGTTTGCGATTCGTCTGAGTCTTTGTTTAATTTTCTTTACTTGTATCGACGGGCGAAATCCCATTAAGAGATTTGGCAGCCGTTAGGGTCAGGTCTTAAGGTTGCTGGAAGGTGCACACTGCTGTTGGATACTGGCATGTCAGGGGTGGGGGGAGGGCGATATCGGGTTATAGATTAATCGGTTTATTATTGGGTCCAGCCGGCATTATCGTTAAACCGGTAAATCGAGAAAAATGGTTAATTCAATTAAGTTTCATTAAAAATTATCGATAATTTTGGTGACTCAAACTTAATTAAAAATTAATAAATAATTTTTAGATTTAAAATGATGAGGCACGCTCAACTTATATGTAAATATAATTTACTAAACTATTAATTAGTATACTAGTAGGTTAATGAATATATACAGTAAAAACTTGCTTTTGTATTTCATGTGCATATATCATAAGTAAAATTTATTAGCTTGTTTATTGTTAAACGCAATTTTTAAAGCTAGCTCAGCAACTAAATATTTTTTGCCGGAATTTAATGATAGTGAAGTATTTCCTAAACTTTCCTAAAAATTTACATCCGCCATTTTGATTTCAATGTGTGCGTAAAACTTCGTATAAACGAGTAAATTATAATTTATATAAAATGATGTAAATAATTTTCCAAAGGCATTACACGATTTTTAAAATATAGAAAACACTTTAAACACCCCAATAAGTGTACTTTCGGGTTAATGAAGGGGATTGATTAATGGTGTTTAGTATGTTTAATTCGCAATACGATACAATTACGTTGTAAGCGATTTCCCCCACCAAATACTAAGTGTACATTCGAGATGTTAATGATCTAATCCAACCGGAGATCATCATCCCTTGTAAAGTTATATAGGGTAAGGGTTTTTAGCAAGCTCAATTCGCAATACGATAAATTTACGTTGTAAGCGATTTTCCATAAAATTTTCCCATGACCTAATCCAACCGAAAATCATCATCCTATTAAAGGTTGTGGAAGCTAAGGGTGTTTATTATGCTTAATTCGCAATACGATAAATTTACGTTGTAAGCGATTTTCCATAAAATTTTCTCTTGTCCTAGACAAACCCCCAGCAAATACTAAGTGTACATTCGAGATCAGTCCAACCGAAAATCATCATCCCTTGAAAAGTTATAGGGGCTAATGGTGTTTAGTATGCCTAAAACGCAATTGTATAAAAGAAAGCATTACAGAATACTGCCCAAAATTTGGGAGGGATATCGTTACGATTTTACGAATAAATGGTACCGACGATAAATGGTATATAGTTTTCGGAACGACGTTGCTATTTTAGTAAATTGCAATTAGTTGAAAAAACAAATTTGCTTTAATCCATTTGAGCATCTTTCAAAGGAATAATCTAAATTCTACTTGGATGATAAAATTGGTACTTTAAATTGATTACAAAATACATTTCGGCCATATGCGCGTTTTAATTGAAATATACATTTAGTTAAAAATATGGCTGTTTGAATTAAATTTTTACATATCCTGAAATATTTTGTTATTAAATTAGGTTAGTTGTATGGAATGAAATTTTAAACAATTCGTAATAGTTATTTGTGAAATTCACTACTAAGCACAAATTAAAAACGGTTTAAGTTGTAAAAACAGATCTAAAGTCCGAAAACAGATCTATTTTTGGCCTAATAGTAATTATTTTAAATCCCACTCTACTAAAAAGAAAGATAAAAAGAGTTTGAACTTCTATATTAATCGGGTCCCGGTCAAAACTGCATTTTTCAAAACGGCATAAGGTACAAAACGGCATAAGGTACAAAACAGCATTTTTCAAAATAGCATATTTCAAAACGGCATAAGATACAAAACGACATAGGTACAAAACCGCATTTTTCAAAAACGGCATTTTTCACAACGGCATTTTTTAAAACGGCATTTTTCAAAACGGAATTTCACAAGATTGCATTTTTCAAAACGGCATTTTTCAAAATTGCATATTTCAAAACGTCATAGGTACAAAACGGTATTTTTCAAAACGACATTTTTCGAAATTTCATTTTTCAACCTATCGTTGTGGAATACGCTTTGGTATTTATTCGGCCTAGGATACTCGTGGTTCTGATTTGGTGGATTGAAATATGGTATTTTCTTCATAAACTGGGCGATTTGCGGTCGATTCGCCTAATAGAATTGTTTCGAATTTATTTATTTAAAGAAATCTATTCTGTGATTTACATGTGTGATAATTTAAATCAAAAATACTAAAAAAAATAAAATAAAGAAATTAAAACACAGAAATATAAATCAAATCTTGATTTAACAATTAAAAATTTAAAAAAATAATTCTTAAGTATATTTTTGAACTTGTCCTTTGATAAACTAAAGTCAAATAGGTCGTCGACGATGTTGAACGATTTAGACGACCTATTAATGGGATTATTTTCTCTATAGTTTGTGGAATGGTGTGCTAGTGCTAAAAATTCAAGGTTTCGAAATGCTCTGCAAGGCACATGAATTGATATGTTTTCCAAAATGTATGCTGAATCAATGTGACCAAGCAAAACGTTACCAATGAAAGCCGCACCTAAGAGAAGTCGTCTATTTTCAAGCGTATTCCAGTTGAGATCGAACGTAAGCGAAATAGAGTGAACATAAGGTTTGAATATCTTTAAATTCACCAGTCCACCTTTTAACAAATCCAAACATGGCATTAGCTCTCACAATTTTCAATATGCCTATTGAAACTGGCATTCTCGACAAATGTAACACCTAGATCTATGATCTCATTAACTCTTTGCAATACTTCGTTATTGACTTTGTAGGAAGTAATTAGCGGATTTCTCTTACAATGGAAAGACATGATCTTGCATTTCTTAATATTTAAGTAAAGCGAGTTTCGATCACACCACTCACTTAATCTATCGATGTCTTTTTGAAGTTTCTTCGTATCTAGCATTCCATTAACAGTTTTGAGTTTTTGATTATTTCGGTTATTTAATCTATAAAAACAATAAATATCCACGGCCCGATTTGAGATCCTTGGGAAACACCAGGCGTAACTTTAATAACGTTTGATTTCTCATTTGTCGCCGGTTTGATAGATAGGACTTGAACCAATTTATGTAATCGAGTGAAAACCCAAATGCGAATAAACTCCGGAGTGATTTTTGATGGCAGATGAAATCAAATGCTTTACTGAAATCCGTGTACGCTACATCAACTTGATGATGGTTTTCTATCTCATTAATTATATTACTGGTGAATGCAACCAGATTAGTTGATGTGGATCGGCCAGGCATAAACCCATGCTGGTTTATTGATATATGAATTGCTATTGTGGATTTAAAGTTGTTGCATAAAACTAATTCAAACAATTTTGGAATTGTTGATGTAGTTGATATTCCTCTGTAGCATGTAACATCGTCTCTCTCGATTGCCCGATTTAAAAATTTGTGTAATTTTTGAAATTTTCCATTTTTCGCTAAACACCCCGGTGCTCAAGGAGTGGTTGAATAGGTAACATAGTAACATAATGGAATTGCTAAAATGTCAGCGTACTCCTTCACAATAGAAGAGGGAATATTGTCAAGGCCACAACCGTCTCCAAATCCCTTTAGAGCCGATAATATGTGTGATTGTTTTTATGTAGTTTGTAAGCATTCACTTCTTGCAGTATCCTCCATAACAAATGAGCTTGAGCTCAACATGGAGGGTATTAGCATGGAGTGGATTTGTTTTTTGAAAAAATCTGAGGTTTTTATGCCTAATGGAAGTATTTTTTTGTTGATGTTCATTTATTATGCTTCCATATGTGCTTTTCCTCTACTAAAATTGTTATGTCAATCTATCAATAAATAAATAAATAAATAAATAAATAAATAAATAAATAAATAAATAAATAAATAAATAAATATGTTATCCTCATATATAACAGGAGGAGTTATTGTTACATTGGTATTGCTGGGTTGTTCGTACAATCCACTTGTAACGCTTGGTTTATAGACTGATTGGAAAAACTTCGCGAACATGTCAGCTGTATCTTTGGAGTTTGAGGAGCTGGTATTGTTATATGTCATATTTGCAGGGTATCCGTCAATTTCGCGTTTATTCCTAAAGTATTTCCAAAATTGTTTTGGATTTACTTTGATTTTCCTTTGAATTTGATCGATATACGACCCGTATTTTGATTTGAAGTAAATTTCAAATTCGTTACTATGTTGTAGAAACATTGTTTTATCGGCTTCTAACCCGCTTTTCAACATTTTGGCATACGCTTTCGACTTCCGATTTTTTAAGTTAACTAGTCTATCATCGAACCACTGAGGGTGAGCATTTTGTGGTTTACAGCACATAGGTACATAAAGTTCGAAGCCTTGCTGCATAATGCCATTAAATTTATCAACATTTTCGTTTATATCATTGGAATTGAGAGTTGTTTGCCAGTTGATGGATTCTAGCTAACTTTGTAGCCCCGCACGATTTGTTTTTTTGAAGTTGTATTTGATTGGTTGTAGGTGTTCCCAACTCGCCGGACGATTCCATCTACTTACATGGGAGCTGGTTTGGGTAGCGGCTTAGGTGCAAGGAAAGGATGCCCTTGTGGATTATTGTATTGGCGTGGTGTTATTGGGTATTATTGCCAAGTCGGGAAAATTTTGGTTGAATTTAGAAAATTTAAACATTTATTTTCAAACAAACGATTTTTTGTTTTTCCTAAATTTTTATTATTTGATTTGATTAATTATGAAAAACGAACTAGTACTGAGAACGCGAAATATACACAGAAAAACAGCATGATTTTGTGGGAATCGACTAACTAAATTTTCCACAGCTATAGAGAGAACGGGGTACCTATTTCGTCCTGAAATTGAGAGTTTGTGTATACGCATACGACGTATAATACACAATATTGAATAATTGTGTTGTCATTAGTTATATAAGTATGTGTGTTAATAAGTATGAATCGGTTTAAATTTATGGTGCTTCCACTCCTGTTTTGCGACATTTTCCCATGGTATTGAAATGGGGAATTTGACTTTTAAGTTTAAAGTTAAACATTTCAGTGTTTCGGGTTCATCGTTAAAGCAAAATGCTATGTTTTCAAGTAAGTAATTTTATTTTTTACGTGACATTTTATTTAACACGTTCTACATAACTTTTTTTTTTATAAAATATAAAATTATTAACCTAAAATCAAAACATTACGAATGGTGGGGCACACATGTGCACTAATTAGATGTGTTTGTTACTAATCCAAACACATTTATTCAACAATATTACGTTCCGGGAATTCTTCTCTCATGTCATTATTTTTGGACCAAAGTACGCTTGCAGAAAACGACGCACTTAATTATTGTTAAGAGCCAATAGAGTGAGGCTAAAACTTATACTTACACCTCTCGATTTTTAATTTACACAGCATATTACAGTGCATACTTAAATATTTAAGCACATACCTCATTGAAAGCAGCTTTGTATTTTTCAGCGTACCTTCAAGCACTTAATTATTGTTGTATTTTCCACGAAATAACTTGAACAAATATGTATATGTATAAATATGCATGTTCAAAGTAAAACACAGTAAATATGTAAATATTTGAACGCGGTTGTTTTTATTTCAATTTTCGTAAATAAGACCTAACTCACAAAAAATTAATTAGTTTAAAAGTTGTCTTCTGAAGTTGAATCTCAAGTTAAATTAAATTTGAACCTTTATTTTAACGTAAATACCGGTACAATAAATAGAGTGTAAAAATGTTGATAATAAAATATTTAGAAAATAATTAAATTTCTAAAAATAAGTTGTTATATCTTTATAATCTTAAGTATGAGTTAGATAAATAAAGATAATGTTCAAAACCTATTATGTAAACATAATAAGCTTAAAAAGTTAACGAGACAACCTGAGCCAAAAAATAACATAAATATTATACATAATAAAATTTAATTGAATATAGACCTAGAGTATATATATATATATATATATATATATATATATATATATATATACATATATATATATATATATATATATATATATATATATATATATATATATATATTTATGTATATTAAGTTAGATATTGCGTATTCGGACTACACATCGTTTTAATTAGAACAGAGAAATATCTAAAGGATTTAAAATATCAGGAAGACAACAATATAAATTTAACCCAAACCAAAGTGTATTTTGTTTCGTACGTTATCTAATTAATTTCTCGCTTTGGAATTTCATGTTCTTTTTTTTTATTTATCGGGTGGTTCCAACCACAACATTACATTACAAAAATTTATTAGTTTTTTTGGGGGTCGAAATTGTGTGAAGCTGTGTAAAGTGCAAAGAAGTTCCTGTACCAAAACTTTTTGCTAGGCGATAGAAAAACGATTATATGAGTATACGAAAATCATTTTCCATGAGGTAATATCTGTAAAATTGTGTTTCGGATATGCTGTTAAAATATATGTCAAATCAAAACTTGTTTCGCCGATTATTTTCAACTAGTTTTTTTTTTCTAAAGGTGAATAAATTTATAGAGAGAAATTTGAAATGTAAAATTATGATTTTATTTTATGTTTTACTGCTTTTTTAGTAATTCTATTTGCTAGGTAAAGTTCGGTGACAATATCTTCTTTCGGAAATATCAATTTCGAACACTTTATAAACACTTATTAAACACTTGTTTTTTTTTGATTCGCAAAAAATTTAATTTTTGAATATTTTGATTAAAAAATTTGTCCAAAAAGTTTAAAAAATCACTCAATCGATTTCGGCTTGTTAGGTCATCATCAGGAGTATCTGCAAGATAACCTAACAAGTCGAAATCGATCGAGTGAATTTTTAAACTTGTTGGACAATGTTTTTAATTAAAATATGCAAAAATTTAATTTTTTAATAAAATGTGTTCATTAAGTGTTAGTGTGTTTCGCCACGTGCGTACGGCAAATAGTGTAAAAAGTATCAATTTCGAACATTTAGTTCAAGCATGTAAAGGATAAATGATGTAATTATACGTGGGGTATTTTAAATTCCTACGTTTATGCTAAACCATTCACAAACTAGTGCAATCATTTTTGAAATCAAATAACCGGTTACAGAATTGTTACGAAACTGTATCCATATAAGTAATATTCCAATTTACAGCGCGATATACATAATGCTTCCCAATTAAATCTACGAAAATATGTTTTTCTTTCTATTAATTTTCTACATAATATTTATGTATGAGAAAGGGGAGATTTTGAAAATTGAATGGATAATGGCTTTTCTACGATATGCGTTCTAAACGTTTGAAATAACAATAGCAATAATATTAATTTTATAACGTTTTATAAGTATTTATTCAACACAAATTTGGTAGGAACCACACATCTCTCTTGAGTTATAAGCTCATTCATAAAGCGGGTCGTGGAAAGCCCATATTATTTTAAAATCAACATTATTTCAACTTGCTATATCAGAAAACAGCTAGTTGATAGCTTTAAACAAGAGGGGCGAATCGTAACCGGAGTTCCCTTGACGTTCTTCCCGTTGGAATGCTTATATCCTCTTGTATTTAAACCATGGTCCATTAATACACTCATAAAAAAATTAAATTAATTAAAAATTCCAAAAATTCGTAGACAAAAAACAATCATGTACCGGGTGACTGACACGAAATGTTACCAACTTCAGACTGTCATTGCTGTCAAACCAGTGATGACAGAGCGCTCTAATTTATACTAATGACAGTTCATTCCATTGTTTACAAGCGTACAAAAGCATTTTAGTGGAAAATATTCAAAAAAAAAGTTATCCACAATGGAATTCAAGCGCAATAGTGTGATTACTCTATATTTGGCTGAAAAACCACAGCCGCAGATTGATAACCAGTTAAAACATCTGCATGTGAATAAACTGTTTGTGTATCGCACCATAAATCGTTATAACGATACTGGCAGCATTGCAAAACGCCATGGTGGTGGACCGAAACGCACTGCAACATCGTCGGATATCATTCGGAAGGTGAAGGCCAAATTGGCTCGGAATCCACGCCGTAGCGGCAGAAAAATGGGTCGTGAGGCAAACATATTGAACATTTCAGCACATATTGAAAGATCATCTTGGACTAAAGGCCTTGAAATTCCATAAAACGCATGGTCTACCAATGCTCAAAAAAAAGTTAGAGTGGAAAAAGCAAGGGAGTTGTTACGCTTGCACGAAAGTGGCGATTTGTCGAATATGGTCTTCTCCGATGAGTCACCGTTCGTTATTGAGCAATATGCGAACAAGTAAAACGAATGGATTTACTTGCCTGGCCGTTCTACTGAAAATTTGGACCAACGGATTGCCACTCAAACCGTAACGGCCAAAAGCCGTTCACCGCTCGTTTTTTTGGACCGTGGCATCAAGATAAATGCTCAAATTTATCGGGTTCATGGATTCTATTCTATATAAATTTATCGTGTTGGAGAGAGCGTTGATGCCTTGGGCACAAAGACATTTCGGCCGCAGAGCCTGCACATTTCAACAGGACTCGGCGCCGAGTCATAAAGCGCGCGCCAATCAAGATTGGCTGAGAAACAACGTTCCGCGGTTCATTTCCACTGCCCAATGGCCACCAAATTCACCGGCTGCAAATCCGCTAGATTTCTCGGTTTAGGGTATTTTGAAGAGCAAGGTTGGGACAAAAAAATACCAAAGTATCGATCATCTCAAGCAAGCGCTTCGCCGGGAATGGGTCAAAATACCGCAGAGCCACTTTCGTGCTGCATGTAATAGCTTTTTCGGCCATTTGAAGGCCACAATCGCAGCTTAGGGTTTTCCAAATCGAAAACTGCTAACGAAATTCGAAAATTTAAATATTGTGAACATTTTTTACTTTGATTCAATAAAATTCATCAAAAAATGAAAATTCTGTGGCGTTTTGTTTTGGTAACACTTCGTGTCAGCCACCCAATAAATGCATAATGCATGATTTGATTTTGGTTCTGTTTTTGTTATGTCGTTAATATGTTCTTTGTATCTTTCTGGAAAGCTTTTACCTGCTTGTCCGATGTAAAATTTTGGGCATACGTCACATTTAGTTTGTATACTCTTGTGTCTTTTTTTGGTGGATATTTCCACTACCAGTGTTAGTAAACTTTTACAATTTTTACACAATTTTTACAGGGTAATTTTTAAGAAACCTTGGTGATTTTACCAATTAACTTAAGGTAAGGTTTTTATTATCGTATAAATTTGATAAAAAATGTCTTTTATTTATATAAATTATAATCAGAATGGCACTGATTAAAACATTACAGTCGAAATATTTGACTAAATAGTATTAAATATTAAAATGCAGCGAAACAACATTATTCAATTTACTATTTCCACTTTCGAACAAAGCGCTACAAGTTCCGCGATATTGAAAGTACTCTAAAGACGGAAGTTTACATAAAAAATACTATTGATTCATTAATTAGTTATTTTCTGTGAGTTGAATGAAATTTTGTGCATTGCAATTTCTGTAAATTTCTTTTGATTATCAATATTTGAAACTGTATTTAGTGGGCTGATTAAAATCTGATAATTTATCGCATATTCATTATCAACGGAGGCCTTTCCACATTTCTTGAAGAACGAGTTTTACCCAGCTTCACCCAGCTAATCCACCTTACCCCAAAAAAGTTAATTCCCATGTTGTTTGGCAAAAGAAGTACTTACATCGTTACAAAATACGTAAAAATTCTGTTCGATATTCCATTCGATTGAAATGAAAGAATAATTTAGTTTGATAAACATATTACATTATATTTCTTTTATTTTCTTTTAAGTAGTAAAATAAAGTATAGTAATCATGAAAAAACTTGACCTCGAGATTTTTGCAGATTGACTAAGTATATTATTTACGAGAAAAGGGCCTATGAACTAAAGGATTTTAAATTAATTTTGCAACTATACCAAACGGATTGATCGATCGAGAAGAATTAAGCATTTTTGCTAAATGTGATTTTTGGCCGAAATCGGTCCACCGAAAACAGCGGCTTCCGTACGACCTTTTTCGTTTTTTGCAATTAATATTCTAAATTGATTTTGCAGCAATGATTCAGATTAGTTTTCCAAAATTTATGGGGAAATGAAGGTTTTTGACAAAAAACTGTTTTTCAACAAAAATTCGGCCTGTACCGCCTTCACCGAAAGCGACAGCTTTCATAGGTGCTTTTTCGTTTTTTGCAAATATTTTGAAAAGGTATCCAAGATAAACGACTATAAACTAGAGATTCTAAATTATTTTTGCAACAATACCTGTCCTTATCAGTTTTCTAGAATTTAAGCGGAAATGACGATTTTAGTCAGAAAACTGCTCTTCAACAAAAATTAGGCCCCTATACAGTCCAGAAGGATTCATTGCTCGGTATGAAACCTCATATTTAAGCTTTTACCATAAATTGGAAGATTCCGGTTTTTTGGGAATGAAATTTCACATTTAAACTTGATCCTTAAAATTTGATGGAAATTTGTATATCGGAAGTGACCAATTTTTACGATGATATTGACAAAGATTTAGAAAAAACATCAATTATATAAATATTCAAATAAATTTAAATATTAAATTTTAAACAAGGGTTATCCTTATGGTTTTCTGAAATTTAAACAGATGTGCAGGTGTAATGTTTTGTGATTATACAACACAGTTTTACCGAAAGTCCAGTAAATTTAATTTTTTGCTTTAAAAATCAAGTGTTGTGTATTCGAGATGTATGTATACATTCGGGCAAAAGAAAGTCGGGTGCTCACCACAACATATTCAGCCCTTCATATGTGTGTTACGTTCTCACTCACTAATTTAATGATACAATCCAATTTGATTAAATAGAAAGGGTTGCTTTTGAAAATATGTCGATCAATTGGTGCAATTCCAAAAAACCCAATTTATTTGTCAAAAAATTGTATAGCCCAAATAATGTAATCATATCCGTTAAAAATCTGATACCAAAATAAGAATGGTCCTTAAAATACAAATTCCTTGTTAGATTTACGATGCTTTATCAAGGATTTTAACTTCAAGCAAAACCCTTCCCTATACATTCAACTTAATACAATCCACTTACAAAATATTTGGCATATAATTTTTTGTTTCTTTTATTTATTTATTTTTTAACAACAATAATAAAAATAATTTTTGTTATTGTTATAACCCAAATAAAAATTGTTATTAACTAAATTTTGTGTCCGTTTTTATATAATACTTTTAAAATATGATATACAATTTTTCCTAGCTTTTACATAATTTATGCAGAAGGACCAAGTTGTAGTGATAACATTTAGATAACAGAGAGAGTGGAAATAAAAAGTTTGATCTACTTACATTTCTTTGCTTTTTGCTACCAACGAAAACATAAAAAATAGTATCTTTTGAAAGGGTTGATGAAAACTATATATTATGCAAGATTTATAATATAGTAATGTAATACACATCATTTCTACATGGGGTGTTTTATATAAACGTACGTATATTTTATCTTGAATTTTCTGGTACAAACGATCTAGATTCTGTATAACTTAGATGATTTATTTTATTAAAACCATATGACAGGCAACCAACGATAAAGCAATGATGATGATACCACAATTATAGTATGTACAATATATTTCAAAGAAACCTAATATAAATAAAACAACAATCAAAAAATTATTTATTTAAATACCAAGTCTTGGTAAAAGCTTTTATATTGTTGCTCTTGCTCATCTCACGTTCATATCCAGATTATTTATTTGAAAGTGAGACGAGGCAAAGTACTAGTATGAGTATTTCTTCTAAGTTCAATTAAAATAATATACTGGAAAACAATTATTTATACTTTTCTGAGTACTGCGATAATAATAATAGTGGTACATCGAAACTCCACTATTCACTGTTTTTAAGAGCATATTTTTAAGCTTGTTGAAACTTAGGAAATACAATATTTCATAATATCTGAATTATTCTAAAACATTTAATGGCGTTAAAAATTAGGAAAGACCAAATATAATGTTTTTGAGGGAAACGACAAACGACAAAATAATGAGAATAAAGAAAAAATGTTTGTTATTAGAGGAGTGTAGCTTACAGATTGTGACTACGAAAATTGTTATACATTATCCCGATTTGACAAAGGAGTCTAGCTTATAAAACATTCATCGTACAATTTCCCAAATCTTATTTATGATTAAATACTTTCACCGTTTACACTAAACTTAAAGCTAGAAGGAGCTTTTACATCTCATGAATGGATTTTGCCGTCTGCACGGTGGTCCTCCAACTGTGTCGGTTCGTTGCTCGCTTCTTTCAGTTTAGGCGTCCTAAACTTGAAATTGAAATCTAGATCTTTCCCTACAACGTACGCCGGCTGGTTACGGTAGGATGAGTATCTTGAAAATCGGTTGAAATTAATGAATCCGATAATATCACAGTCTCCAAGCCGACGCTTAATTTATCTAAGACGACGCCAATATTCGTTGTTCGCAAACTTAAATGGATCAAAATGAATCAGATGACCTTTCTCTCAAATGTATATAGTAATCTTCAGTCGTTGCTGGTCAAGGTCCAACACTCTCTTGCGAAAGATGCTTTGTCTTTATAAAGTGCGAGTTACTCGACAGCAAAATATATTTTGATCGCGACAACCTTCGTTGTGCATAGAAGGCTCAATGTCCAGTTATTATACTGGTTTTTATATTTGCTTAAATATCATTTGATGTTATAATTGAGTCGAGGTATTTAAAGTTTACGACATTGTTAAAGTTGTAGTGGTTTTGATTATAGGTGCTGATAACAATTTTGTTTTGTTTCTATTGAAACAGAGTTGAGTATTAAACAATCCCTTATAGCATTTTTCCTTCGACCAAGGAGCATGATATCATCTGCGCTTCTAAGAATTTGGCCAGACTTATTAAATATGCAATGCAAGGTTTCAATACCACTCAAATTATTACATTGCCAGGTACTGTCCCTTTCACTACGATTATACACAGCGTACCAGGTGTTTTCACGATTGATAATATCACAAGCCTGTTGTCTTTGAATAGTTGTAATTTTCGCATAAATGCGAACTTCCATTCCTCAGCCAATTTCTCTCGATTCTAGATCATCACAACGACGTCATAAATATTAGTCTTGCATCTAATCGCGGTTTAGCCAATTTTTATTCTACTAGCAGAATCTACTGCTTCTATTGTGGGATACGGGAAAAATACCTCCGCGATAGGTGGACCGGTAGCGCGAGTAGATTGATTTGGTAGATTTAAGGAAGTAGATTTGTCATACTGAGAAAACTTCAGCCACGTTTGTTCTCAATTCTCCATTCGTGTTTTTGTTGGCTGGATCTTGAAAGGAAGTCTAGTAAGTTTTTTGGCGTTGACAAAACAATCTCTCGAGTTTCCAATTTCCACTTTCGAACCAATCAGTCAGGGCTCTTTTAAATTTTAGTTTTCGCTGCGGCTGCTGTGGCTGACTGTATAGCTTGCCACTGCACCTGGACGTTTGATTGTGGTTCGTAGTTTTCGTTGCGCCGGTCTAGATGTTCAGTGACATCTTATTGGTAACTGTGCACATAGTCTTCATATTTTAGCGCATCGATATTTCAGTGCGAGGTATTCTTTGCTTGTTTATTAAATGTGGATGTTTGCATTTATATTTGAAAATAACATGCATTTATGAACACTGTCAGTTATATGATCAATTTGTTCTTCCACCATTCGTTTGCCACGTTACTTTGTGGATTTTCCCAAGTTGGAAAAGCGCAATCGTTATACGCTAGGTTATACATTATAGCAATTTCATCGACTCGTTGGGTGTTGTTCTTATTAAGAGATTTAAGGTGTGCGGACGAATATGTGACGTGGTTTCTGCGCTCCTATCGTTTTAAGGATTAAAGTCACCTACAATGACTTTGATATCATGGTTGGGATCATTATCTGATTTGACTTCGGTTGGTGCATGTGCATTAATAATCGTGATATTGACCTTTATGTGAATAATCTAACCGTGAATATCCGTAATCTAACCGTTTATGCGTAATCTAACCGTTAACAGGGCGATAGACGATGATATGCTGTTGCACTTGCTGGTAAACGAGAAAGCCAACTCCAAAATATCCTCTATATTGTTGGTTGTTGTAGTGGATAGTGTAGCTATTGGTGGTATTATGGATCTCACCCCCCAGACCCGTCTGGTTCTAAACGTTCTGGGGATCTTCAGGTCTTCAAAGATTAAGCACGTTCTATGTTTTCATGTTTATAGCGCTGTCAGTGTACATTTCTTGAGATCGTTGTGGTGATGAACCCGATAAATAAATCCGAAGCACAGAAAAAAATAAATATAAACAGAAGTAAAGCTGTATACAAAATTTTTAGGCTTTTGTTCATAGTAAAATTTGGGACCCTAATCCGATTTTATGTTGATAAAATTCAAAATTACCGTTATAATCTGAACAAAAAAAAAATAAACAAAAACAATATGAAAATTCAAAGAACCATTAAATGTATATTCGAAGAGTTGGACATTCCAAGTTTATTATTTTAGTCGTAAAACGAGTTTGTATTTTGGGGTTACAATAAATAAAAGTTGTTTCAAAATTTTGTATGCAGCTTTACCTCTGTTTATATTACTTTTCCCTATTTCCGAAGCCTTATAGGGTTCATAATTGGAAGGCTCTTATGAGAGCAGGTAGTTGGTCCGCCACCCAACTCTTTTTGCATCTATGGGTTACCTACTGGTGATAGATCTTAAAGCACCCAGTCATACCTGTAAAATGATTATATAGCAAGCCGATTCCACACACACAGGCCCACTTCGGCCGCCTCTCACCTGGAGAAAAGTATTGATTTTGCGGCGCTAATTACACACGGATTCTTTGTCTATAAACAGAATACTACTCTGCACTGTCTTAACACCAAATGAATCAGATGATACTACTAATTTGAGTAACACAGGGAGCACCGCGGGGAGGTATGATTCTAGGGTCACCTCCCCCTAAACCTTATGTTTAAGTACTAAAATTAAAATAAGCAATAAAGAGTAACGCACTAAAATAATGAAATACACTGCGCTAAAAAACGGAACAGAAATTTTTTTCGAAAAAACGCCCCGATTTAAACGGAAAAAAATAATTTTGCTTCTAATTGAATGCAATTTTGTCTAAAAGGAAAAAAAAGAAAAATTGTCTAAAAGAAAAAAAATATGGTGTTGTTTGAGACTGTAAACGAACTTGCTCGATATTTCATTCCCAAGTCAAAATAAGCCATTTTATATAGAATTTAGAAACGAGGTCGATTTCTCTACTGTATTGATGTTTTAGCAAGAAACGTAACCAAAAAATGAGACACGCATATCATGCGTAATTTTGGTGGTTCAAGATCAAGGAGAAAATAAGTTTTTACCGTCAAAAATTCAACAATTCAACAACATTCAGGTTTATTTCAAAAGGTATACTGCAACAAAAATTCTTTAAATCTTTATTCAAACGTAATTACTCAAAAGTACGATTGAGTGAGTAAAACTCAAATTTACAAGGAAAATGGATATATCAATATCGCGTGTTCATCACTCCCTCTAGCGTCATAAATAAAATGTTGTGTATTTGTTGCATCGTGATTTATTGCCATTGTTATTGTAAAGCATCCCGGAGTTGCTAATTTGTTGGTTGCCTTGTCCGTTTTCTTACACGCCTTTGTAACATATCCCAGACGTCCTCCATAGGGTTTAAATCTAGACTTTGCGGAGGATGGTTTGGTGTACGAAAATGGTGTATTTTTAGAGCTGTGTGCGGCCGGGCATTATCATGCATACCAAAAATCCACACCCATTTGCCTTTTCATGGAAAGCATATGAAGCCTTAAAATTTCATCCATATTCGTGTTGATATTAAAGCTGGATGTGGTATTACTACCAAACCGTCTTGTAATTCCACGAAATACCCTACCAAGCCATCACTGAACCTCCCTGAAATGCTACGACTAGCTCTCTCAATTAGGCTTTAATATTGGTCCTGATGAATACCAAACTCTGCATCGGCCGCCTGTTGCATACAAATTGAACTGTGATTCATCCGAAAAAATGAATATTACACCAGTCCCTCTGAGTCCAGTTTCTATACTGCAACGCATACTTTATTCGTTGCCGACGATGATTATCAGTCACGGAACTGTAACAGGTCGACGTGATCTTAGTTCATAAGCTTTCAACCTATTTATTATCATTTGTTTTGATATTTTATTTTGTATACTGGTACATTACTTTCAATTTCTTGAGCACTGCTTGTCCTGTTTTTTGTACCATAATGCGCGACAGCTTGATCTTCTCTTGGTGTAGTTTTTCTTGGTCGCCAAATCCTTCACGCTCACTCTCACTGCCTGTTTCTAATTATCGATGCCAAGTCCGGTTCACAACAAACACACTAATATCACAGATTCGTCCAATTTCACGATAAGTTACAATTTAACTAAAGCCACAATTTGTGTTGCGCAAACGAATAATTATTCTTTCGATTCATGTCGCTTGAATCTTCAATTAACTATGCGATAAATTAAATTATTGTTTTCCATAAAATAACGTAAAATTTAAAGGAACTTAAAATTTTATCGTAGAGTGCTTAGTTTGCAAGATAAAAAAATGTACTTGTTAACGTTTATAAGCTTTTTGATACGTTTCTCGCTAAAACTTCAATAAATCGACAAGAAATCGTCGTACAGAAATTTCCACAGCATCATTTTCAAAGTTCTCTATAAAATTGCTAATTCGGATTTGGGAATGACATATCGAGTAGTTCATTTACAGTCTCAAACAGCAGCATATTTTTTTCTTTTAGACAATTTTTATTTTTCTCAAAAAAGTCAATATAAAATAAAACAGATTCCAGTATTGAAAAGAAGACAAAATTTACTTTAATTAGAATATCTCATGTCTCATCTCAACTCATTGGGTTGGAGTCTCAACTCATCAATTACACATTTCAATTCATAAGAATTTTTTATATTATATCTATGTGCTATAGTTTGTAAAACAATTTAAAATATGACACAAATATTTGGCTAAATTCCAGCAAGGTGAATCTATGGTAGCTACAATAGGTCTTAATGGATGTCCTTGTTTGATGGATTTTGGGTAATCCATAAATTCTTGGCGCTGTTGAATTTTTAACTCAATTTTTTTACGTATATTAACATTGATATTTAGATCGTCAATTAGTTTTTTAAGATTATTGGTCACCTTGGAATTAGGATCTCTTTTAATCGAGTCATATGTAATTGCGTCACTAAGGAGGGTTTTCATTTTTTTATTTTTTATCATCGTATTCGTTTCTCCACATGATTATGGTTTTCTTGCTTTTATCACTTTCTATTACGATTAGTTCTTTATTTTATTTCAGAAAACAATTTAAATCACATCTAGGTGAGATTACCAAGACGTTGGAAGCTAGGTTTCGAATTACTGAAACTTGAATTTTTAAATTTAAAAAATTCGGTCGTCTCATCAGACTGCAATGACCAAACTGCAAAAAATATTGAAAATACTTTGCGCTTACATACAAAGTATAATCACAATGCCTTAGCGAATTATTATGTTTCGCTACGCAATTGTCAACTCCTTCGTAACCTCGAATTGTATTGTATTTGACGCATACATGCGTCTTGCTAACTTCACCTAGATGTAAAAGCAATATCTCGCTATCACCCAGAATAACCCAAATTTAATTTAAATTATCATTGGCTTTAATGATGAACTTTGTACAGTATATGGGTCTTTCTTATTGTTATTTCCAATATTCCTCATGTATTTGTTCATCGTTAATTCACGTTTATGGGTTTCTGCTGCAAAATTATCAGCACTTATTTTTTTTTTTTTTTTTTTTGAAGCACACAGGCTTATCATTTATTTTCAGTACAATTTTTGCTCACATATAATATTAAAATACAAAATGAAAATAAATGAGTAGGGTAATCATCACCGATTTAACGGCAGTATTGATCTACCCTTTAACAAAGAACAATTTACGATAAATGGTTATGATAACATACGAAATAAAAACATAACAATAAAATATAAAAAATAAAAAGATAAATAGAATTAAAACTAAAATTAAACTTCATCAGACTAAAACTCTAAATATAAAATCGATATTAGGGTGCTCAAAAAGCCAAACTTTAAGTGCCTGTAGAAATGATTTCGAATTTATTTGTTGTCGAATGCTAAATGGAAGTTGGTTGAATAATTATTAAATTTTCTTCGTCTGCTAAAAGGGATAAGCAAAGAAAATTATAATTATTGGTAGGTATTGCAAATTTTGGGCCAAAGGAGAGTAATATTTTTATAATTTTAATTTTTCTATTTTTTAATTTTTAAAACTTTGAACTAATTATTGTTTTAAGATAATTATAATTATTTTAAAATTATTCTTAAAAACAACATTCAATTTAAAACATTTTTAAATACAGTAATTTAAAACATTCTTTTTTTAACAAATATTAAAATTTACACATTAGGAAAACTAGTTTCGGAAATTCTTTCTTCGTCAGTTCCTTTTCTATACAACTAATTGTATCCCACATTTCACCGCTCTTTATATAACCGCTTCCCTTACGTCATATAATATGTCATATAATTTAATTAGGCAGGTGTGGGTTGGGTTTGTTTGTATATCTCCATTTTATACAGAGCTGTGAAATGTGGGATACAATAGTAGTATTGAAGAAGAACCTGACGAAGGAAGAATTTCCGAAACTAGTTTATTTCAAAAATTTCAACAAATAATTAATAGTTTACAGTAAAATAGGCTTTACTATATTTCAAATAATATAAACAAAAAGCACAATTTTCGATATATTCGAATAAAACATAATTATGGTGTACTAAATATGGGTTGAACTTTATAAAGCTACACAACAGGAAACATTTTAAATCACCATATTCTTAAATATAGTGAATACAAGTTTTTTAAATAAATTATCCTGGAATGAGGTCACTCTGGAATAAACAAGAACATAAACTAGAGAAAAACTGTAAGCCACATTCCGAATTTTGCCTTTTATGGTATAAAATCATTAATAATAATTCTTGTTTTTATTTGCAATAGAAGGAAGAAAATAAGAATGTATGTATGTATATACAATTTTTTGGTGGTGCGATTTAATAGCAAAGATACAAATACTCATTGCTATTTATGTTTATTATATACATTTCAGAGTTCGATTATTTGAATTTATTGTCGGAAGTACTTTTAAACGAATCCAAGTGGAATATAAAATAGCAGTAAATTTTGTGCGGGGGTGGGGGAGGTTAATCACAAATTCTATTATCCGAGGATATTCAATCTAATGGATCGTTGTTTATTCGGTTCAATTTGGTTCGTTTGCTTATTCCATTATCTTAAACTTTCACTTAATTTGTTTTTATTTTACAGAAACTTCACAATTCTATCAAATACGACCCGAGTACAAGTTCGTAATAACTATCCGTAATAGTTCGATAAACAATTCGCTTATAACAAACAATAAAATGCCAATTCATTGATGGGCGAAATAGTACTATATTTTTTATGCCAACCACATTATATCGTTGGAATTGAATTGAAATAAAAAACTTTATGAAATATGTCAAAGGCTTAGTTTTTATAAAAAAATAACCATAACCACATTTTGCAGCGGCAAATGTTCACATATAAATTTATTGTGTTTCATAACACATTTATACATTATAAATCAATTTTATGAACATTGTTACATTTGTATAATAAAATTTATAAACCACCAAGCATCATAAACGAAAGAAATATATTGCAAACAATCTTATCATGCCGAGCCGTGTGTAACAAGGCATCCAATTATTGTTTTGTATGGCATCATCCCAATTTTGTGTATTTTATACAGGTTAGGTTTAGTTTTTACAGCCAAAAATTGACTTCTATTTGCTCTATTTGCTCTTCATAAATTTATTTGTTCAATTAAAAAATGTATTTGTAATTAGTTAGTATGTGTTTTGTTTTTATGACTCATATAAAATTAATAATATTACTCGTTAAATTTCTCGTTAAAATTAATTTCATACATCGCGCATTCAACACAAATTGTGTACGGTAACATTAATTTAACACAAAAATATAAAATTTTGTTGAGTAGATACTCCTGATAAAATTAAACCTAACAAGGCGAAGTCGATCGAGTGATTTTTTAAACTTTTTGGAGAAATTTTTAAATTAAAATATTCCAAAATTTAATTTTTTGCGAAATACAAAATCAAGTGTTTAATGAAATGTGTTTATTAAGTGTTTGTGTGTATCGCCAAGTGCCTACTGCAAATAGTGTAAAAAGTATTAAACTTCCTAATGTACGACATTGTTTAGAAGGTCTTTAATCAGATAAACATTTTGATGATATGTCGTCGAAAAGCACCATAATACACAAAACTACTCTGAGACGCGGAAGCAGTTATATTTTGTTGCATAAATGGTAGCTAAATATTTATATATTGTAGAATGTATAGGGTTTCCCAATAAGAGGTTTCATTTTGATATTAAAAAAACGAGTACTTTTTAAGAGAAATCAATGAATGTTTATTTCATTGTAAAGAGGAAGGTATGCCATTAATCCTTGGTATGCCACCATATCCTTTTCATGAAATTTTCCATGACCAATTCGCACATTTGCACATTCGATGGCTTCACGAATTTCATCTTTAAGGTCTTGAATCGATTGTGGAGCATTGGCATAGACCTTATCTTTCACGTGGCCGCAAAGAAAAAAGTCTAAATGTGTTAAATCGCAAGATCTCGGTGGCCCATTGTGATCACCTCTTCGAGAAATAACATTGACAGGAAACTTTTCTTGCAAAATTGCGATTGTTTCGTTGCTTGTGTGGCACATAGCGCCGTCTTGCTGAAAATAAACGTCGTCCGCATCAATATCTTCCAATTCCGGCCATAAAATTCATTAATCATAGCTCGGTAGCGCATCCATTCACCGTAACAGTTGCACCAGCCTCATTTTCGAATAAGTAAGGTCCAATCACACCGCCAACCCAAAAACCGCACCAAATAGTGACACGTTGAGGATGGAGAGGCTTTTCAACAATCATTCTTGGATTTTCTGAGCCCCAAATGCGACGATTATGCTTATTAACGTAGCCTCCGAGGTGAGAATGTTTCTCATCACTGAATATAATTTTTTGATGAAAATCCGGATCATTTTGATGCATTTGAAGGACTCAATCAGCGAAGATACGAGGTTTATGGTGATCAACCGGATGCGTTCTTGTTTTAACTGAAGCCTTGATACCTAAGCCTTTATGCAAAATACGGTGTAATGTCGTTTGTGGAATGTCTAATTCCAAAGATCGACGAGGAATCGACAAACCTGGGTTTTCGTCAACACTACGGGCTACAGCAGCAGCAACATTCTCAGTTGTTCTTGAGCGACGCACACGGTTTCGGTTCTTCACATCAATAACTTGTCCCAACAGCTTAAATTTTTCCACCAGTTTCACTATTGCCAGCCGAGAAGATGTTTCACCACGAAGTGCTTTAGTTTTGCGAACTGTGACTGCAAAATTTTCACCATTTTTGTAGTGAATTTTAACAATTTCAATGCGTTGTTGAAGCGTGCATCGTACCATTTTTAGTAATGACGTAGTTTTCACTTGCCAAATATCAAAAGATGGCAGCTTTAAAATTGACAGCTGCTCAAATAGCAAACTATTTAAAATGAAACCTCTTATTGGAAAACCTTACTATTAAACCCTTCATTCTTTCAATTACCTTATTTTACACCATAAAAACTGAATAAAATTCTTCTAAATGTAGTCTATTTTGCAATATTCTTCTAATAATTCTTATCCGCTCGTTGTATTTTCTCGATTCAGTTTTACTCTCTCATTCGTTGAGGGCAGGATAAAAATTATGTCTCATTATCGTCGGACGTACTCTATTTCTTTTTCTAAAGTAGAACTTTTTCTAATAACCTTTACTTTCTATAATATAAAAAATAAATAATAAATATAAATTTACTAAACTTGTTTGAGTTGATCTAATAATGTATTTTTACTGTGAACAAAAAGTAGTAAGACTTTTTAATTTAAATTTCGCGCGGAAAACCATTCGTCGAAATATTTTATTTTCTTTGTTGGTATGACTGTCAATGACATCTGTGCCCAATGTCACATCAAAATAATCTCATTAGTGTTTAGTATACGCTTGTCTTTCTGAAGTACAAAAAGTGCACACGGCGATTTTTACAATGAGTGAAATTATTTAACAAAGAAATTCCATTAAATTTTGTGCACGGAATCAGTTTTGTGGTGCCGAAACGTTCAGAATGCTGCAAAAGGCCTGATTGGTACAAATTGTTCAAAGAGAGTCGAGAACGTGTTGACGACGAACCACGTCTAGGACGGCCATCAACATCAACTGATGAACAACACGTTAATAAAATCAAGTAATTGGTGCTCGAGAATCGACGATTAACACTCAGAGACCTTACTGGCATTGTTCCGAATCGAGCGTTTGAGTGGACTTTTTAACTTGGTTGAATCACGTTTGAAAAAGTGTAAAAAAGCCACAATACAATATCTTTTATTATTTTATATTATATTAAAATAAACAATAGAAACTCCATTAACAAAAAATATAAATTTATACAAGTCAAATATTTCTGCCTGCAGCGACGACAACTTCTATGGAAGTATTGATAATGAACGGCGAACGCAACCATAATTCTTTATTTGTATCAACCCTCATAACCAAAATATGTAATTACAAACCGAAACACCTAAACGCAATATTCGAATTACTAGCCGCACAATCAAAGTTCCACAAAAAATAATTTTTTTAATTGATTTAAATAAATGCAGGTGTTGGTGTGTACATTGTTTGGTGATACCAAACATTCCGCCGACCTTGAACTATTTAGTTCAAACTACTGGTAGTAAGACGAGCTTTACGATCGGTCGTTTGATTATGCCCGCCTTAGTACGAAGAGTGACTACACGAACAACTCCATTTTTCCCTGGATGAGTTTCAATGATTCTTCCGAGTGGCCAATTTGCTGGAGTCATATTTTCATCTCGAATTACTACGACGTCGTCGACTTTCAAGTTATTGTGCTTATGCTGCCATTTCGATCGATTGTGTAGCGTGGTTAGGTACTCCTTATGCCAACGAGCCCAAAAATGCTGCATCAGGTTCTGAATGAGCTGCCATCGTGATAGCCGATTTTGTTGTATAGGCTTGTAGTCCGGTTCAGGAATCATCGTCAGCGGTTGCCCGATTAGGAAGTGTGCCGGTGTTAGCGCATCTTCTTGTTGTGGTGATAATAAACAGAGCGGTCTCGAATTTAAGATCGCTTCAACCTGTGTCAGGAACGTAGACATTTCTTCGAAATTCAGCAGTGTGGTGCCAAGTACTCTTCGGACGTGGTATTTAGTAGATTTAACTGCGGCCTCCCAGAGGCCACCAAAATGCGGAGCTGATGGTGGGATGAAATGCCAATTTGTATTGTAATCTAATAAAAAATTAGAAATTAATTGATTTTGACTTTTAGAGTTATTTAATTTTTGAATTTCAGCAAAGGTATTTTTGGCTCCAACGAAATTGGTGCCATTATCGCTGAACATGTCAGCAGCCACCCCTCTCCGAGCCATGAAGCGTTTCAGGGATGCGATAAACGCGTCGGTGGTTAGATCACTAACTAATTCAATGTGAACGGCCTTGCTACTTAAACACACAAAGATGGCTATGTACGCTTTATGTGAGACAGATTTCCTGCCCGTCATTGCTTTTAACCATATGGGACCAGCATAATCGACTCCGGTCTGGTAGAATGCGTATTTAAAGTTGACCCGTTCTGGTGGTAATTCACCCATTAGTTGGGTTTTTCTCGTGGCTTTGTAACGTGTGCAAGGTATGCACTTGTGAATATGTTGACGTATTAGGTTTTTGCAATTGATGATCCAATATTTTTGTCGTATAGTAGTTATCATGACGGATTGCGGTGCGTGTAAGTATTTTAGGTGTGTCTCATCAATTATTAAGTCGGTTATAATATGATTCGCAGGTAATATTATTGGGAATTTCACACTGTAGCATACGTTGGCATTTTGGATGCGACTGCCTACCCTCAACAAACCAAACTGGTCGAGAAATGGATTTAAGGGAAGTAACTTGCTTGACGATGGCAATGCCTTTTGTCGCTGTATGTTCTTAATTTCGGCAGTGAACGCTTCCATTTGTGCCCACTTGATAACTCGTTCTGACGCCAATTTAAAGTTGGTTGTTGATAGGAGGTCTTCTTTTGGTTCACCGTTTATCGCTCTTCGTAGATTGGAATAAAATTGGAATATTCTAGCAATAACCCTTATGAGTTTGGAAAATTTGAAGTGTCTTTGGGCCAAGTTTGTTAGGAACTTATTTTCGACGTCAGCGTGGTAATTGGCCACTGTAGATGGTCTGCATTCGGAACTATCAGCGGAATATTGCAATTGTGTTTGATCAGGCCACAATACCTTTTCTTCACGAAGCCAACTAGGTCCCTTCCACCACAGTTCAAAGTTGACCAAGGTAGACGGTAAAATGCCGCGGCTAGCGCAATCCGCTAGGTTTTCTTTTGTCGGAACATAACGCCATGTCGATCGAGATGTAGTTTCCAAAATTTCACAGGTGCGGTTCGCTACATATGACTTCCAGGATCGGGGATGCGCTGATAACCACCATAACACAGTTGTAGAGTCGGTCCAGGTAAATAACTCACTCGCAGGACATTGTAACGATTTAACCACCATTGTCATCAGCTTGGTTAATAGAAGCGCAGCACATAGTTCCAATCTTGGAACTGATACCGTTTTAATGGGTGCGACTTTGGTTTTCGCCGTTTCGTCGTTTCGTACTTCCCAAACTTATTTTTCGTTCTAGCATAAATAACGGCCGAATATGCTACTTCTGACGCGTCGGAAAAGCCATGCAATTGGAAATCTGACTCTTCGGTATGAAGCCAACGAGGTATTGCAATTTTCTCTAATTTCGTTAACTCCTCTCTTAAGGCTGTCCATCTCTTGGTGATGTGGGTAGGTAGAGTGTCATCCCACTGAAGATTTAATAGCCATAGCGATTGGAAGAGAATCTTGATCATCACTGTAGAAGGAGATAGCCACCCAATAGGATCGAAAATCTTGGACGCTTCTGATAACATTCCTCTTTTGGTCATGGTGGGTTGTGCTGAAATGGACACTTTAAAGTGGAAGTTATCGGTTTGCGGAGTCCACTCTAGTCCTAATATTTTTATGGATCGATTTTCTTCGCGGATTTGAATAGGCACCACTTCTTGATTCTCCAATGGAATGGTGTTTAATAATGCTTGGCAATTCGTGGCCCACTTCCTAAGATGAAAACACCCGGATTTTAGTATTGTAATAACTTGGTCCTTTAGCAGTATGGCTTCTTCTTCCGTCTTAGCCCCCGACATTAAGTCATCAATATATAAATCCTCACGAACAATTTTGGAGGCGATTGGGTACTGCTCTTGAAATTCATCGGCTAGTTCAATCAGCGTTTTGGTTGCTAGATACGGAGCGGAGCCGGTTCCATATGTTACGGTTGCTAGACGATAATGTTCAATCGGTGTTGCTGGATTCTCCCGCCACACAATTCTTTGGTATTCGGTGTCAGCTGGGTGCATGGCAATCTGCCGGTACATTTTCTCAATGTCTGCCGTAAAAACTATTGGATGTTTGCGAAATCTGAGGAGAATAGCATATAGGGTATCTTGTACGGTGGGTCCTACCAACAAATTGTCATTCAACGAAATTTTGTTGGACGTTTTGGCGGAAGCATCAAATACAACGCGCACCTTGGTAGTAGTACTTGATTGTTTTATTACGGCGTGGTGTGGGAGGTAAAATGAAACCCTCGAATCTATGGTAACTTGTTCCGGTGGTATGCGTTTCATATGCTCCAATAGCTTGTATTCCCGCATGAAAACGATATATTCTTCTCGTAGCTTCGAATCCCGCTGTAATCGATCCTCCATTGCAAAAAATCGCCTTAGTGCCGTATTAAATGAATTACCTAGTTCGATTTTGGTAGGTTTGAATGGAAGGTGGACTATGAACCTCCCATCCGGTGCGCGGGTTTGGAACTCCTTAAAATGCCTCTCACACAGCTCTTCATCGTTGGTTAAAGGATTGACTGTTGCTACCTCTTCGGTTTCCCAAAATCGCTGCAAAGATTGGTTGATATCGATCTCTGATACCAGCCTAATGGTTGATGTACCTTGAACTTGATCTGGATACATATTACCGGCAATGACCCAGCCAAAAATACTATTTTGCGCGATTGGTAATCCTTTGTCCCCGTATATTTTGCCATCCTGGATGACATCAAAAAAATGGTTGGAACCGATTAAAATGTCAATGCTACTGGTCTCATTAAAATGTGGATCCGCAAGTTCTAGGGATTTCAGATGGTTCCAACTAGATGGACAAAAACTGCTTGATGGTATTGGCATGGCGACTTTCGGCAATATGAATGCATTGACGAAAATCATCAACTCTGGATTGCACCGGGAATATATATTCAAGCGGGTACTTCATCGGGAAGTTCCAGGTTTTAAAGCACCAACTCCAAGAATTTTAACATTAGCTCGTTCGGTAGGTAAACCCAGACGTTTGACATAGGCTGAAGTTATAAAAGACGCCTCGGATCCGGAATCCAATAATATACGACAACAGTGTAACTGTCCTGACTTATCTTTCACATGGACCAATGCGGTTGGTAACAGCGATCGACTTCGATTGATCTCGGGTGATTTAGGTACGATCGCTTCATACTTATTGGTCAGGTGTTGTTGATAATGGTTGTACAATGGTAGTTCATTCAGCTGCAAATTATTGGTATTGGATGGTATGTTGATTGCTGCATGGTTTGTAATGGTTGGTGATTTAATTGGAGTTGCGTTGGAGGGCAACGCTTTTGTTGATCGTTGATTGGTTGGTTGAGTGTTGATTGAAGATAAATTGTTGATTGATGGAGAGTTATTCGGATTTGGATTCAAGTTTGACATATTTTCAATTAATGGTGTATTGGTTGTACCTATTGTATTGTTGAGTGGTGAACTCGGTTTAGGTACCGTGGAATTTATTGGAGGTGGGCTTATTGGCGAATTGGTTTTGGTCGATGATAAACTATCGGTCGGTAATGGAACGTACGCGGTATGTGCTGACTGAACGATAGTATGAGCTTGCGATTCTCCTTGGTTTGGTTTTGAGACATTCGGCAAATGAAGTAAACTGTTGTGACGCTTGCGACATAATTGACAGGAACGTTTCGAGCGGCAAGATTGTACGGTATGGGTGTCACTTAGGCAACTGTAACATCTTGAATTTTGATTTATAAAATTTCTCCTCTCCGTGATGCCCATTCCCTTGAACTGGTATAATAAATGTTCGGCGTTGCACAATGGACATTTTAAATTGGATGCGGTGACGGTACATGAATTTCTCACACTTGAAGCGAGTCGCACTACGGGTTTGGTTATGGTTTCTCTTACTCCTTCGAGTGTATCTGCTCTGGTTTGAAGGCAATCCATTAGGTGTTGCAGCGTCGGGTGCTCTATTTTCGAAGACTCGTGTTGCCAAAACTGCCTACTATCGTCATCCAACTTATTCACCACTATATATATTAACCACGGATCACGTAACTCCCCCTGGGTGCCAATGGCCTTTCGACCTCTTATAATCTCATCGCTGGTATCGGCTAGCTTGCGAATGGTGTTCGCGTTAACACGAGTGATAGATGGTTGCTTAAAAAATGTGTCGATGTAATTATTTATGGTGACCTTCTTTTTATCGTACCGTTTAACAAGAATCTGGTAAGCTTCGATATAATTCGCGTCCGTTATATTCAAATGCTTAATAAGGCCTAATGCTTCTCCCTTGAGTAAACCTTTTAAATGCTGAAGTTTTTGGGCTGCGGACAACATTACCTTATCATGAACTGAACTATTAAACAGATCAAAAAAACTTTGCCAGTTTCGAACGTCCCCTTCAAACATAGGTATATTCAATCGTGGTAATTTGGTTTCGTTTGAACCCGAATGACCTTGACACATGCTTTCGTTACGCGATAACGTGGTATTTAACGGGATGGAGGTATGAAAACGTCGAATTGCAGCATTTAAGAGTGCCACCGCGCGGTAATAACTTTCATCGAATACGTCTGACAGCGAGATTAATTCTGCATCAATTTCAAACATTTTATTTTCAACGTGTGCGAATTCAGTAGATAAGACATTTGTTTTATCTAATCGAACCGTAATATCCTCCAATCTTGTCTCAGCACAAACAGACTCTGCAAATGTAACAATTTTGGTCATTTGACCTTTCACTATTGAGCGCCGCCTTTTGAGAGCTTCCATCGTGCGGTAAACCACTTAGATTCTCAACCGGTACGTATACACAAACTGTAGTTACAAAAAAACGACTATAACGTTCAAATGTAGGTATATTTGCAACGTAAAATGTGGTAACGAAATTATAACCTTGAACCAAGCACTACCGCGTCGCGATAAAATACGAAAATGGAAACCGTTTGCCCCAATACTAACCAAATGAACACCAATTTATGTCAATAATTTATATATGTTTCTCGTGACATGAACAAATCCAATTGCACCAACAACAAACAAACAAAAAACACTGATTTATATGCAACTACGTTATGTACAAATTTTTCTCACAACAAAATATAAAAAAAAACTGAATTGGATTGACTTGGTTGTCAATTAACTTTTGTTTTATATAGTAAATCAATAATAAAAAAAAATTGTACTTAAGGTTTGTTTTTCCAAAATGGCGAACCCACGCTGGTACTTTTCTCCCGATCCGGCTCGAAGGACCATGTTCCGAATCGAGCGTTTGAGTGGACTTTTTAACTTGGTTGAATCACGTTTGAAAAAGTGTAAAAAAGCCACAATACAATATCTTTTATTATTTTATATTATATTAAAATAAACAATAGAAACTCCATTAACAAAAAATATAAATTTATACAAGTCAAATATTTCTGCCTGCAGCGACGACAACTTCTATGGAAGTATTGATAATGAACGGCGAACGCAACCATAATTCTTTATTTGTATCAACCCTCATAACCAAAATATGTAATTACAAACCGAAACACCTAAACGCAATATTCGAATTACTAGCCGCACAATCAAAGTTCCACAAAAAATAATTTTTTTAATTGATTTAAATAAATGCAGGTGTTGGTGTGTACATTGTTTGGTGATACCAAACAGGCATCGTTGAAATATCGGAAGGATCAGTGAAAGCGAATTGGTTCCAAAATCACTCAATTTTTTGGAAAAACAGCGTCGCGTTGACGTCTGTGAAACAATGCTTTCCGACTAGCAGGATGTCATGAAACGTATTATAACTGGCGATGAGTCTTGGATCTATGCTTACGACCAGGAAACAGACGATCAATTGGCTGAATATCGTGCCAAAGCAAGTCAAAAATCAAGGTGATGACAGTTTTCTTCGATTATCGAGGTGTGGTGCACTCTGAATTCCTTTCGACCGGCCAAACTGTCAACAAGGAATACTATTTGAGTGTTATGCGTCGTTGGCGCAAAGCTATTCGTAAAAAGGTTTTTGCACCACGATAATGCACCTTCTCATACTGCTTTGGTTTTTTCGTGATTTTTTTCGCCAAAAACTCCACCCATATCATTCCGCAACCACCGTATTTGCCTGATTTAGCTCCGTGTGACTTCTGCCTGTTCAGCAAACTCAAACGACCGCTCCTGGGAAACCGTTTGGAGTCAATTGAAGACATTCAACGTGAATCGCTACGCGCATTGGAGGCTATTCCGGAAATTGACTTTAACAACTGTTTCGATGATTGGAAAAAACGTTGGCACAAGTGTATTGTTGCCGGGGGGATTACTTGAGGGGTACGAAATAGATCTGGAGAAATAAATAAATAATTTTAAAATCATGAACAAAGTCTTACTATTTTTTGCCCACAGTATTATAATTGGCACTATAATTAACGAGGAGTTGTAGTCGGTAGGTGAGTGTTTAAATCACTTGAATGTAGTTCAACCATTAAATGCGAATCAAATAATATTCAATACTTTATCTACACCCCATTGGGAGTACAAATAAGTTTTGGGGAATTGATAAAAGATGGCGTAACTAGTATTAAATTGCATCGGACCACCTTGTAACTGTATTCATGTAAAAGCGTTTCCCTCTAAAAATCAGTATATATAGTTTTGCTGAATTGTAAACAATCTTTTTTTTTATGCTCTATCCATATCAGCCTTTGTACCAACAAAACAAAAATTGCGGGAAGCGCTGATTTTTTGTATTAATTTGAAGAAAATTGCAGCTGATGGACTTCGGTTGCTGTGTCAATCGTATGGGGGACATGTTCTACCAATAAAAACATGAGAGTACTGGTTCCGCCGTTTTAAAAGTAGCGATTTTGAGACCAGTGACAAAGAACGCGAAAGGAAACCAGTAAACTTTGTGGGCACTGAGTTGAATGAGTTATTGAACCAAGATTCATGCCAAACTTAAGAGGAGCTCGCTGAAACAAACGATTCAAACCCGTCTCAAGACCATGGGTGTGGTGCAAACACAAGGAAATTGGGTTCCGTATGAATTCAAGTCAAGAGACATCGAACGTTGTTTTTTCACGTGCGAACAACTGCTCCAAAGACAACATCGGAAGGTTATGCAATTCGAATCGTATACGGCGGATGAATGGGTTCTAAGACATCCAAGCGCGAATGTCGAGGTAAGCAACCGTCCAAATGATTTTCTTGACGAAACATTACCAAATGATCTTTCGTCAAGAAAACTTTGGAGGTGCTTGAATGGGGTGTCCTACCCCACCCGCCGTATCCACTAGACATTGCTCCTTCCGACTACCACTTGTCCCGGTCGTTTCCTCATGGCCTGGCCAGACAGCACTTCACTATTTACGAAGAAGCCATAAATTGGGTAGATTCTTGGATCGTCTCAAAACACGAGGAATTTTTTCGATGCGGAATCCGTGTGCTGCCTGAAAGATGGAAAAAATCGTAGCTAACGATGGACAACACTTTGAATAAAATACATTGTACCAATTTCTCTGAATAAAGCTTCGAAGTTATAAAAAAACTTTTATACAAAACTTATTTGTACCCCCAATAATATAATTTAAATTCGATGTTCTAAATAATTTAGAATTACTATGTACTTGCAACTCAAAGCACATCACAGTTCAAACATTTGGGCTATTTGTCTACAATTAACAGGTTTTGCTAGAGTTAGAGGCTTAATTCAATTTTTCAAGATGTTAAGAAGACCGTGAAGTGGATCGTAATCCTTCAATTTAACTTACTATTTTTATATTGTAAATTCTTCAGTAATTCAGTAATAAATTTACTTGCTTTTGCTTTACATTTAAATTTATACCATTGAGGAGGATAGGTATCCTCCTCAATGTTTATACTACATAATATAATTCGTAGTGCGAGATATCATTACACTCACAAAATAAAATTAGTATTTATTTCTATATATCTAGTGTGCTTTTATGGGTTGCAATCTGAAACCTAGAGACCAATGTTTGTTCTGTTGTGGCCTTGCGAATGAAAAAAATCACAATCAGAACTTTTAGTATTTCGATTAATTTGAATAACTAATTACTAACGAGCAGTCGAGTCGATTCAGTAAAAATTACGTTAAAACATTTAAACACAATCGGGAATGTTTATTGACAATTAATATGTCGTATTTTATTTTAATATTTTCCAAGAACAATCAGTTGCATGCGATTTAGTTCAAAACAACTGATCTTGTTGTAAAATTATTAATTTTTAAATTAACAAATTCCAACAAAATTAAAACCGCCATCTTTTCCTTAGAAACTTCGAATCATAAAAATATTTTATTTTTTAATACACACGTACAAGTTTTTTATTTACACATATCATATAACCACTGCCTATGTATGTGTATACGGCCGTCTTTCAAAATATTGGCTTTAAGGTTCTATTCCACTAGAAAAATTCTTCAAATTTTACTGATAGTAAACAAAGAAGAAAAGAGAAAAAAGTCCAAAACTCTATGTAACAGACAAAGACAACGTTTTTTTTTAAATTGTTTTTATAGCAAAATTTTAAGGAGAAATATTGACAGCACACAAAAACATTACCAATAACAAAATTAATATTGCTATTAATTCGGTTAGTTTTACATCTCAAAATTAATAAAAAATTAAATATTATTAATGCCCATATCAGAATTATATTTTTTAGTATATTTGCCGTAAAAATTAAACAAAATCTCTACCAAAAAACGTCATGTGTTTTTTTATTTTTACTTTTTTATAGCAAATTTTTAAGGAGAAACTTTGACCATAAAATTATTTTAGTATGTGAAAAATATTTCTCATCATACACAAGTTTTATGTATGTGTGGTAGTGAAACTCCTATAAAAAGTTCTCGATTTGATAATTTTTATAATTTTTATAGGAGGCTACACTACTACAGACACAAATAATTTTGTACTGAGAAGATTTTTTGTTTCATTCCCCCATCTACTAAATATATATTTTTTGCTTTCTTTAATTTTACTCACAGTACATTTTTTCTAGTGGAATTCCCCCTTTATATGCATGCAGGCCCAAATAACGTAAACACGAAAATTCACTTTCATACGAATTTTCTGTTCAATATGTTTTTTTGACTTTATTTATCTATATCTTGTAATTGCGGCAGAAAATTAAATTTTCATTATCCTGAGCATGAACTTTGTTTATTTATCATTAATTTCGGTAAATTGTTTTTTATTTTTAAGGTAGTTTTCATTTAAAATTTTACCATTTTCCGATACGATGCATTTTGTTTGTTGAACGTCGTATGCAGACGACGCAAAGTTTGTGTATATGCGAGAAGAGTAATCAACATCAAAATTGAACAAAGTAGTTCAGTGACCAAAAAAAAATGTTTATGTCAAAGTAGTGTAATTTAATGACAGTCTTGTAATATTTATGTGAAATGTGTAAAATTAAAAATATAGTTGATTTAAATTAATTAATACACAGGTAAGAAATTATCGATTTAATCAATATTAAAATAAACTGTTATTGATAAATTTTATATGGATGGGGTATATTATGTACTGCTGCCAAAATTGATGTTTTGCATTAAATAAGTTTTATTTTTTTAATTCATTACAGTTGATTTCAAATTAATTGATTCAATTACCAAAGTATTGTGGCTGCATTGGGAACCATTAAAAACGCGTTGGATAAAGGTGCAACATTAGGTGTACGTGCCCAATAATATTACCACATTGTTTCCGAAAAAGAATTCGATGTTTAATTAGTTTTGTGTATTTCAGGTTTTGATGTCTCATTTCGGTAATAAAAATTTTTCAATACACTATGGAACCAGTAGCCCATGAATTAACACATTTACTCGACTGTGATTTTTTTTTTTTATATATTTATTTATTACAACTGATTTACAAATCATCTAGTAATTTATCTTTCATAATTTATATTCTTGTTTGGAGGGTTGCAGCCCTTTGGCTAGTTCCCTTTACAATTTTATTATATTTTTAGTCGATCCTGATTGGATCTTGTAGATCATGCGGTTTCTTCCTGCGCAGCCGTCTTACTAGGTTTGCATCATCCAACATACGACGTATCTCAGCATTTTGGTGTAGACTAATACGTTGCATGTGTTTTCTCGCGTGTTTACTTATTTCTTCACTAACGAAATCCATCTTCAGATCTCTATGGAGGTTGTCATTTCTTATGTACCACGGTGCATTAACTATTCCACGAAGGACTTTGCTTTGGAATGACTGGATGATATTGACATTGGTTTTCTTTGTACAGCCCCAGAGCTGAATACCGTAAGTCCACACAGGTTTTAGGATTTGCCGGTATAGTAGCAATTTATTATGTAGAGTTAGCTCAGAATTTCTTCCTAAGGGCCAATCCATCTTTCTGTATTTGATGTTTAACTCTTCTGTTTTCTTTTTCACATGCTCTTTCCATTTTAGTTTCGCGTCTAGAGTCATGCCTAGATATTCTGCCGTTTTTGCATAGGGAATTTGCTGAGAGTTCAGTTCTACTGGTATCCAGTTGACCTTCTTGTTGGTAAAGTTTACGTGAACAGATTTTGTTTCATTAAGTTTTATTCGCCATCTCTTGGTCCAGGTACTGACAATATTAGTAGCTCTTTGCAATTTGCTTGTAGATTCTTTTATGCAATTAGCAACTGCTAAGATGGCCGTACCATCCGCAAACGTCGCTATGTTAGTATTCTCTATCGTTGGCAGGTCCGAGGTATATAGAACATATAAAGTTGGTCCCAGAACGCTACCTTGTGGTACCCCTGCTGATATTTTCTTTATTTCTGAGTATTCGCCATCTAATTTAACTGGAAAGTGTCGGTTAGATATGTAAGATTTTAGAATTTCATAAAATTGCTTTGGTAAGTCTCTTTGTAATTTATATTCCAAACCTTTATGCCATACTGTGTCAAAGGCCTGTGCTACATCCAAGAAGACGCTTGAACATACTTTCTTTTTTTCAAGTACGTCTTCAATTATGTTTGTAATTCGGTTTACTTGTTCTATTGTTGAATGATTTTCTCTGAAGCCAAATTGATGTGGAGGAACAAGATTTATTTCTGCTATTATTGGTTTTAGTCTCTTTAGGAGTAGTTTCTCGAATAATTTTGAAATTATTGGGAGTAAGGAAATCGGCCTATACGAATATTTGTCATTAAGTGGTTTGTTTGGTTTAGGTATCATAATTACTTCTGCTACTTTCCATTGACTTGGAACGTGTTTAAGTCTGAACACTGCATTAATTATTTGGAGTAGTTTACGTAGACCTCTTTCAGGAAGAGCTTTTACTATTTGTCCTGTAATTAAGTCATATCCTGGAGATTTCTTTGTATTTAGGTTGAGATTGATTTCCTCTTTTAATTTTTGTAGTGTGACAGGAGATATATTGCAGTTATCCATTTTATATACTGGTGGTATGTTTTCGTCTGCAGTTTGTCTAGGTAGTGGCTGAAACGTGTTCTCGAGGTGGGTTGCAAACAACGAAGCTTTTTGCTTTGCACTTATAGCCCATGTGCCATCTTCATTTTTTACTGGTGGAATTTGTAGTTTAGGTCGTTTAAAACTTTTTGTCGCTTTCCAAAGGGAGTACTCGATATCTTTTTCCCCAGTAAGGCCACTCAAGTATTTATTAATGGATTCGTTTTTGATTTCTTTAATTAGCAACTTTAGTTTATTGGATAAAAAATTAAGAGTTGTTTTATATTCTGGCGCTCGACTTCTTTGCCAGGCCTTTCTTGCTTTTCGTTTTGCTGCAACCAGTTCCCTAACTTCTAGAGGGTAAATAGAATTTCGGCGCATTTCCTTTGAACTTGAGGGGGTACTACTCCACGCCGCTTCTTGTATACTGTTGTTGAGTTGTTCTAGTTCTTCTTCTAGCGCTATCAGGTTTTTAATTGGCACCTGATGACCAATATTATCCTCAACAAGTTTCTGGAATTTCTCCCAGCAGGTTTTTTTGTTGGTTAGCGTAGGTGGACTAGTTTTTTTAATAATCGTTGCACTGATTGTCATAATAACAGGCGTATGATCCGACATAATCCCCTCGCTGCTTTCTAGGTATATGTAGTTTTCGTCTATACCTTTGGTGATAATGAAGTCAATGATATCGGGTATTTTGTTTCTATCCGTAGGCCAATAAGTTGGTTGATCTCCAGAATGAAAATCGCAATTGCATAGTCTTCCTGCTGCAAACAGCTCTCTTCCTTTTTTAGAGGTTACTCTTGATCCCCAGTAGGTGTTTTTTGCATTAAAAACACCTCCGATTATGAAACTTGATCCAAGTGATTTAAATAACGTGCAATAGTCTTGTTTAATTAAATTACATCTTGGGGGGCAATATATTGACGATACACTATATTCTTTGTTGTTATTTAGAAATACTTTTAAGGTGACTACTTGCATAAATTCCTCTTCAATTTTAAGATCTATAAAGTGTTTGATGTTTTCTTTTATAACCACCGACGATCCTCCCCTTGCCCTTCCTGCTGGATGAATGGCGTAGTAACAATTGTATCCATATATTTTAAGATATGAAGTTGAAGTAAAATGGGTTTCCGATACTAGGCATATATCTATTTTTTCAGTATTTAGGAAAATTTCTAATTCTGGAATATGTTGCATTAGCCCATTTGCATTCCAGGTTACTATTCTTAATGTTTTTTTTGTTGTTGTTTGCATCATTTTAATAGAGCATGGATTTCATTTCATTTAGAGAGTCTTGCTTATCTAACCTGTTGCTTAGAGCTTGAAGGCATTTCTCTTGTTTAGCTAGACGAATGTTAAGAGCTTCCATGCTTCTTAGTATCTTTTGGAGCACTGCTGTACCTTCAGTAGTGTGCTCCGAAATAATTGGTTTTGTCATGACTACTTGCGAGTACAGTTTTGGTTTTGGTTCTCCCGTTTTACTAGCATGAGGTTTAGGTTCCTCTTTGGTGGAAGTTTGATAATTTTTTACCGATACTCCTGGACTTTGTTTTCGCGTTTTATTTCTTATTCGTTGTAGCTTCTTAGCTATTTCACTTCCCCGGTAGTTTGCGGGATGTGATTTATTGCAATTGACACATTTTGCAGCAATATTTTTACTAACCGGGCATACCTAGGCATGATGCTTTCCGGCACATTTCACGCATCTAATTTCTCTTTGGCAATATTTCTGCGTATGATTAAAACCTTGACATTTTTTGCACTGCGGTATTAATCCGTTATTCTTTTTCAATGGCTCTATTTTAACTTTCATGCTAAGTATTGCCTTGATATTATACACATCTTCCACTTTTTGTTTGTTATTAAAAGTGAGCATAAATAGTGGAAGCCCTCTTTTGTTAACTTGAACTCCTTGTTCAGTTTCGATTTTTTCTTTCTTAATTATGTTTACGGCATTTTCTATTTGATAACCCTTTTGCTTGAGATCCTCAATAATTTCCTCTTTTGCACAGGTTGGGTGAAGACCTCTAGCCATAACTTTAATTGGGCGATCATTCTTATCCTCATAGGTAAACCACTGATGCCCCTCGGAATTAAGCTTTGTAGCCAAAGCTCTATAACTTTCAGAGTCTACAACATTAATTTTCCAGACGCCGTTGTTTAGAGATACGAGTTTGTACTCGGCTATCGTAATCGATTTCATAATCGATTGTATAGTGGAGAAATTTGATATCCCGATGACATTTATTGGTGGAGGTGATTTTTCTTTCGGTTTAGCTGGTTGTTGTTCTAGAGCTAGTTGTTTCTTGATGATTAACTGATTTCTGGCAACCTCTTTTGAAGTTGATGGTAAAGTCTCCGCCATTTCTGGTGAGTGTTGCGCTTTCCTTTTCTTACTTGGTCTTTTATTCCGGTTCAACATCCAATTTTTTTCTCTTCAAGAGTGGGAAGAGGAAAGAGGAATTCTTCTTCATCCGTATGGAATGAATTAATGCCATCATCGACTGTTAGGCTAGGTGTCGTCCCAAGTTCTGCACGTGTTTCAACTGCTTTTTTGAGTTCTTCATTTTCTTTCTTTAAAATTGTAAATTCTTCTTTCAATTTAGTAGTAAATTCTTTTATTTCTCTTAGTTGTTCACGAAGTTCGGCATTTTCCTTCTCGTACTGAAATATATTTCCAGTTGAAGATCTTTGTGATCTTGATAATTTGGAACTTCGTCCAAATGGGTTAAACAATGATTGGCCCACCTCAGAATCTGTTGGGCCTGCCTCCGAAGAGTGTGGTTTTGGCAGCATATCTGCTGCTGTACCACCTGGGGTATTACATTCCATATTTGTTGTATTCATTGTTTGTTTTAGCCAATTTATACCACTGGCATTTGGTCCCCGGTAGCACTTTGCTACTGTCGAAGCAGTACCCGCCCCCCGCGACGAGGACGCGGCTACCTTGGTGTTACCTAGGTGTACACAGAGACAGCCAAAGCCCTCTGAGTACCCTAGGCTGAGGGGCACTCGGCTGTGATGTACAATTTTGGCACGATTGCGTTAGTAATGAAGTTGAGTTTGTCGCGATCCAGACCTAGACTAAATTACTTTATTGGAAACCCTTCGTTTTTATATCGAGGAAGATGAGCAAGGTGAACAAAAAAAAGTATCAACAAAGTAACAAATAATTTGTATTTTTGTATAATTAATAAATCGTTTGTCCACTTAATTTATTGTTTATTTATTTAATTTTAACTTTAAACCGACGTTTATTTACACCGTCAGTTTGTATACTCGAATATACAATTCCTTTTCCATTTAGTTCAATCAACACGTATTTACTTATTGTATTCGTATTGACATATTTTTGAATAATTTAGAGTATGAACAGTAGTAGAAAGTATGAACAATTTATTTTTACAATACATCAATATATTGGTATTTAATTTTATATTTATTAGTTTAAGTGTAAATATAGGGTTGCCCAATTGGCATGCAGGATAATAAACGCAAACTGAAACTACAAATATTTATTTTTGAATCAAGTTGGGTACTTTATTTGAAGGTTTATCGATGCCATTTATGTATTAAAAATGATATCACTACAAATTTACACCACGGCTGGTGGGTACACTTTGCTTTTCAAAAATCCCCATAAAAAGTATTGCATGATATTGCAGGCCAATTCACATTTCCGCGACTCAAAGTTAAGTGATTTTCGAAGAACCTTTGCCATTTGTCGATATTCTCACGCGTATTATGGCAACTTGCATGTTCAAGTCATTCAAGTCCTTGTACATAATTCGCAACAAACTGAGTCCTTGAAATGCCCAATTTAAGTGATCTCTCACACTTTGCTTTGTCTCACAACAGCGATATTATCTGATGTGCGAACAGTTTTTGGCCTGCCAGGCTTTGGTGCATCCACCATGAAAACCGTAGTCTCGAAGTTACGCACCAAACGTCTGATGGTTGTTTCATTTGGGCGGGTATGGCGACCAAAATATTCACGAATTGAGCGAAACGTGTGTTTTATTTTTTCACCATTTTTGTAGTGCTCTTGAATAACTTTTACGGTTTTCAATCGAATACGTATCCATAGCGTTAAATGGCAAACATTCTTTACTTGAAAATGATTTATTTGATCGAAATATTGTGTATGATTTATTTATTTGAAAAAAGTATTTTATTAACGTAAAATCGATAAAATATTATGTATTATTAAAGATGGCTTAAAAGTGCAATTACAAATGCCTATTTTTTATAATTATTACTACTATTATTTAATTACAATAATTTATAATAAAAAAACTACAAATAATCTCATCTATACTTTTTATATAAATTTTTCCGCAGCTACATTTTTTCAAATTAATTAAGTTTAATAAAAATATATTTTTTTCATTATGATCCTTAGAATAAATTATAAGTAATAATAAAATTAGATTAAAATTAATTTTAGGCGACCACGGGGTGGTCCGGAGACCAAATTTTATATATTTTACATATAATTTCTCTGTTTGTACTACTATTTGAATATTTACATATAAATTTAATGTTTGCGATTTATTAATTCAGATATTCATTAATTAATTTTTGGTATATTTGTATGAAAAAAAAAATTAATTCCGGATTTTTTAAGAATTCATTTTTTCATTTCCAATTCATTTTCATTTTCATAAGACCTACTCGGTGCGGGGATGATGTATTCATGGTACCTAAATTGACTCCTCCATTAAACAATTGTCACAATTTTTGTCTTTTTTCTTATTGTGGTGTAGTTCCGAGTATGATTAACTCTGTCTACGGTATTTGAAATATGAATTTCAAATTTTTGACATTGACATCAGAAATTGAAAATATTTTCTATTCGTACTTCAATATTCTGAAAGTATAAAGTCAACAACTTTTTGTTTATTCTTTTTATATTTCAATAAAACTGCTGTGTACAAGTAGTTTACTTGTAACTACTTGTTCATAGCTATTAAGAACCTAAGCTGAAATGCTTAAATTTCAATAATATTTTAAACCATACTAATAATATCATTATTATTATTTTTCGAATGATTGATGACTTATTTTTTCGTGTATTAGTAGTAAAGAGATTATATGTATTTGTATTTATTCAGAGAATAATCTTAAATCTGTTGCAAAGAGGAAACTAGTCTTAATTTGAAATGATATATTAATAATACATACATTACATGGCAGCCACAAAAGAAAGGAAAATATGTGAAATAAATTTTAATCTTTTGGGTATTATTCGTACATGGTTGTAGTATCTCACATCCTGATGATGATTTATACATTTTTATAATGAGTGTCAAATTAGGGAGTCAAGGCCTCACAAATAATTTTCTAACTTACATCAGGTGATCCGTTTTTTGAAGAAGACATAATAAATTAATTTTAATACGATTCTGATAGTCCCAAAAATAAAAATTTTGTATTTCAAAGAACCAATATAAATATTCAAAAGCTTAAAATATTTTGTTTATAGCTAGTACTTTTTAAATAATCTATTCTATAAATGCTCGTATATTATTTTCACGTCGATAAAAATCAAAATACTTAAAGCAAATTTTAAATTTATAGGGACTTAATATAAAATTTAAAAAATAAAATTAAAGTTTCTTTAAATAAAATACATAGTTATTATATTATTGTAACATCTGGTATATGCTACAGCTATGAAACGATATAGCGTTATTCATCCTTGTTTAAGTTTCAACCGTTTGTAAACAGTTGTACCATCCTCTTATAGAAATTTTCACTTTGATTGCCTTTGAAACTACCTTGATTTTGATTGTTTATGTTAGTATATTATTTGGAAAGAAGAAAGAAAACTTTAATATTAGAGATTTTTATAAAAAATCCTATCGACTATAGAGAGGAGGCGTTGCGTAAGTACTGAGATAAAATTAATTTTGTGTGGTATTAAGCAACAATCAGCATTTTCATTCTCGATACAAAACATGTTGTTCCATACGTAGTGCGTACAATTATGGAGACCTGAACTATTTCATTTATACCGATTTCAGGGTTCAAATTAATTCTCAAGTAATTTCAAGTACAATTTATGTTCTCTTATTATAAATTGAATGAAAAGTCAAAACAAGGAAAGACGTATAGACGAGTACATAATATACTCAATAAAAAATTAAAAATTATTTTTTGTAAGAGGTATTGTTGTTAAAACTTAAAGTTTAAAAAAACTAAATAAATTAATAATCTTATACCGACCCAATGGCACAGTGGTTAAAGCTTTGGCGTTTGGATCGGGAGGTACCGGGTTCGAATCCCAGGGGCAGGATGCAAAAGGAAATTTTCATCAACAGATTACGATCTGTGATTAAAAGGAACACAACTACGACCCCCTATCGGCGTGCAAAACCCATGGGCCGACCCATCTTCCATGTCCAGTACTATAGGCTGGCCTGGAGCTATGCAATGCGCAGATGGCAACTTAAATCGGACCTATAGCCGTACGTCTTCGATTTGGCAGAGATGCGTACAGTAAGACGGGAAAATCAACCGCGAAAGAGCAGGGAGTGCTTCGGCCCCAGAAAAGATTGCCAGGATTAAAAAAAAAAAAAAAAAAAAAAATTAATAATCAAACAAATGTAAAGAAATTTTTTTTAGAGAACTGGTTGATTTTAGTGTCGTATTTTTAAAAGAAAGCATTGTATTATTTGAGCAGACGTCGTCTAGTATTTCTAAAAATAATAGTTCTGAAACCAAAGCCACAAATTTCATTAAAATTATTTGAAAAAATGAATGCCGGCTAGTAATTAAATGACTATTCGCAAATTTTTAATAAAGCTTGGCTTTCCAAGTTTTAGTCATATTAGAGCTAAAATGCTTCTTATAATGGTCAGAAAATAGGGTGAGAATATAAAAATCGATTAATTTACTCTTATCTTATTTATTTATAAAGAAATCTATTCCGTGAGTTACATGAACTAGAATGAGTTCAGATTAACACAATATTTACTTTAAAACAAAATTAAATTAAATCAATAATATTTAAACGAAAAGCCAGAAAAATAGAAATTAAATTTTGATTTAACATTTAAAAATTTAAAACATAATTCTTCAGCATTTTTTCCAAGTTGTCCTTTGACAAATTAAAGACAAACAGGTAACCGATGATGAAGGATTTAGACAACATATTAATGGGGTTGTTATGTCCGTAGTTCGTAGAATGGTGTTTTAGTGCTAAAAACTCATAGTTTCACAAGATTATGAATGCAATGGCACATGAATTGATATGTTTTCCAAAATGTAAGCTGAATCAATGTGACCAAGCAAAACATTACCAATAAAAGCCACGCTCAAGAGAACTCGTCTATTTCCAAGCGTATATATTTTGTATTCCGTGCAGTTTGCTGAGGACGGAGGTAACCGAGCTACTTTCTCATGGAATGGTAAATTTTGGTCAGAATCCCAGTCATTTTTCTTTTACAAAAATATTAGAAACTTCTTTTGGTTGCTTTCAATTCCTTTTTGTGCACAGCATAGTAATTCCAGAAGGTTACAGCGTATTCCAGTTGAGATCGAACGTAAGCGAAATAGGGTGACATAAGGTTTTAATATCTTTAAATTCACCTGTCCATCGTTTAACAAATCCAAACATGACATTCGCCATCGCAATAAAATTTTCAATATGCCTAATGAAACTGGCGTTTTCGATAAATATTACACTTAAATCCATAATCTCATTGGCTCTTTGCAATACTTCGCTGATGATTTCGTATGAAGTAATTAACGGATTCCTTTTATGATGAAAAGGCATGATTTTGCATTTTTAATATTTAATAGCAATCACGCCACTCACTTAATCTATCTATGTTTTCTTGAAGTTTCTCCGTATCTAACATTCCATTTACAGCACGAAAAATTTTCTCGTTTTCAGTAAACATGAACACGGTTTAGTTTTGGGTTATCTCGGTTATTCTACGAAAATTACCGACCAAATGGCACAGTGGTTAAAGCTTCGGCGTTTGGATTGGAAGGTACCGGGTTCGAATCCAGATAGACATATTACGATCTGTGGTGAAATGGAATACATCTATGACCCCCTGTCGGAATGCAAAACTCATCGGCCACCCATCTTCCATGCCAGTATAGGCTGGCATAGAGCTATGCAATGTGCAGATGGTTATAAAATCGGACCTATAACCGTACGTCCTCGAGTTGGCTAACTCTGGCGTAAAAGTAAGTGCGGAACCGAAAACCGCGAAACAGTTAGAAGAGCCTTGGTCCCAGAACAGATTGTAGGGATAATAATAAAAAAAAAATGTATATGAAAACAATAAATATTCATAGCCCGATTTTGTGTCCTTGGGGTACACCAGACTAACTTTTTAGTAACGTTTGATTTCTCATTTTCCATTATTACAAATTGTCGCCGGTTGGATTTGAGATGACAAATCGATGTTATTAAATATTTGTTGAGAACTAGCACCAGACAATTGGCTTAATTTTTTACTTGTTGAACCCGTTTTGTTAAAGTGACTTGCTTTTGTGTTTGTTAATTATGTACGGTCTGTTATGTGTTGTTTATTAATTGTTGTTGGTTTGGTAGTTAAAAATTAATTGACGACTTATTGACTTGAACCGCAAAACCAGTGTAGTTCAAACTAATAAAAAGTCAATTAGGCTCTTTTAAAGTCAATCGTGTTGGTTTGGGGTGGATTTTTGATAACAAAAATTGTAAATGGTAACAATAAACAAATAATAAATAATAAAAATCGAGATTTCCGCTTAAATTTTAGAAAACTGATCTGGACTGATATTTTTGCAAAATTCATTTATAATCTTTTAGTTCGTAGTCGCTTTGCTTGTAAATTATATACTGTTCAAAATATTTGCAAAACAATCTCGTATAGCTGTCACTTCCGATGTATGTGAAGTTGGCCCAACAATCAACCCAATACCTACTATGGCAACACCAAAATAAACGATTTATATCTACCTAAAGTAAGTAAGTGTTAGTATCAAATATTCGCCATTATTTGCTGTCAGCCCAAAAATAAAACAGCATTTTAAAAAACGGCATTTCTCAAAACGGCATAAGGTACAAAATAGCATTTTTCAAAATAGCATATTTCAAAACGGCATAAGGTACAAAACGGCATTTTTCAAAACTGCATTTTTCAAAACGGCATTTCACAAAATTGCATTTTTCAAAATGGCATTCCTTAAACCGACATTTTTCAAAAAGACATTTTTCGAAACAGCATTTTCCAAAATTGGATATTTCAAAACGACGTATAGGTAAAAAACGGCATTTTTCATAACGACATTTATCGTTTATTCAGCTTCTTTTAATGCATACATATACATATAAATACATAATAATTCGTTGTTCGTGCTGCTGAAATATTCGATACATTTGAGTAGGTATTTCCGTTGCATTTCGCCCACTGTTTCTAAGTAACATCAAATTAATAAAACTATTTCAATGCGTTTTTAACATAATATATATACCAAGTGTCATATGTATAAATATATACCTAAGGTTTGATGTAGTATGCACGATATTCTGATGTAAATGTATGCTATTAATAGGTGCGATAAACATAAAATTGTTGTGATTTCTTAAAAATGTACTAAAACCCTCAAACCCTCAAATTGTAGGGTGACGTACGTTAATAACGCTACATATCTTGAAACTAATATCTTAGAATCGGACTTTTCGATAAACCCGAGAAATTAAGAAAATACTTGCAGGAGATGTATTCCAATATGGAGTAATCTGGTACGACAAGATAAATTTTTCTTATAACATACCTACTAAAGTTTTTGTATAAAACATGTAGAAGAAATTTGCCGTAATCAATTTCATTTGTAAATTCAAGTCAACCACAGGAACATGTGAAGTTTGATCTATATCGACCAAGAAATAGACAAGTCCCTTTTCATTTGACTTTATCCTAGAATTTGATCCAAGAATCGTTCAAAAATTTCATTCATGTCAAACTTCATCGTGTTCCGTTAATAAATAACCGTACCTGTTGGTCATATTCCAGAAATTAATGAAAATATAATTCTAGATTTATAATAGATTGAAATATTTCATTTTATCTTGTGCAGTTTTGAAAAATGTCGTTTTGTACCTATGCCGTTTTGAAGTATGCAATTTTGAAAAATGCCATTTTGGAAAATGCCATTTTGAAAAATGCCGTTTTGTACCTATGCCGTTTTGAAATATGCAGTTTTGAATAATGCCGTTTTGGAAAATGTCGTTTTGTAAAATGCCGTTTTAACCCTTATGCCATTTTGAATTATGCAATTTTGAAAAATTCAATTTTGTACCTTATGCCGTTTCGTACCTTATGCCGTTTTGAAATATGCAGTTTTGAAAAATGCTGTTTTGTACCTTATGCAGTTTTAAATATGCCGTTTTGAAAGTGCGGTTTTAAATTATGCACTTCTGAACGGATCCCAGCCTGATTATATTCTCGACATTCAATTTTAGGGGAATTAAAGCTCGGAGCTCTCTCTATAAAACGCCAGCGTTTCGCACAGGATTCCTGTGCATCATCAGAATGAAAAACTAAAACATTTTACAACAAATATAAAAATTAATAATAAATCAGATTACGTAATTTAAACAATTTGGAAACATTTTTTAAATATAAAATAAAACGAAACAGGAAACTTATACACTCGTATAAACAAACAAATCGACAACGTACTCGTAAAAGAATTATGAATAAAATTGGATAAATATGTATATAACGCTATGTAATACAAAAGAAATATTGATTTCTTTGAAAACAAAAAAACATTAACTCGACTTTAACGTAAAAACGAAATATAAAGGCCTGTATAAACACATTTATATCGATGAAAAGTTCAATGAAAGATCCATGTAAATTGCTGCGTTCCATTTATCGTAGTAAACTACTCACAAGTACTTCTGACTACACACTATACTCATCCTTTTTACAAAAGTAGATTGTTACATTTGAAATATTAGCAAATGGGACGCTCCAGAACTCCAATTTGCCAAACATGATTATGGGCTTGGAAGCTAATCCTGTTGCCAATATTTTAATATGTACTCGTATCATTCAATAAAAATTTCCGTTTGTTTTAATTCTGTATCGAAATTATTTGAGAACTGCTCCACGGTTTTGCCTCGGAATTAAACTGAACGCAAATGTTGTTGTGGTTCATAATGCAATATTGGCAACGAGAACCCACGCTAAATCCTATTTTTCCAAGAAAGGTTATTGGCAAGGATGCCAATAAATGGCCTCTAACTAATAAACCTCTCAAAGCATACGGTAGTACTCGAATAATTTCTACACGGAATTAATCCGTACGCAAATTTTGTAAAATGATACATATTGAATTATTGGCAACGGGAATCCTCTGGAACTCCGATTACTCTGAAAACGGTTATGAGGGGGATGGTTATGTTATAATTAATGCTGCTGAGTACTCTCACATAGAAAAGCATCTGAAGGTTTACGGCAGTACTCGAATAACTGTGACACATCCTGAGCACGCTCTAATAGGAAATCATCTCAAAGTTAACGGCAGCGCTCAAAAAATTTTGACACTGGATTAAAACGCATGTTAATTTTGGAAAAGTATTTGTGTTTGTTTTAATTAATCCTATTTTTTTTTTACTTAGAATTATGCATACATAGAAATGTCCGATATTTTGCAAACAGTACTACAATTTAGATGCTATGTGCGGTACTTTTGTTTTTTTTTGTAACAAGAGAATTTTTTTATTTCTCGATTATTAGTTTGGTATTGCCAGTCTATAAAATCGTGTATTTTTGGAGTGCTATTTTGGCCATTTGGACCTCCTAATTTAAAAAAAACTAAAGTGTGAAGTTAATTCAGATCACCCAGAAAATGACCAAAAATATAAGCGTATTTAGGCATTTTTAAGCAATTTTTTTAAGTAAAACTTCTTTACGCATGGTTGACTTGGGGAGTAAGCTGGTGAATGCATGACGAGAGCGTTACGAAAAGTGTGATCGGGCGAGTCGAACGATCTACCATTGCCATGAATAATAATAAAACAATAAACGCAAAACGAAATCATTTTCCTTACATAGTGCCAAAAGACAATGATAATAGATTTTACAAGATGAATTTCGCTGATTATATCCATTCATATTGAATACATTGTCAATAATAGGAAGAACGATTCTTGATTTCATGAATGACAAAAATAAGTTTTCCATGGTTACTTTCAATTGCCAAAGTCTCAGAAAACACGTGTCGGACTTGAGCGATCCCGTAATTGAGTCAAGCAATATTTTGTTTCTATCAGAAACCTGGTCAAATGACGATGAAAATGTTGACATCCCGAATTTTGATTGTATTGCGAAATTTAAGCGTAAAAATGTTAGATCAGCAGAAGTGTCAATTTATCATAAATCAAATGATGTCTCGAATATAGTAACTTCGAAAATGGACATTTTATTACGACATATTCGTGAAATTGATTTTGGTCAATCATCAATTGGTGATATACTATATGTGCTGCTCACTGTGTTTTGAACGATGAAACAAACATCATAATGGTAGTTGCTTACATTTCGCCCAATAACACAGTTAATAATATTATAAAGTTTTTATATAAAAGACTTATGATTTACGGTCGAGTAAGCTATGAAGAATTAGGAGAAAACTATCATACATTGCCACTAATTTTAGCAGGAGGTTTCAATGTTAATTTCGCGTCCGAAGATGGACAACTCTTGGTAAACTTTCTACAAGATAAATTAGAACTACAAATGAATAATAACCGAAATGAGCCTACAACAAGACATGGAACAACAATCGATGCAGTTTTCTCTAAATATCTTTCTAATTTTCATTCGAAAACATATGTATCTTATTTCTCATACCATAAGCCTATTGTCTCGGTCTTATAATCAACCACAGTAATTACTGATGTATCTGATAATGAAAATAATGAATAAAAATAAATAAAGTAAAAATCTATTCAAAAATATTAATTTATCAAAACCCATAATAAATTTAAATATTTGTAGAAAATTAATATAATACTGTGCGCAAAAAATAGTAAGACTTTATTCATAATTTTAAAATTCTTTATTTATTTCTCCAAATCTATTTCGTCCCCCTCAAAGTAACCCTCCGTGGCCTCAATACACTTGTGCCAACGTTTTTTTCAATCCTCGAAACAGTTGTTAAAGTCAATTTCCGCAATAGCTACCAATGCGCGTAGCGATTCACGTTTAACGTATGAACATGCGGCTGGTGCTGGCTAGTTGATCAGGAATCACTTAGTTGTGTGCCATCTCAAAACTACAATCGCTATTTATTTTATCGGCCCAGGAAGGGGTTGGAGGTTATAGACGATTTTCATATAAATTTATATGGGTCCATATCGAGCTGGAAGATTGTGTCAATCCTAACATACGGCTGGCACTGAGGTGTTCACAATAGTTTTCCCTTATCATTACCAACTCAAAACCTAAGGAATCGTTCCAGGCCTAGAAAGTTCTTAAGAGATACAAATTTTTATTTAACTTAACTTGAGATTTTGGAACTTAGCCATTTACTCAATTTTGAACATATAGCTGGTACTGGCCATTTGGTCAGCAATCACTTAATTACGTGCCACCTCAAAACATCAATTGCTATTTCCGGCCCAGGAAGGGTTTGGAAGTATAGACGATTTTCATATAAATTTATATGGGGCCATATCGAAGCTGGAAGATTGTGTCAATCCTAACAAACGACAGGTACTGAGGCCCTCACTATAAGTTACCCTTAATATGTTAAACTAATATTATGGCATATTGTTATCTCTAACTTAAAATATACAAAAGTACTATTGCCAAAACCCAATTCTTTATTTCTTAGTATGAATTTGTTTTACATGAACAACAAATAAACGAAGAAAACTGGGATGGGATAATTTGATGTTGTGTTTATAATTTAAATCGTCTTATAGAGGTATAAAATGAAAAAACCGGGATGGAAAAGAATAGTTTCGTGTAAATAATAATAAAAAAACCGTGGGATGCAAAACTGGGATAACTTCACATGCTTGTTATTATTTCTAAATTTATTAAATGTACGAGTTGTAAAATTTTTAAAACTAAATTATGAAGTTCAGCACCTGAAGGGTTACTGACAGGATGTAAAGCTACTACTTCTTTAAAATTACGAAACGCGGAACTTACTAAAACTGCGAGAACTGTTTTCGCAATATTTGAATTATTTTGGGCATATGCAGGTATTTTTTGCAATTTGTAATTAATTTGCGCCTTAAGATACATTTCATTTATCTGAATTATTACATTGCGTTCCAAATACTTTAATTGTTCCGCTTGTCTAGAAAGATAATCACTATTACTTTCGAAATTTGTTGGAAAAACGTTTTGAAGGTATGCTAGTCTCTGTAAAGTACTCTTTCTCGGTAAAATCAAAATATTCTCGTCTCTTATCAATTGATAATTTACGGGTGATTAGAGTTGTAGCAAAAAAGATTTAATTAAGGAAATTTCCAAATACCTAGTTTTATTTCCACTTATGATTTTCATCTGTTCCCTGATTATTTGAAGAGTATTTACATATTTATAATCTACGCTCTCTGCAACACTCAATATTTCAATCATTTTCTCACATACTTAAATCTTTCGATATTATAATATAATTATATTATATTATAATGTGAAATGGTAAAATTTAAGCGCTATCGTTATTGTATTTCACTTCAACATAGAAGTCACTTACGTGATCTAAAAAAAGTAATTTAAAAGTCTCAAATGACCCAATCAAATCATCACACATTATAGAAATTTATTTTGTAGTGCAATTTATTTCATTACTTCTGACAGAATGGTCTTTGCGGGGTTCAGCATAGTTTACTATAATAGTTTAGTTTAATAGTTTACTATGCTGAAACCAACACAAATGTATTCTACAAGCCGAACTGTACTCGAGTATACACGGATCTATGAAATATTTCAGTCACCTATAGAATAAAATAAAGGAAAACTGCACAAAATTGTATAATAAATATACGAAAACATGATACACGCACACATCCATACTTCAAATAGAAGAAAAATCAAAACTGAAAACAATAATAAATACAAGAAAAATGTAAAATAGAAGTGCAAGAGGAGGAAATTTCAATTTCCAAATTTCATTATAATTTACAATTCGATTTTTATTTTATTTAACGTGGATATTGAAGCGAAGGAGAAACGTTATCAAATTTCTGTTTGGTGCTGTAATTTTTTAAAATGAAGAAATAAGAAAGAAAGATTTTTTTTATAATGCACCATTTTTCACAGCAACCTTGAGATAACTGAGGTACTTTTATTAATGATTAAACTTATGGACTATTTTCCTTTTAAGTAACAATTTTATTTTTAATATAACAAGAAACGATAGTATACTGTATAAGGATAATAATTACGGACTAGTTACTGTAAAGCCTTTAAAAAAAAATTATTTTATTTTTCGTTTACACATTCTTTCGTTTTTATTTATGAAAATATTTTTCTCCATACTATGATATGAGGTGTCCATTTTGAAAACTGCCTATTCGCAGCTAAGTTATTTTATGGTAACACAAATATTTATTTGAAAAATGCGGTTTTTTCTTGTTTACCGTTTTTTCATCATATCATTTTTGAAGCCACTAAAAATAAAATGAGAAAAAGTGGCTTGTGGGAAGTTTATAGTTAATTTTCTGAAGCAGGTAGAAAATCGAAAATAGCGAGTTTTGGAACGAAAATAGTTTTTAAGGGAGTTTTGGAACAGTAAGAAGTGCTTTTAGATAATTTAGGAAAACTCAATTTGATTGTACACTACATGTAATGCAGTTTTATTGATTGTGTATATTCATACGTTACAACACAAAACTTCATAAAATTTTAAAAATTAAAATCACAGAATAAAATAAAATAATTCATACATATAAAATTATATAAACAAAATAATAAAATAACAAAACATCTTTAAATATGGAGGAAATCCGGCTCTGCTACATTTGTTGTCATTTCATCTTCGTTGTTTGGCAAAATCTCACTCTCATTAGTTCTCCATTCTAATCCAAAATGTTCTTTTAGAAGTAGATCAACATCATTAAATTTAGCGTTTTTCACTTCTGCTCCTATGGGTACTTTAATTAGCTTAATGTCATTTGGAGAGCGAAATCTTTTAAAAATTGATTTTGGATTACATAATTCCATCAGATAGTTGGCTTCACCTTGAATGTGAATTATATTGTCTTGCACACGGTGAAATATACATTTTTTGCATGGAGCAAACTTAAAATGCCAGCTAACTAAGAGCTTAAATAACCGTTCTGGTTCAGTTTTCCAATTGTACACAGGCAGTTCCTCTAAATTGAAAACCGTCCCATGATTTTTAAATATTTCTATATATTCTTCTGGCTGCAAAATAGTTTCTTTACGTTTGACAATTTTCTCAATCCGTCCAATCGAGTCCAAACGAGTGCTCTGGTGTAAAAGTTATGGTATCGCGTTTGTTTTGTTTTGGGGCATTGTTTAGCCATTTCGTGATCATACAAATCATGGAACGGTTCTTATTTTGTCCGCCACAACCGTCGTAAAAAAGTTTCACTGATTTAACTGATGATAAACTGCCGACACAATTTCATTGGAACCTTTTGGTCTCCATGTGAAACAAAAAATATTATCCCATGATTGTCGAGAGTTTGATGGGCCTTGGCATAATGTGAAATTATATTGGTAGAGATGACGTAAAAAATAAGCTGACTGGCCTGGGATTTTCGGTAGAATCTGATTTTTTTGGCAGTCAAACGAGTATACTACTTCATTGGCATTATCTTTACGTAATTCCTCATAAAATGCTGTCGCTCTTAATTTATGAATGTGCAATTCAGTCATTGCTTGTCGCTTCTTTACGAATTCGGTTGTATTTTTTATAGTTTCCTTTAAACATAAACACCTAGAACAAACATCGGTTGATGGAGAGGGAAAGCTTAAATTGAAATTACTAACAAAAATTTTACGAAAAAACTGATATTTCACGGAGTTAGTTGTATTATCAATGTTGTACTGTTTCCAAAGCGCTGTCATGCTCCAATCGCTAGGTACTGCTTAGTAATGTTCGAGTTTCGGCAATAATGTGACTGTAACGTATTTAAATTGATAATAAATTGAATTACCGAATCGGATTTATTTTTGAATATTTGTGAAAATCGATTCCCACCGCGATTTTCCTTTGGTATTTCGCTTGTTGCTTGAAATTTTCGGCAAATTCTTTGTAGACGGAATTTTGATATTTTTAAAACATCTAAAATAAATTTTTGGCATGCCTTAATATTAATCATTTGTCTATTTTGACGTAGTTTCGGAATTTGATAATTCGTAGACACTTGCTTTCTTGAAGGCCCATTTGTTCAAACTGGAGCAGATATAACGCAACATTTTAGGATGTAATAATCTTATTCAATTTTTAGTTTATTTTCATAAAACTTTTGGTGAAATCTACGTATGTCTTGCATTGACAAAGTATTGCGTTGCGACGTTATTCGGTAATTGCAATTTGGTTTGATCGGTAAGGATTTTGCAGAATGGCTAGAGTTTAAAAAACAAAATTTATTATGCCCCATTATTCATACATTATTTTATTTACCTAAAACTTTTCTCCTTTGTCGTACCCATTTTTCCTTGTTTTGATGTCTTTTCCTACATTTTCCTGGTTCGGACAACACGGCTTTTCCATCGATACACTCAGACTCTTCAAAATTCATTTTGTAAGTTTAAAAATACTCTAAACTTACAATATTACCTCACAGAACACTAAACGTTTAAATGATTCAACAGGCAGCCTAACACTGAATTGAAAAAGATCGTTTTAACACGCAAGGACTACAAAAACCGTTATTTTAATTCAATATTATAACATATTACGCATTTTATTATCACAATACCATATTGTTTACACATCCATATGTATTTAAGAGTTAACTAAAGTATATAATATTCAAAATAAATTCACGTTATTATTCAATTATGTAGTTGTTGTTGTTGGTCAAACGAACATTTAGAGAGTTTTGGAAATAAACCTCTCATTGCGATATAGGATATAGGCAGTTTTGGAACAAATTTTTAAAAAATAAATAGATATTTTTGGAACACGGGGCACATACAATATGGAGAGTTTTGGAAAATTATGTGGTTTTGTTTGTTGATTTTTGATATCAAAGATTGTTTTGGTATACTATTTTTCATTTTATGTAGTAGCTGTTTTCATGAGCTTTAATTTGATATATAGCACTCAATATTTAAAAAAATGTTTTTTAGGCAGTTTTGGAAATAGGCACCTCATATAGTCGATCGAAAATTGTGTATGTGTTCCAACAATAAGGCTTGTAGAATACATTTGTGTTGGTTTCGATTATGCGAAGACATTTCAAAAATGATTTTTTGACAGTTTTTTTACACATACATAGAAATTTATCGATGTGGCCGGACTCATAAGACTTGTGTGTGAACCCGAATGGTATTTCGAGACCAGAAACCGGTCTTAAATGAGTCCTCGTGTAGATTTACCCAATGTAATGTATGTATCGTAAATATATATTATGTACATACATTGATAGGTGTTATTATTATTTATTAGAGCAAGATATTTTTTTATTGATTTTTAACTAAAAAGTTGAATGAAAAATGTTAGTTTAGAGTTAAATAAATTAATTATATGCAAAAATAGCGCGCTAAATATAAGTTTTGACATAGAAAATTGCGTTCTCCGTATACAGCTATCGAGCGCTAATAAAAAATCACGGCTGACAAGTAAATCTTTGATGTGATATCCCTCGGTCTTTTAATGTTGACTATTTTTTTAGATTACTTACTGCTGGCTTTTCTATAAAGAGTTTATCTGGCTTGCCAATATTTCTCGAAACAGGTTCACAATTGCATGGGAACGTCAGACACGAATATCGATTGATTTGAGTTTTAAATCCAATTCTACGACTTGCACATGCACCAATTATGTGAGAAGCCTTAGGTAATATCTTCCATTCGTGCCGTCACCTCACGTAAACCTTATTTTTTTGATTGATTGAGATGTGCGGAATTCTCTCAGTAATCTGTTTCTAGACAGTATTCTGTGGAAGATGTATATTTTGGGTACGAATTTGGCTGAATTGGAATTCTAGCAAATTTTAGTTTTTTAACAAGTTAAGGGCAAGTTTGGTTCAGCTATAGTGAGTTGAAGAACTAGATAATTCCTTAGCCGATTATTATCAAATCTATTTTGTGGAAAAAACAGAACTTCATCGGTGATTTATGTTGGAATCCCGATTCATCTCAACATTTTTTTAAATCCCCACACAATTCTGCATATCTGACTTGACAATGGTTGGTTGGGTTGTAAATAACTAAAAACTAAATTGAAGAATTATCGGGTAGGAAACGGCCTGATTCCATTCCCCGTAGCCGAATCCCAAAATTTCGTCAAATTCAGCTATGTACACCGAATTTGACCATTATTTGTTGAAAGATGGTCTAGTTCCATTGAGCATTATGTTAGAGTGTCAATCCAATTCTTTGGTATGAAGAATATTTGACTGTAATTGGTTGAGGAATGGTAAAGTTTCATTGTGCATTTCATTACTATGTCCTGTGCAGTATAATTATACTTGGTAATTAAACGAATATTCATAACATTTGAATTTTTTGCAAAATAAGGTCAATTTATTTGAAATATCTAATCCGGTAGTTAATCTGGCATTGATTAACATTGATAGTTTTCCAGGAACCATTGCCTTTCGGATGCCTCACATATTTTTTGCAAGGTTTAGAAAGATTTTTTTTGTTGCTATTTCGTGGTTGCCCAATTCAAGGGTTAAATACTAATGGACTTAGAGTTGGTTACTAACTATCGACTTTACCTAAGTGTCTGTAGCCGGGCCGGTTCAATCAATCAATTTTGTTTAGGAAGCCGAAAAGTATTAATTTAGCATTAAATTTCAGGAATTTTCCAGATGCATGTGAAATAATAATATTTTTTCTTAGGTTGCTGATTTAAAGAAGCAATTGTTGAAGACCAATACCATCGTTATCCATTAAACCTATTAAACCTGTATCCTTCCAGTAGATTCTTTCTAGTAGATTAGTATTGTGTTGTCATTGTGTTACTTTACTAACTAACGGCTTTACCTATGTGTCTGTAACTGGGACGATTTTGTTCCACTTAATTAACCAATCCAATCCTTTGGTTATGTTATGTGTAAAAGAGTGTACGGTGGGCCCGGCGTCACCCGGGAGATCCTGTGTATGAACTTAGTCATCCATTCAGAATCATTCAATCAATCAATTTGTGGTCAAAGAAAATTGGGTGTTGGCTGCATCATACGTATCCGTCGTATAAGAATGTAAACTTCACCGATTTCGTTCAAACATTACTGGGATCTTTAAATTTATGAGAAAAGCTAAGGCATGAAGTTCCATCCTGGTCAGTCAATTCGTCTAGGCTGATCAGTGACTGAAAAACAGTTTTTTGTCAGAAATGGTCGCTTACACTTAAATTTGGGAAAACTGAAATGGGACGATATTGTTGCAAAATTAATTTAGAATTGTTTGACTCATAATCGTTTTTCTTGTAAATGATATACTTTTTAATTTACAAAAAAGGAAACGCTCCTGTGGAAGCTGCCGCTTCCAGTTGCCTCTTTTTGAGTAAAAACACCCAAATCTCCAAGATCTCCCCCATCCCCCCTCTCAGTCTGGGCTGTAGAACGGAGTCAGACATTTAGTCTGCACAGCACCACACACAGATATACGCAGACCGAAATGTTTAAAATCACTTTTTCGGAATTCGGCGATATAACAAATGGTAAATCTTCAAAAATCTCGAGGTCAAAATTTTTCATGATTACTGTATTAATTTTACTACGTAAATGAAGGTAGAAAAACGGGTACAACATATTTAAATTTTTTGAGATTAAAAGTATGGCAAAAGTTGTAAGTGTAAAAGTGTGTAAGTATAGAATGTATAATAATTAACGAATAAGAGTAAACAATGAGATCACTTTGGTATCTACACCATATATAGGGAAGTACATATATAAACATTTGCAATGGACAAAATTGGAAATCATAAATTTTGAGAATTTAGAATTTTACAATTCTCATGAGAGGTAATAATGAGAATTATCATTATTACCTCTTTTTCTTCTTGAATTTGTTTATTAATAAAAAGTCGTTTATTTAAATTAACCACGTGAAAAGAATTTCCTTATGAGTTATTGAAGGAACGAGACCATACTAAATTCGTGGTATAAAATTGAGTTTTTTCTGTCTAGGAATTTTTACGAAGTGTGTAACGAATTGGAATGCAACATGACTGGGTTTCGAACAAGTTCGATTCCAAAATAAATACTGAAATGCCATTCGTACTGAAAATTTATTAATTCGACCATTTAGAGCTTCGAGGTGGTATTTCCTTCACCGACTAGGACTCAGGGATGGGCGTGGGCGGTTTCGAAGTTAAATGGACGCATGCTGTACCACCATAGGATTATGATAGGAAGGTAAAAATAGGAACAATACCAGAACTACTCATCTATGATCAACTTACCTACATTTCATTTTCAATATTTGTTAGTAATCCATTATAAATTTAGCGACCGAAAGCGAAACGAAATTATTCACTAAAGCAACCATAACTAGAATGAATGGAAACTCAAAATTTCGAAATAATTACAGTTTGAACTTAATTTATTCATCCAAGAAAAAGTAATAAAAATATAAGCAAAAATCATGAGAAAATATGATATCTAAACTGTAGGCATATAATGAAATAAGTAATATAACGTTCCTTAAGTAAATCAATATTAGTACGAGTTAGTACTACCTAATCTAAACTATAACCCAACACCAGACTTAACTAACAAATAAAATGAAGTTTTTATAATTGAGTAAGATAGAATATTATATAAATAAATAAATTTATGGTAATTTAAAGAAATTTATAAGAAAATCAATAAGTGTGAAAATATAGTAATGAAAATTTTAAAATATATAATGACAAAAAAATCTTATTACGTACACCGCCATTATGAAGAAAACCAACCAGCGCCAGTTACGAGTATTAGTGTGAATAATCCGAATCGATTAAATCGCATTGAATACATTCCGCTAAGTCTAAATACTACAACGGCATCGACTCAAATTTCGTTATAAAACCAATCAAAACGATCCATACCAAATATAAAAAATTTATCTGAGTCTAGTGCACCTTCGCCATCCATCAATATACTTAGTGAACTTCACCAAACTTAATGCAACAAATGAACTCACCAATGCCAGTAAATCATATGAATGATATAGATTCACCAAGATCCCAACTCTCATCTAGCTCGACAACTCCTACTCCGATCGAGAATCCCCTACCTGCAAATCTAGTGGGGAATAATTATATCCATAATACGCCATCTATCCACCACCACATCATAGAAAGAATAGGATTAGAAATGAAAATGATTGAAATGTATCATCACTTACTATGTATATTGCGTTCGACGGTATTCAGTATAGGTATATTTTAAATTGAGCACTGAATGCTAATGAACCCTGTGTCGTGTTGTTATTAAATATTGATTGCGTATCACTTAGTCTCATCAGATTTAAATCTATAGCAATGTTTTAATTACCAATAACAGCAATACGGTTGATGCAGCCATGTCAAAGTGACATTTGAAATTGAGAGAGCCAATTGAGAGGAAATTTTAGTTGTACACTGCGAATATTTTATAAACGATTTAATTTTTTTTTTAAACTACTAGCGCTATCTATTATCTACCTATCTAAACTATTATTACCACTCCTATTTTGACGTAGAAGGTCAAACTTTGAGTCGAAAGAAATTCATACAAAAATGGAGTTATGTCGCTTCTGTATATATTCTGTGCTAATGTATTACTGAAGCGAACAAATTACAAAGTATTACTAATACAACATTTCGCTGAACGCTGAATTATCATGATACAAATCTTACATAAACGAAACATTTTTGCAACACCGAAACGTTATGTTTACAAAGAATACCACGAAAAAATTATTTCGTTTATGTTTCGTTAACGAAACGCTTTGTTTAGAGGGTAAGGTCTAAGGCAAATAGGTAAAAATATCTAATTGTAAAAATCAAATAATGGAAAATTATTGCACAAGTAAACAAAAGTCTACTCACTCGATTGGTGGTGTCCAACATATGAGGTAAACTGTCTGCATTTTCATGCCGAGGTAATCGCTGCACATGTTTCCTTTCTTTTTCCTAAAGTTGGATACCATAGGTTCAAACTGGTTATAGCATTTGCCATTTGTTACGCATTGTGAGCTCAGAATTTCTACCTTTGGTCAGGACAATTTCCTATATTTAATGTTTCACTATTCATTCTTCTTTTTGGCGTGGTTTTTCCATCCGTTATTCTGTTGACTTGTTCCATAGTACGAGAGAGTGAGGGAATATCGTAGAGTAGAATTTTCTTTAAACCAAAATTCAATGGTGGAATTACACATCTTTCTTTTATAATAGATTTGAGCCTCTTGAGCACCAATTTTTCAAACATTTTTGATAATGCAGGTTTTAGTTTGAAATATGTTTCATTGACGTGGAACATATTTCAAACTAAAACCTGCATTAATTATTTACACTATTTTACGCAAACCTTTCTCGGGATTGGCTTGCACAATTTTCATAACAAGGAGCTTTCCTGATACTTAAATTATTGTTGATTTCATTTTATGTTCCAGTAAAGTCACTTGTGTTATGTTAATTAGGATCATCTAACTTGTTAACGGCAGTTCATTTCCATTTGCTGTCGGTTTCGATAACGGTTGAAAAATCTCTTCCATATGGGCAGAAAGAAGAGAAAGCTTCTTCTTGTTACTTTTAATCCATAATCCGTTATCATTTTTGATAGGTGGCACATGCATTTAGGTTTTAACCCCTCCGTTGGGTTTTTTCATTTATATACTTTCGATCTTTATTTCCTTTATCAGTTGTTTTAATTCGTTGCGATTGATGACATTGTTGCGTTGCGGAGCACGAGTCTGCTGCCAGATTTTACGAGCTTTCCATTTCTCTATAACTAGTACTCTGACCTCAAAAGGTTACTTGTTCTTCCATCTGCATTTCTCTTCTTATTTTTACACGGAGATTTGTTTGTTCTCCCATTAACTTCTAGAATTAATCTCAATTGGTTTAATTTTTTGTTATTTTATGTAATTTTAGGCAATTTTTTTAATTGGTCAGATGATAAACTTTCACTGTTTTCGATGCTCATTTGGTTCTCTAAGACACTTAATGACTTAAAAAGCTGATTAAATTTAAATTAGCTCAAAAACATTTGCTTTATCATTAGTTTGGTTTGCCATTTTATAATGAATAGACTCACGTTAGTGCAATGGTAATGATTCGGGTCGCCAAACTCATCGTGCATTACGTCCATTTTACGGTCATCATAATCGTCCATCAGAGCGGGTAATTCGGTTAACTATGAATGGTTTTCGCACCACGTATACTCTAAATGATAATACGCATCCAGTAAGATGTCATACAGTGCGTACCGAACAAGCGATAGACGCTGTACAGCGTAGCATTGACGAAGATTCAAATCAGTAAATTCGACGTAGTTCTCATCAACTGGAGATGTGTCCATCCACTTTTAGGAAGATTTTTAGATCTTGGTTTACGTGGTTACACAACTCAACTTGTGCAAAAATTAGAGCCATCCGACCATCGCACACGCCACCAATTCGGTCAATGGGCTGAAGCACAAATTGATATTGATGTTGATTTGCCAAACAAAATTTTGTTCAGCTCACTTTTGGTTGAATTAGCACATTAAAAAAACAGAACTGTTGGTTTTGGAGTGAAGATAATCTACAAGCCTTTGCCGAAACACCATTAAATCCAGTGAAAATCACTGTTTGGTGTGCTTTATGGGCCGGCGGAATCATTGGTCCATATGTCTTCAAAAACGATGATGGGCGGAATGTTACAGTAACCGGTGAACGGTATTGAGACATGATTTCTAACTTTTTTATACCCAAATTGAATGGCATAAATCTTGCTGATAATGTTGTTCCAACAGGACGGTGCCACATGCCACATAGCGCGGGATAAAAATAATTTACTTAAAGAAACATTTGGTGAAAGACTAATTTCACGTAATGGTCCTGTTAATTGGATGGATCTAACTCCATTAGATTATTTTCTTTGGGGTTATGTTAAGTCATTTGTCTTGGAAGATAAACCAGAGACGATTGAAGCTAGTTGTAAGCTAGTTTCACTTATATTCAAAATGTTTTTTTTATTCTATTTTGATTTAAAATCGTGAACCTCTAAAAAAACTACAAATATTACGGTAGATTTGGAAATTTACATTATAGAAAGCAAATACTCAACTATTCAACTTTTGCTTCAATGAATGTGTTGTCATTTTATACAACAATAAAATTTATAAACTAAAACAAAATCTACAAATGGTTTCACAATTAGCACCGATATTTGCTGAAATAGTACTGGAGTATGTATTTGATATTTTTATGCCAAAATTTACAAATTCCCATCAATTATTAAAAAAATACGTAGACAATATCAAAATTTCTATACCATTATATGAAATAGACCAGGCACTACTAATAATCATTCATTAACATTCTTATGCAACATAAATTCACTGTTGCGGAAAACGCAAATAATTAATATTATGTCTTGGTCTTAAAATAAAATTTACTGAAAACACAACAAAATCGTTACTGATTGGTATTCAACGATGCCATCTAATGAATTATTCAACTTTCATCTCATCTGATGTCACACAAATGTAATGTCACACAAATGTAATGTATCTGTACTAACTTATTCTCAAGAATTATGAATTTGAGTCTTAAATCATTTGAAACTTGATTAAAAAACAAGAAATTGACGAGTATTACATATATTAAAGGACTATCAGAATCAATTAACAAAACAATTGCAGACAATATATCAAATATCTCTATGGCATTTAAAAACGGAAGTTGGTCGTAGTGCTGTTAATATTGGTTTAGACATCTACAAAATTAGAACATGCATACCGAATATGAAAATACATCTCTAATAACGAATACAAAACCAACTGGACACATATTCAAATATGGAGAATCAGAAATAATTGAACATGAAATACATAAAATAAAAAAGCTCTCTTACTAGCAACACCATATACTTTGAGATGAAGTCGTCTAATTTAGTCAATAAAAAAGTGACACCAAGGAAATAAATAAAAAACCCCAGTTCCCTTAATCTATAAACAAATTTCACAACGAAGTACTGTTGCACAATTTGGTTTCTCATTCAAAATGTAAATTTTGTATGGCTCGCTTTTAGTTTTTAATTTTATTTTTTACATTTTAAATATTCATTTTGGTATTTTTGTTTGTTACTTATACCAAAAATAAAGATAAAAAGCGATTGAACTTCTGTACTAATCGTATGTATTTATATGACATATTTCAGCTACAATTTTCGGACAGTAGAACAGGAGTAACCGTTGAAAGGTGCATATGGCACACGTAATGTGTTCCCTTTCTGATTTCGCACAGTTTTTATTTCAATCTGATCACGTTATTATATCTCATTTTTACACATGGAGTTTCGATCGTATTAAAATAAGTCTTGCTCTAACTCTCATTGATAGATATCTATATAAAAATAACTACCGAAGATTGTGTTGGTTACACTAATAATGCAATGTAAATGATTTTTTTTTTAATTTTTTCGTTGTTTCTGCACCAACACAGTTACACTTAGTTATTTAAAAAAAAATTACTATAGAAAGAAATTACCAATACATCTTTAGTTAGTTATTATTTATTTCATATGTGTGGAGTTGGCAGGACTTATTATTTAAGTATATTCTGTACGTACGTATTCATATCTCTCACATAGAAACTTATAAAAACAAATTGTTGGTTATCTGTTACTACCTTTTGTGTAGGTTAGGTTTCAGTGGTTGATTACTGCACACTTAGGCCAATTTTTAGGCCCATTGTGATACCACTCATTCACTCCACATCGTTAACCCACCTACTTCACCTACTCACACAACTACAGTATACCACCTGCACATTGCAAGCTCCATGTCAACCTGTACATTGACATGGAAGGTGGGTCGGCGCGTGACACGGAATTCTGCACTCCATCAGAGGGTCTTAGTTGTATTTATTAGCATCACCTATCGTAATCGATGATGAAAATTCGATTTGCATCTAGCCTCCCTCTGATGGGATTCGAACCCAGCACCTCCCGGTCCAAGTGCCGAAGCTTTAACCACTGCACCACTTGTCCGGTTACCTTTTGTGTAACATTTTATTTATTTTAAAATTTGCGATTTATTTCAATTTAAACAAGCTTAAAGATTACCAATCAAATAGCACAGTGGTTAGAGCTTTGGCGTTTGGATCGGGAGGCACCGGGTTCGAATCCCGATAGTGGCAGGATTAGGATGCAAAGGAAATTTTCATCAACAGGTTACGATCTGTGATGAAATGGAACACATCTATGACCCCTGTCCGGAGTACAAAACCCATGGGTCGACCCTTCTTTTATGCCAGTATAGGCTGGCATGGAGCTATGCAATGTGCAGATGGTGATAAAGTCGGAACAGGGATAATAAAAAAACCTTAAAAACTGGTATTTTTCAAAACTATTGATTATTTAAAAATTGTATTAAAAAGCTAAACGTATCCTTCCTTATTTAAGTTAATATTGCTCATTGAAATAAGTCTGTAAATTTTTAGATTTTTGTGGGGGAAATGTACAAATCTGGTGTTATTGTGTCTGTTTGCGAGTAGTGGCCGTATTTTAATATTGGTTGATTAAATCAACCGTTATATTATTTAATTTAATTTTAAATTAAATTAATAATTTTCTCTAAATGATATGACCTGATTATTCGCTCTCAGTCCTTATATTTATATAATATTCAAAGTTTCATTGACCTTATTGTATGTGTTTTGGGCCTGCGTATTTATTACAATTGTTTTGTCCTTTTTTACACATATAATTTATGGTATCAGAAACAGTAACTTGCCGCATGATGATCTTAACAAAATGCATTATTTTTTGACTATATATTTATTTTAAATGATCAATTAGGTATTTTATTTTATTTTCCAAACAAGCGCATTACAGTATTATGATTACGTTTATAAAAATTATGTGAGGTACCTTAATAATTTACGATAAACCAACCGTTCGTATTAATCGTAAACAAAATCAACTTTAAACATTTTTTGTTTTCATTTTTGTAAAATAGAAGTAGTTTTTATTAAGGTAGTGTAAAAACCTACATTCGTTGTACGTTCAATTTCAATCAAATGCTAAAGGAATCTCGCCAAGAATTCAACAAATTTTCTGATTTAATTAATAGAAGGTTTTATTAATCTTATGATATAAGAAGCTTTGTTCTTTATTCAATCTTAATTTGTTTGCATATAATTCCCTTGAGAAAGACAGAATATACCGTTGAAACGTCGGCTATAAATACAATTTTTAAGCCTATTCCAATCACATTCAAATTTTATTATTCGTTTACCGGCTTTAAATATCGATAGGTCTTGAAAATTTCAATAATTTTTGTTTGTGGAATTTAAAAATCGGTAAAGATTAACATAACTGGAAGACCTGCTTTAAGTAAATAAGTAAATAGGAAATTGGCGCAAAACAAATACAATAAGGTCAATAAAACTTTAAAGAGTATATAAATATAAGGACCGAGAGCAAATAAAAAACATTTTATTTTGATATTTTTGTTTTTGATCACACTGAAATCAAATACATCAGTAGGTCGGTTCTGGCTTTCCGGTAGGAAAGAGGAGTTAGGAAAGATTTTTCGTACTATTTTTGTCGTAAAATTTTTTTTCTGGCATACTATGGTAAACAGTTGGTGTAAATTTTTTCATAAACAAAATTAAATTGGGAATATTATTTCTATCCAATTTCGACACGGAAAAATATTTCCTAAATTATAAAAATTTAGATCAAACATGATTTCTCAGTAGGGGAAAAACTGATATTTTTGACAAAACAGCTAGGTAAATGTTTTTTTCTCCGATCGTAGGAAAACATATATCCTTCCGTTGTTTTTTCGAAACGTAAAGCTCCTGATTCCAGTATGTTGTATTTGTTGCTAAGCAACAAGGAATAATAGTACGAGAATATTTTTGCAGGCCTAGGCCGGGAATATAATCCTGTATGGATTTTTAATTGTTTAGAAGAAATGAAAGTACACTTATAAGGTCAAACGCATTTATTTATTTTAATTTAACAATAATAAATAATAAATTTGTATTTGATAAATCTATGCCAAACTAATTATGTGTTAGGTATAGGAGTTTAATTTTACTTATTTGTAATATTAACGGTTATCGTACAATTATTGAACATTGGTGGATTAGTAGTATCGCATCCCAGCATTGTTGTTGATATATTGCTATTAAAATCATTAACATTATTTGCATCGGCTGTTTCATTATCCGTTGTATCCGAGCAACTTCAATTTTATTGATAATGGATTCATCGATATACCCTTCAGCAACAATCGATGGCTTCCATCCTCCAAATCTTTTTAAGCATGTTAAATCTACGCCATTATCTACTAAAATTGTTGAAACGGCTTAGCCTCTTACCTATTGAGGCCAGCCCGGTTTCACAGAATTTGGCACTACCCATGTTCGCACTCCTTGCGGCATTTTTTTCCGCAGGTCAGTCTTTTAGGGGAAAATGGCGTGGGTATTGGAGTGCATGGATAGCGGCCTTGCTAGCCGCAGAAGAAAGGGGTAAAAGTTGAGTGAGGTAACGGACCCCTACATAGTGGCAGTGTCGTCGACCCATTATGCGGATCGAGTCGACCGAGGTTGTATATTATGGTGTTTACACCACCATATTAGATCAAGTAATACGAAAATATATTGGCCTCGGGCCCACAAAAGATGTTAGTTAGTATTTTTTTTGGGTACCACGGCGGTTTTGGCAGAAGGGGAAAGAGTGCCTATGTCACAACATTCCCGTCCCGAGAGACAGCCAAAAGAACACCCTGCTACCTGGGCCGTAAGAGTTAGTATGCTGAGCCCCGATATACTTACCAATTTACTGCTGAAGGTGAAGAAAAACCGCAACAAAAATCCCAGATGAACGGCGGAAACAGTGCCCTGTGTATTGTTTTGCGTCTGACAATTTTAAAAAAGTAGCAACAATTTGTGGTATTTTACCAAACTGATGTATGCCAACTACTTGTTTGAAACCTTTACCATTAGTGTATTTAAAAAAAACGCAAAGAATTTAAATCTTTTGGACGCGAAGCTATATATATATCTTTCCGTTGTTTTTTCGAAACGAAAACCTCATGATTCCAGTATGTTGTATTTGTTGCTAAGCAACAAGTAATAATAGTACGAGAATATTGTTTCTGGCCTAGGCCGGGAATATATTCCCGTATGGATTTTTAATTGTTTAGAAGAAAGAAAAGTACACTTATAAGGTCAAACGTATTTATTATTATTATCTTTTTTCGTATTTTTCCTTCGATTTTTACGGGAGTAAATCACATGTAGCTGAATTAGCTGCTTCCACTATATCCGGCGGGGTACAAGATAAGGATAATTCGCTTTCACTGTCCATATCCCTTAAATTTCGTTAACACGTTTTTTATAAATCCAATAGGTACACAAACTTGACAACTTTTGAAAAAAAAAATGTATTTATGTCTGTCTTATGATGCAAATGCTAACTAAGCAATAATTTTATATTATTTTCGATTTTTTACTTTGTTTTGATTTCTTAATATGATAATTAATGAATAATACTAAAAATTATTTTGGGTTTATATTCGTTTTAAAGTCCGATCGGAGAAAAAATAGTATGTACAATTCGGAGGAAAAGTGCATTCCCGGACTCCCGTGGTTGCCAATTTCCACTATTGTCCGGGAATGCAGTACTTTTCCTCCTAATTATACAATATACTATTCCTATTTCGTTTTCCTATAGAAAAGCCAGAATCGACCTACACGTCATATCATTTAGAGAAAATTATTAATTTAAATTTTATTTAATTTTTATTTAAAATTAAAGTAAATAATATAACGGTTGATTTATTCAACCAATATTAAAATACGGACACTACTTGCAAACAAACACAATAACACCAGATTTGTGCATTTCCCCCCACAAAAATTTAAAAATTTACAGACGTATTTTACTGAGCAATATTAACTTAAATAGGGATACGTTGTTTTTTAATACAATTTTTAAATAAATTATCAACAGTTTTGAAAAAGACTAATCTTTAAGATTGTTCAAACTAAAATCGATAATTCGAAATAAATCGATAATTTTAAAATAATTAAAATGTTACGCAAAAGGTACTAACAGATAACCAAAAATTTGTTTTTATAAGTTTCTATGTGAGATATATGAATACGTACGTACAGAATATACTTAAATATAAGTCCTGCTAACTCCACACATATGAAATAAATAATAACTAACTAAAGATGAATTGGTAAATTTTTTTTCTATAGTAATTTTTTTTAAAATAACTAAGTGTAACTGTGTTGGTGCAGAAACAACGAAAAAATTAACCAACACAATCTTCGCTATTTATTTTTATATAGGTATCTAGGTATCTATCAATGAGAGTTAGAGCAGGCCTTTTTTAATACGATCGAAACTCCATGTGTATAAACAAATGAGATATAATGGCGTGATCATATGGAAATTAAAACTGCGAAATCAGAAAGGGAACACATTACATATGCCATATGCACCTTTCAACGCTTACTCCTGTTCTACTGTCCGAAAATTGTAGCTGAAACATTTCATATAAATACATACGATTAGTACAGAAGTTCAATCGCTTTTTATCTTTCTTATTGACGTAAGTCTAAACCAAAAAAATGTGGAATTCGTGTTTTTGAGAAAGATTTTCGCGCCTAATTTCTGAATTTTATTGAAAACTAAATATGGATCAGTAATTTGTTGATTAGTTTATTTTAATTAATATTTTGTGAATTTTTCTGGTGTCCCTTTAAAATTTGTTTTTGACATTGTATATCAACGGAATCGTCGGAAATTCTAAAATTATTTGCAATTTCACTTATTGAAACAATCAGCATTATAATATATAATTTATTAGTTTATTTAGTAATGCTTTTTAGAACATTCCATTTTTTGAAATTTAACGTATGTGCTAAACCAAACTATCCCTAATTCCGAAAGGAAACTCAATGTTTTTTAAATTTACCTTCTTGCAGAGGCCGAGGACACAGGAGGTTAAAATTAATCTCCTAAAAACCATCATTCACATTTATAAATTTATTGTATTGTAGATCTAAAGATTCGATTTTGTTATAATTTTCCAAAATCCGAAAATGAAGAAATAATTAGTAACTTTGTTAGTAAATAGTTATAATACTGAACTGATGACAACGATATTACAAGAAAACTAGAACTTATACGGCGGATTTTTTTTGGTATTAAATTTTAGTTAACTCTTTATACACTTATTGGGTTTAATTTGTTTCTTCCATTCGTTATTCCGGTAAACAAAATACCAACAGTAGATTTGTTATAACTGAAATAAATTTTAATCAGGTTACCGTTTCTCCGCCATAATTTTTCATTAAAAACACTTATAAATCAAACCAATAACTCCAGTTAATTTTGGGTAATATTACACCAATCAACGGAGTACGCACAACATTATACAAATGTTACACAATCAAATCTATTTAATCTGGAAAATTTTTGTGCAAACTGTTATTTTAGGGGTTTTAATTAAAAATATTTACGTAATCGTATTAAAATTCGTCGTCGTTAAAGTTAAATTATGCAAAATAAGCAGCTAAAACAAAATATAAATGTTTGGGTACATGCGGAGAGATAACGTGTTTTTTGTGCATGATCAATTAGCTAATAGTTAAGACTCATTTTTGATTAAACTTATAAGAGATTAGAATTCAGAATTTCGTTAAAACTGCTCTAATTATCTACTCTCTTGCACAAATGATTTTCAAACGAACAATATGCAAATTTAAATCAATTTTTAATTTATTTGAAACAATAATACTTAAATAAATGTTTACAAAACATTTAATGTTGAAAACTTTATGAAAAATGAATCCTTTTTCTTTTATCTTTCCACCACATAATCAAATTATATTAAATTGTTGATGTGTTACGATATATGGATTATGTTAAGGTACGAGTATGGGTAATGTTTTTGCCCTGCTTATTGTAGCAGAAAATTAAAATATAAGTAACGTGCCGCTGTTGTAAATACGCAAATCATGCACACTTTGACTTCGCTTATTGTAGCTGTTGTACAAGTTTAAAGACAACCAATATTTTTCGTTTTGTATTCGTTTTGTGTGTTTTTTGAACGTTGCAAACAATGAATATCTTGTTATGTATACGAGTACTTTGAATTGAAGAAACTTTATGGGACCAAAAATTATATTGGTAAATTTAAATTATAAGAAGATTTCTCTTTAATGCTCTTTAAAACTTTCTTCTTGTACCATAAAAGATTTAATAAAATTCTCTAAAACTAATTTAAGAAAGATGTTTCGGTTTATTTTATATTTCGTTTCATAAGTCTTTACATCATTTTGTATATTTAGTGTATGTATACTGTTAATGGCCTTCAGGGAATTTTGCAACTTTTCGGTATAAGTTTATTTTTAAGGCAACCAATTTTTGATTTTGTTATTACAATTGGACGATATCCTTTTTACAAAGGAAGTAAAATTACAATATAAGAAACTTTTTCGTATTAGGTGTGCAAGTAGAAACTGTGCTTTTTTGGCCAAATTCAATTTTACTGAAAATATAATTGTTACAAAGATTAATTATCGAAATGTTCACGATAGAAACTTGGTGGTTTCGTAAATAGTCATCGAGCTACATCTTCTGCACTTTCGTGAACCGGTCTTTCAAATATGATAATATCGATCTGAATAAGTGGTAATCAGAGTGAGCCAAGAGGGAAGGGGTAGGGAGTCTTAGATTCATACCTCCTCGCGGTGCTCTTTGAGTAACTCTAAATGAATCAGGCGGTGTAGCGGAGACCAGCAGGGGAAATTCTGTTTATCTTCATGGAGTTATTCGCGCCCAAATCAGCGTCTGTTATCCAAATTAGCAGCGGCTGAAGCGGGCGTCTGTCTTGTACCAAGCGGCTCGCTATATAAATGTGTTCAAGGTAAGACTGTATGCCTTAAGTGTATCACCAGTTCGTGACCCACACGTAACAAGCGGCTTGAGCAGCAAGCCAACAACCTTCTCTCATAAAAACAATTAAATTATGAACCTTAATCAAAGGCCTCAGATTACTATATCAGATTCATCACAAACTCGACAACGGAAACTGTACACATACAACGCTTAAAAAAGGGAAAATGGAACGTGCTTAGCCTCATAAAACCCGGAGATCTCCAGAACCTTTCGAACCAAGCAAAGAGTTACTCTTTAGACGCACCTGCACTACAAGAGCCACCAATGGTTACACACTCATTACAGCGGCCATGGAGGAAAATTTGGAGTTGGCTTTTCCATCCATCGGTGCGTGAAGCATCATATCACCGACTTCCGCCCTATCAACATGCGGATATGTACGGTCAGACTTCACACTACGAAATTCAACAAGAATCATATGATTGTGTTTGGTTTTGACATATTTAAGTATATATATTAACTATTATTTAACTATTATGGTTGTTCGTAAAACGGCTGAATATATTCCATTCTTGATATGAGAGCCCCATTACAACCTCCTGAAATTTCTTACTTGTTATGGCTAGAACCAGATATGTCTAAAAACCATAGTGAGACCGATGACCAACACCGAAAATCTCAACTTCCACTAACTATTATGGTTGTTCGTAAAACGGTTGAATATAGGCCATTCTCGGTATGAGAGCCCCATCACAAGCTCCTGAAATTTCTTACTCGTAAAGGCTAGAACCAGATCTGTCTAAAAATCATAGTGAGACCGATGACCAACACCGAAAATCTCAACTTCCACTAACTATAATGGTTGTTCGTAAAACGGCTGAATATAAGCCATTTTCGATATGAGAGCCCCATCACAACCTTCTGAAATTGCTTACTCGTAAAGGCTAGAACCAGATCTGTTCAAAAATCATAGTGAGACCGATGACCAACACCGAAAATCTCAACTTCCACTAACTATTATGGATGTTCGTAAAATGCCTGAGTATAGGCCATTCTCGGTATGAGAGCCCCATCACAACCCCCTGAAATTTCTTACTCGTAAAGGCTAGAACCAGATCTGTCCAAAAACCATAGTGAGACCGATGACCAACACCGAAAATCTAAACTTCCACTAACTATTATGGTTGTTCGTAAAACGACTGAATATAGGCCATTCTCGGTATGAGAGACCCATCACAACTTCCTGAAATTTCTTACTCGTAAAGGCTAGAACCAGATCTGTCCAAAAACCATAGTGAGACCGATGACCAACACCGAAAATCTAAACTTCCACTAACTATTATGGTTGTTCGTAAAGCGGCTGAATATAGGCCATTCTCGGTATGAGAGCCCCATCAAAACCTCCTGAAATTTCTTACTCGTCAAGGCTAGAACCAGATATGTCCAAAAATCATAGTGAGACCGATGACCAACACCGAAAATCTCAACTTCCACTAACTATTATGGTTGTTCGTAAAATGCCTGAATATAGGCCATTCTCGGTATGAGAGCCCCATCACAATCTCCTGAAATTTCTTACTCGTAAAGGCTAGAACCAGGTCTGTCCAAAAACCATAGTGAGACCGATGACCAACACCGAAAATCTCAACTTCCACTAACTATTATGGTTGTTCGTAAAACGGCTGAATATAGGCCATTCTCGGTATGAGAGCCCCATCACAAGCTCCTGAAATTTCTTACTCGTAAAGGCTAGAACCAGATCTGTCCAAAAACCGTAGTGAGACCGATGGCCAACACCGAAAATCTCAACTTCCACTAACTATTATGGTTGTTCGTAAAGCGGCTGAGTATAGACCATTCTCAGTATGAGGATGTATAGTATATATTATATGTCTATTAAAATAAAAACTCTTAATGAACGGATGAACTAATCGGATTTGTATATGAGTCGTTTATCATAAAATTCCGACATACGTCATAGTTTTTTCATGGCCAAAAATGTTTTTGTTTACTATTGAATCCTTTGTTAATTTAGTATTTGTTATGTTTAATCGTGAAAACTTTGATTTTCTTAAAAAAAGTTTACATATTTCGAAAGATAGCAAACAAAAGTAGAAAGCTCAGTTTTAATCCGAAAAATCGGTAATTTTGATGTATGTGCGTGTTTGAAACTCGATATTATTGCTTTTAAAAATAATATTTTCATGATCCAATTGAAATTAATAAGAATTGCTTCTTGGCTGTTTTACATTTATTATATAGGGTTACAATGGTTCCTTTAACTATGAAAATTTGAATTTTGGGCTGAGTATGTTCGACATAACTGTCAAGACAATTGTTACTGTCAAGATAAAAAAAATTTGGACTAACTTCAAAAATCTATAATGAAAATTTATTTTGTTTTTTGGGCTGACAGTTTATACGTGATAGAAATTATAGTTTTCGTGTTGCCAGCGCGTTTTTTGGGCTGACATTTCGGCCAACTTCATATACATCGATTACGTTTATAATAAAAGTTTATAATAATTTATTTTAATAATTTACGATAAACCAACCGTTCGTATTAAGGCCGATTTAAGGCCTATTTATATTATCCGTTCCGTTCAGTTCCTGCAAGTATCGTGTCAGACAAAAAAAACATTGTATTTCTATAGGAGTATTTATATTATCCATTCCGTTCAGTTCCCACACGTATCATGTCAGACAAATATTGTTGAAAATAATGTTTTGTCTGAAGGCGCAAAATAGCGAAGAAAGTGGAATTCATATATTTTCCAACAACAAAAACAAAATTAAATTGCTACTAAAATATTTTTGGATTTTTTATCTTTTTCTTTTAGTCCACACGTAACCAAAGATACGAATATATGCAGCATGTGTGAAATTAATTAATAATATTTTTTATATTCTCTTTTTTCCGCATGGTTGTGCATGGTTCCACTATCATTGCTGTCACTATTGTGCTATAGTCGTGACAGCGTTAAAATCGCCAATGATTATAATTTATAGTTTTTAGGCCATTCGTAATGTTTTGTAATTAGTTTACATATAGCATTGAATCGTCTGAATATTGGAAGTAGTTATTTGCTAGGTAAAATTTACCTATTTTCGATCATACATCAATGCATACACAACGCGAGTCGCAGTATTGTGATATTTTGAGCACCTCTAGATTACCGTTGAGGATGCCAATTGCTGTGTGTTGTGTGTTGTCATCGTCTTCGGTGATAATATGTGCCGATGTAGTCATGCCACCTATCTAGTCTACGTATAATCGCTAAGTGTTCTTGTATACAGAGGAGGTCCATGTTATGGTGTTGTCGTGTTGTCTGTCGTGCTCAACATCTTTTGCATTTTGCATATTTGGCAGTACAATCCGCACTTTACAGTACTATTTGACATAAACTGTCTTTCTCATCATTAGGTCTAAGGCCATTTTATATGGAGTACACACGAGGCCTCTAGAATCAAAACTAACTTTATCGAAATTTATCGAGTTTGAGTTAGCAATACCATTTTCCAAAATTCACCAAAACTTTCATTCGGTCTTTTATAAAAAACCAGATAGAGAATTCCAAAATCAATTTATATTAAAACATATAGAGATTTCTAACGTTAAGCGGCGCAGACCTAATCAGGCCTGAAAAGGTTTGGCAACAAAAGCATACAACACCCAATTAACAACAACGCGCCACTTCGTTAGAAATGGTAAAAACGAGAAAATTCCAGTCTGTCTACAAAGTTTTATTTTTATTTTGGTAGTATCGAGACTTAACAATCTAACCAAGCAATTTCACCAGGATGGATTTCTAACGAAAAAGTGAGGAGTATTCAAAAGAACTGCTGAATTTGCTTCGAAAAAAGAAAGTGTCATGAAATTTATTAATAAACTGAAATGTATCGAGTCACATTATAGTAGGGGTAGAGTTTCAAGACAATATCTAGCATCTGAGCTCAATATAAAAAGGTTGTGGAAAATGTACTCATTGGAAGCTGATAATATAGTCGTTAAAGAGCCATAATTCAGAATGATTTTCAATACCAATTATAATTTAATTGATCACTTTGCTTGGGTTGGATGAACAATTAAAATGTGGAAAATCAAATAATGATAGAAAACTCGTACACAAACCTCGAGCAAAAGCATTTTATAAGCAACTGCAAGACACAGATGAAAAGTTACTCATTTCAACTTTCGATTGCGAAAAAAATCTATCCCAAAGCTTCCAGATCAATCTACCTGTTATAGTCGACAGATCCACGTTCAGAATTTCACAGTTGTTAGGGATCACAGTAAATCAAATTTAAATCCTGACTCAGTAACCTCGTACTGTTGGACTGAGAATCAGTTCCCAGGTGCTTCCAATATTATTACATCGTGTATGTTTCATGCGATGAGCTCAATTGATTTAACAAATTATGATAGGATACGCTTCATTTCAGGTGCTGCTCAGAATAAAAATTCAACATTCGTAGTTATGTGTAGCTATTGGTTAACAACAAACACCCTTGAGTATATAAAAGAAATTGAAATAGTATATTCTGTAACAGGTCATAGTTTTATTCAAATCAAGAAGCGAGAGATTATATCAAAGAAAGAAGACATTTATGAGATTTTATCTAATTAGGCGACAGTTAAATTTGTAGGACAGAACTGTGAAATTTTAAACTTTAAACATGCTATGCGAAGTACCATGAGATCGGTTCAGTTTTGGCATTTTCAAATATCAAAATCTAAACGAATTTATATTAAAAAAAACATAGTCAATCAAATGGTTGTCAGAGAAGAGGCAACATACAACAGTGACCAAAATGTTTACTAGAATTTGTATAAAGTTGGAAAAAAATCAGATGATTTAGACCTCGAAATTATTGAAGAGGAAAATAATATAAGCAATGACAAATCGATGTTGGAAAACTTCTCACCAAGCACTAGGGAGAAAATTGGCGAAACAAACCATACGAATGAACCAAACCAAAATAACTTTTGTGAAATGGTTGAGGAAGAAGTAAACCTTTTGACATAGTATATTAATAATATGGAATATAGCTTATAAAATAAATTAAATTTATTTTGATTTCAGTAGGACTGATAATTTTATTTTATTTATTATTTTATAAATTTGAATTTCATGTTTTTTTATGTATATTTAGACAATAATAAAGTGTATTTGAATTAACTAATAATTTCATGCTGTATTATTTTCCTTAAACTCACAATTTGTGTTTTTAACACAATACAAGTAATAATTAAATTTTAAGTCAAAACTGACATTATCCTAAATGATTGGACTGATTTCCCGCATTATCCAAACATATGTTTCAAAACTAACATTATCCAATATTGAAAAGCTTTTATTTTCGAAATTAATTTGTATATTTATGTTTTTGGTAATGGCTTCATTTCTAATCACCAATTGACTTCACCTAAGCTTCTTTGTTCAACCATATGATGGTCTAGGCCTGAATGTTTTTCATCATTTCCCAAAAATAAATTTTTTGGATAGTGTGAGTTTTGATTCTAGAGGCCTCACAATTTGCTTCGTGATTAGTTGCATTTTTCGAGTAGAAACACTTGGATGCCTCGGTTTTCTTTGAACACATATTCTGGTCATAAGCCGAACCACACAAATGTCCTTAAATTTGCTCTTTTTTCTGCATGTGCATGAAATTGTATGGAATTTGAAGGCATTTCTTATTCTGAAGTCAACGCCAATACTTCATTTTGGCATTTTTGGTCTTTACTTCTAGTATTAGTTCTCAAATAAAGTTTCAGAGGGTTGTCCTTGACAGCAATGTTCGTTCAAGACATCTGCAAGTAAATTGCCTTGACACGCCAACTTCGTTACCTTTCTTTCTAGATCTTGCAGGCCTTCCTTACTCATTTTTCGCTAGGTTTGGAGTTGTATCTTCAATAATTCTCTAACGGGCCACTGCCCATTAGGGCAAGGGTTATTTAGCTAAAGTACAGTTATACCTAGTTTTATACAAATTAGTTAATCATACGAGAGATTAATATGTTTAGTGGCATATACGGTCAGATAGGTCTTGGATGGCATTTGCGTCGGATAAAGCTTGTTCGTACTAACCTTTTAATATATAGCATTTTTATAATTTTGTGGACTTTTTATATTCGAGAATTGTAATCCAGTGCACTTTGTAATTGAATCTATTTTACATTCAATGATCTCTCGTTTATGCAGAGAAATGTTGGGATTTCTCTTTAGAGAATAAATGTTACTAGTGATTATATTATACTTTAAAATACAACAAACATGTTAAGATTGGTTTATATTATTTCAATAATTCACATTTTTACCGTTCATTCATTATTAGAAGGCTATTGCGTATTTTATCAACCGTTGATGAAAATAAATATTATCATATCAGTTTGATATATTTAATATGTTTTTTATTCGTTTTTAAATTACGTTGAACAACGAGTATGTAATTCTAGGAAGTAAGGTAACTCAATTTTTGTCAACTTAAATTGGATTTTGTGCTTTTAAATTATAGAAATTGTTTCTTTTTCCAAGAAAAAAGTTTCCATGAAATTTTCATCAAACCGAAAGCAATTTTTCCAATTAATTCCTAATATGAATTTTTTAAAGCTCAATGGAACGTATGTGTGCATAGAACTCTAATGTCACTTTTAGAATTAGTTCAAACATGACTTATATTATGTTTGTTACATCAGATCACATTTTATAAACTTTCATCTTTTCGTGACGGCATCACATACAAATGTATTTTTTATACAAATAAGGGTTTTAATTTGAGGGCGAAGTTTACATCATCTGAATCCTTGAGCACGCAAATTTCATAATTATTACAGGTTATTTTAAGAAGTCGATTTATGTGTTTTATAAAATTAACAAATGAACATAAATTAAATACGAAAATTTAAATTTCGGTTTAAAGGTGTTTTTCACTCATTTTAACAAGCATTTACTATAAATAAATTTGAAAGGTGTTTCGTATTTATACCTATTTCCTATGATTGTACGCGTAATGTGGTTTGGGTTTGATTCAACGTAGAAATACAAAAAAATGCTCCAAGCCCATCCGTTACGTGCCTTTCGTTTATAAAAAGATTTTAAGATTTTAAACGCGATAAATAATGAACCTACGTATAACATAACGTTCGGGTGTAGATGTTTACATTGTACATACATCCGAGCGAAAATCTTACCGCAATAGAAAAATGTAAGATGTGTATACAGCGTTTCTCCCGCTGTTGCTTTCGAATAATTTTAAACTGGAAATTACTGAAGATTGATAGCATTTCCCGTGACTAATATTGCGTTTTCGAATTATTTCCCACACCACTAATTCTTTGCAAAAAACGGGTTAAAAATTCTAAATTAATATTAGTTATAAGAATAAATTTTAATTTTATTATTAAAATTGTAAATGCACACCATTTAGTAAAACATTTTTTTCTTTTATTAATGTTACATTCTTATAAAAAATTCACATTTATAGAACTCACTACATTTAATTTTTTTTATAAATGTATCACATCACGTGTTTCCTTCAAGAGTGTATATTTATTTGAACGCTTCTCTAACATGTCGATGCGTTTTTGTTAGGTCTGCGAACAGGTAGTAGCGATCGACTTGTGACACGGGGCATTGTCTTAGATCACTGTTTTTCACCAATAACGCCATGTAAAATTTGCTGTTGATGGTCTGTTCTAAAGATGGAAAAAATCATCGACGGGTTGTTGTTTTTGGTCTAATATGAGCAAATGCGACACCTTCTTTGAACACAGCTTTCTTATGGACAAATTTTCATGCAAAATAGTGTATACAGTGACTTCTGATTTCTTTGAGATGTCAGCTATCTCACACAACTTCATTTTTTGGTCGTCCAAAACGATTTTGTGATTTTTTTTCTTTTGTGGAATACCAGAGCGTTCAGCAACATCAGTGTTTGTACGGCCACGTTTAATTAAGCAAAGCAACGTTCCGCGGTTGCTTTCGAAGAGGCAGTGTCCTTTTAGCATCGAATTATATTGAAATATTGAATTATATTATAATTACTTTTACTTTTGAATTAATTACTTAACTATTTAGTTTATTAAAAAAATTAAGCTAATAGACAAACACTATTTATAATACTTATTTGTACTGTATTCAAAATAATCGACAGTAATCCCTTTGTTTATATTCAATTACGAGTACCAACCTATGAAATCTTAAGTTAATAAGGAATCTGATTATTGTATATGTTCCAACCTAGACTTATAGAACTAAAATTTAATTATATATTTTTTTCAATATTTTAAATATGTAAGATGGGGATATTTATTATATAACAACAGAAAATTAAATTGTATAATATTTGCATTCGAATATAAACCCGCTATAAAATTTGTATACAATAAATGTGAATAAAGTGATCAAGTCAAACAAGAACTATACACAGTGCTTTTATTAAAACAAACAAAATTTAACCGGGATTACATTGGTAGAGATACAGCTTCATTTATTTATTTACCAATGCATTTATATAGGACCTGAGAGATACCGCCACATCATAATTTTACACGCTGAACCTGTACATCGAGAATATCGCTCCCGCATTTAATTAACACGGATTGGATTGGATTTTTTTGAAAACATACCGCTTCTAATATTTGGGCATTGCTAGAACCTAGGCACGAGAGATACATCAAAGAGATCTTTGGAAATCACTGCTTTTAACTGTGAGTACCCGATCTATTCAACATGATTAAATTGGCCTGAGGAATTGAATTTTGGACACCAAAATACAACTGAGTCCATTGGCTTTTCAACATTGGGCCGTCGATCCGAATGTTACATCTGTGAGTAGACGGTTAATCATTTTAAAGTCTAAGAACATGTTACCATTAAACGGTGCATCCAAGTAATTATTTAATTTTCGCGAGAAAATGGAAACTTTGTATTTTGAATTAAAGCACAAATTAGTGATCACATGAGGAAGCTAATATCATAGAAAAATAAGTTTACCATAGATTTCTCTTCCTTAACAATCGTATTTTGGTCTTATTCCTCGTTTTAATACGCTATCTATGTACAATAAATTTTCAAACTACTCAAATCACAATATCAATTTCACTCTCTCACACTTTACACATAAGTGTGTAAATGTTTATATTTTTTATTTTACGTTTTTTAATTTTGTCTTTTTCTTTCATACAAGGGAAAAAGTTACACAAATCACAAATACACCAATAAATATATATTTTGTTTTATAAATGCCGAAGTTTATTTTTTAATTAGTTTATGTCGAATGTCGATCCGCTGGATAAAGTAGATCGATTTGCGGAAGCAAAAATGTAATGACAGATCGTGGTAAATGAATGAAATGGAACGTTTTGAGTCATTCAACTTGATTTGGGAAATTAAATTATTTAAATGATAAATAATAAAACTTATTAAAACCGAGTCAATGTTTTCCGACATTGCCAATCCTTAATGCAGCCAATATCAGTATAGAAGTAGTAAAATCTACTAGATGAAATTTGGGTTTTCTGGTTGGTAGCCAGATATTGCTTTTACATCTAGGTGAGGTTACCAAGACGTTGGAATGGAAGCTTGGTTTCGAACTAATGAAACTTGATTTTTTTAATTTAAAAAATTCGGTCTCATCAGATTGCAGTGACCAAACTACAAAATATTGAAAATACTTTGCACTTACGTATAAAGTATAATCACAATGCCTTAGCGAATTATTATATTTCGCTACGCAATTCCCCATCGTAACCTCGAATTTTATTGTATTTAACGCATACATGCGATTTCTGTATGAAATTTAGGTTGTTCTGGTTGATAGCCAGATATTGCTTTTACATCTAGGTGAGGTTACCAAGACGTTGCAATGGAAGCTTCCATTCCAATGTCTTGGTAACCTCACCTAGATGGAAGCTTCCATTCCAACGTCTTGGTAACCTCACTTAGATGAATCTTCTAGATATTTAGGCATGATATTTGAATCAAATCTCAATTGAGAAGCTAGTATAGACATGATCGCAAAAACTTCCGCAATTGCCGGGTTCATATGCAAAGCTTCCTACTTCATTACAACTAAAATTCTGCGTAGAAATTATTAAGCTTTTACTCATTCGATAATTACAATAAAAGCCGGGCATCTAAAACAATTCAAAATAGTTTCTGTGGTGTGCGGTTTATAATAGTTGTTGTACTAGAATATTTTTTTTTTGACTACGTGAATCAAGTAGTGTTCGTTTTGGGATGGACCAAAAGAAAATAAACAAGGGAACGAAATTATTGATACCGAAGGAGAGCGTGATGAATATATATATATATATATATATATATATATATATATATATATATATATATATATATATATATATATATATATATATATATATATATATATATATATATATATATATATATATATATATAGTTAAAAAAAAGTTAAAAGTTAAAAAATCATTCAAATATTAATTATAAAAAAATAATTTTTATTTTTATTTTTTTCAACTATTTGTTTTACAATTAGATTATTAGAACTAACTAATCTAGAAAAATATGAATTTACGTTAACAAGTTTTCATTATAATAAAATGTTTACTCATGGGATTTTATTTAGCGCGGCGGAAGTTCACACGTTTAGTATTGCAGCGTGCATTGGGTGTTGGTTTTATGTTGCAATATGAACCCAACAAAAGCCGCGTGTTAACTCTTCCCTTGCGAAATTTCAAATGTTCTCATTTGAATCGTCAGAAGAATGGTGTCTCGTAGAACTTCCTTCTTGGACTTAGAGTCTTCTCTGATGTTCGTGTGTGGGCTGATGCATCTGGTGTTTCCGTTGCTTTTTGATGGTTGGCTCCAGAGATACTATTCTCGTCTATGAGCTGAGGTTCGAACTCTTTTGGTTTAACGTGGTTCGTAGTCTTTATTATATGTATTTCCTTTCTCTTCTTGCATCTGATCATTGATATTATTACCATTGAAGCAAGAATAACGATGATTAGGCCCCAGCTGATGAATCGTTGAATGGTTTTTTCGGTTTGCAGTGTTTCGATGTAGTTCGTGTTGTTGATGAGGATATCCTTCATCATGGGAAGTGATAGTATCTCCTTAAGACCGCCTTCCTGTGGTGTTGGTTGAAAAATATCTGGCAATGCCTGTATAGATGCTTTTTCTCTTGAAATAAAGATGTCATTATCAACTGATATGGTTGTATTACTAAATTTTATTAGTTAGGTTCCGTTAAGTTTTTGTGTATCGTTTTCGATTTCGATTTCACCATTGAATTGATTGAGTAACAGTAGGCCCTCTACTACCTCGTTAACTGCTGAAATATGATGACTGTTGGTTTGGTTGCATTTCGAGGGTCGGCTTTTGAGCAGATTAGGAACGCAAGAAGAATTCCTTATATATATTACATTGTTTCTATTACATATAGATAGTGAGTTAAATGTTTTGCATTCATTAATAATGCCATAGATTTTATCGTGATTTTTTATAATGTTCTCATATTGTATTTCAGTAACTTTGTTGTTAATTTTTACGGGCTTAATTAATAATTTTTGATAGAGTTCTACTGTTGTTAATGGAATGTATACAATATAAAATAAACATGAATTGTTGCTAATGATTTTAAAGTTTGCGAAATTTAGTTCTTCTTCTGGAGTACTAAATGGTAAATTTTCATTTTCTATTGAATTGATAGCTAGTTTAATTTCAGAGTTTGATAATATAAGGGAGTTTATTACACCTACTTTGGTCCAAATGGATTGCATAATTAATGTTTATTTCTTCTTTCATTAGTTTCAACTTGTATTGTATATTGATTGCCAATTGATCATTTAAATTGTTTTCGTTTTGAATTGCGTTGATAATTAGGTAAGCCATTCTTTTGAGGTTATTGATTCTTTCGTTATATAACTGATTTATAATAACTTGTTTGTTATTGTTTTCTAGAACGTTATTCATTTTATTTTTTATGATTTCGAAATCCTCGTGGTCTGGACTTCTGGCTATCGATTTGCGCTGCCAATAAAGTCCAATGATCGTTTAGTCTTATGAATTTTGAGATTATCTATAAGAGTTTGTATTTCCGTAAGTTTGTAAGTAATTGAAATTATTTGTGAACTAGTATAATCTAATATTTGAATTTCTGCTATTGTGTTGCTCAAAACGTATCTGTAATAAAATTAGTTAAGATTTAATGTTCCTTTTGTGTACAACCCTATCTGATTCAGTTAGAACTGTGGTGTTCCTATTTTCTTTTACTACTTCTGATTTGTACCTGGCTGCCAATTTCGAACCTATTCTTTTATTCTGCTTTACATAAATGATTTGGCCAGGTTGATACACCCGAATTGCCTAGCGTTTCTTATTATGATATTGTATGCCTCTATTCTGTTTTTGTTTCAACTTCTCTATGTTACCGAGGCGGAGTTGTTCGAGTTGTTCCAGATGCACATTGGGAATTCTACCGTAGCATAATTCTACCGGCCTCTTCCCAGGGGCGGAATGAATGGAATGATTATATTCATTTACTGATCTTTCCATTAATTCTTCGATCGTTCTCTCGACTTCGTCGGTCTTTAAATACTCATGATTTCGGTGAGAGTTGAATGGAATCTCTCGATTTGCCCATTCACCACACTTTTGTATGGAGGAGTTCTAAAAACTTTGATTTTCAGATTATCCTGTAACATTGATAGGGTATTACTTGAATCCAGGGATTTCTCATTATCTATTACGACAACCTCTAGGACACTGAAGAAGAAGATTATGTCTCTCAGTGGTTGTTTAATGTCCTCTATTGCTTTGGACTTTATCGCCTTGCAGAACGCAAGTTTTGTTAGCTTATCTATAGCGGTCAGGATCAAATTATTTTGATTTGAGTAGATGTCAATGTGGAGGGTATGTCCTGGATAATTTTGTATTGGTGTAGGGATCAATATTTGATTATTGGGATGTCTGTCGTATTTATTCTCTTGACATACTTTCCATTGCCTCACTAATATTTTGATCTTTCTGCTCATTGTGGGAAAATAATTTTTTTTAATAATTTGCTCCCTATTCTCTTGAGATTTCCTATGTGCACGTCTATGAACAGATAGTATTCTCGCGTCTTGCTGGATTTCGTCCGTAATGTCTTGTACTAATTTTGAAGTAAATCTAATTTTATAATTCCCAAAAAGGTAGAGGACACATTGTTTGGATTTTCCCCATTAGCGTTTCGATAGTTTTCAATCCGTTTATTATATTTGGATTTAAATACCGTTTGAAAAGATTTATAATGTCACCGTTGGAGAAGTCGGGTTGCGTGATAATGTGTCTGGTATATTGCGGAAATGGATTCATTATTTGATATGAGGTATCTTCATCTAATTTCAATATGAGTTGGTTTCGGAACACATTAATTGGAGTTTCAACAGTTGGTATTAAATCATGTGATGAAGTATCATCACTATGCTGTGTGGATGACACTGCGTTTACATTGGACGTGACAGGTGTTATAGATAGGGCATCCGCCTCTACGTTTACTCTTCCCGGTTTATATTTAAGTTCGTAATTATATTCTTCTAGGATGGCTTTCCATCTTTTGATTTTAGTGTTGTTGTTTTTGTTGCTTAACGCGTATGCCAATGGTTGGTGATCAGTGTAAATAACTACCTTCCTCGAACCGTAAAGAAAATTCCTCATTGAAGTAAGAGACCAAATAATTGCAAGCCTCTCTTTTTCATTAGCTGCATAGTTTTCCTCCGTTTTGTCAAGCGTTCTTGAGAAGAAAGTGATGGGTTTTCCCTCTTGTGACAGGACCGCGAGGCGTCTGGCTTGAGTTCGAATGGTTTTTGAAAATCGGGAAATGTCAAGAGGACTTCATTAGAGACTAGTGAGTTTTTTATTTTGTTAACAGCCGTTATCTCGTCGTCTTTGAAGGTGACCTTTTTGGTTTTTAGAGGTTTTTGGACACGTGGGGCTTTGCCAGTTTAGCATAGTCTTTAATGAATAACCTGTAGAATCCAGCCATTCCAAGGAATGATCTGAGTTCTTTTACAGTGGTCGGTTTGGGGAAATTGGTAATCGCTTGTACCTTTTTTGGATTAGCTTTTATGCCTTCTTGAGAAATTACACGACCGACAAATTCAACTTGATGTTGCATAAATTCGCATTTATCGAGTTGTATTTTCATATTAGCTTCCTTCAGAGTTTTGAATACGTTATTTATATTCTCGAAGTGCTCTTGTTGGGTCTTGCCGAATATGATTACATCGTCGGTGTACACGTAACAACACTTCCCTATATGATTCCGTAATATGTCGTCTCAGGTACGCTGAAAAATAGAAGGGACGTTTCTAAGTCCGAATGGGAGTCGTGTAACTCGTATTTTCCGTGATTTACAGAGAACGCCTTTTTTCAATATCCGATTCTTTCAGCGGTATCTGATAGAACCCACTCTTTAGGTCAATGATAGTGAAGAATTTGTTCTTTCCCAGGTTCGTGAGGATGTAGTTAATCTCAGGAATTGGGTACCTATCGGTTATTGTGACAGAATTTAGTTTACAATAATCAATTACTAATATATACTTCTTTTCTCCAGAGGCGTCCTAATTTTTTGGGACAACCCAAACAGGCGAATTGTAAGGAGACTTTGACGGCCTGATGATGCCATCCTATAGTAGCTTTTGGATTTGCTTTTCGACTTCCTCCTTTAGGCATATGGGGTACGGATATGGTCGAGAATAAACCGGATCCGCGTTAAAAGTACAAATTTCACCTCATACTATTGTTGTATAGGTTAGTTTCTCTTCGGGGTCGGAAAAAAGATTAGGATAATTAGTGGCTAACTTTTACGCTCCCTGCGACAGAATTCGCCATAAAAGGTTTTTCATTGAGAATAGGATTTCTCACATATTGGGATTGTACGTAGTTCTTATTTGACCCGGTGTCAAATAAGAATTTAAAAACATTGTGTTCTACGTAAGAGAGCGAAGAGCTCCTTAGCCTAAAAAATGTATATTGTCTAACTGTTCGGTTACTATCGGTTCTTCTCCATGATCGGTATCATCGAATTCGTTATTCTGATCCGAGTTTTCTTGGGATTGGGTGTACTCTAGGAGTTTTTGATCGAATTGGTAATCTTGTTCCGTCATTTGTGCTTGATAGGATTCTAGGTTGGGATCGTAGCCATTGGACTCGACATAATGTATCCTTTGGAATTTTGAATTTGAATTGTTTTTTGTAAAACACTTGTAAACAATTTTTTCCTTAGAGTGACAATATTTATAAATAAATATTGTCACTCTAAGGAAAATTTTTTACAAATGTTTTACAAAAAACAATTCAAATTCAATTTTATAAGTGACAAAAGTTAACAGTGGGGCTAAACAATGGATTTCAACCATTATAGCACAAATTTGGAATTTTGAAGGTTGATGGATTTGATTCGAAAGGGATCTTTTGTTTTCGAGCTGGTTCATTCGTGGCCTATTTTGGTAATTGACCAGGCGGGATTTCGTGGAGGGGTCTACCTTCATTGGCTGCGGTTTATAGAATTGATTCATAGAATTGATTCCTAGCTTGTATACATTGTGGATTTTGATTATGTGGTTGTGGAATGTCTTGTCTAGGCGTCGAAGGGCATTGATTATTATTTTGAAACTGTTTTAAAATACCTTAAGATGATTGAGGGTTATGTAACAATGAAGGATAGAAGTTTCCGAGTCTGTGTGTGAAAATGTTGTGGTGGCAGTGCCCTTCTCATACGGAGTAGAGGAGGTTGAGAAGGTTATTTGAATGTTGATACCTCCATGACTATGCTGAACACGGTATTGTACATTTTCTAATTTTAGGCACAAGGAAAGTGCTTCAGGTAAGTCCATTGGTTCTCTCATGCTCAGCAATCTAGGCAGGTTCCTTTTGAGACCTCTCACAAACGTATCCAAGCTCTTATCTCGACGACAGAGTCATCACATTCATGGCTTCTTTTCTCATGTCCACGGAGGCCAGTTTATTTAGGATAAGTGATAGGTGATAGTACACCTGTTGATAAAACTCGGGTACCGAATTACCTTTTTGAATTAGTAATGGAGTGTCAGACATTTTGAGATCCTTTTCCAATTGAGCGGCGTATTGTACGACTCGAGGGCTATATCCGCATTATCCGTTATTTTATTCCGTATAACACTAAGTATTCCGTAGTACTTAGGTGTTCCCTTTAAATTAAATTTAATCCCCACTTTTTTTCCAGGAGCTAAATTCTCCTGGTAGGCCCGAAAAGTCGCGTAAGCTTTTTACGACATCCGGAATTTTATCCAGATCATTTAGATTGTTTAAATATCTGGGATCTATATTCTGATCCGTTTCTACTTTATTATAAGGTGTTTGATTTTGGGCGTTTACTATTTCGTGTATGTGTCAGTTGAGCGAGGTCGAATGTACTTGTCGGTGTACTGGATGTTGACTGTGAAGGATCATTCACAGTTAGAGTTGGGGGTTTAAGATTGGGTGTGTCGTTAACCATTCTGAAGTGATATTTTGTAAATGCGTTTCGTAATTGTAGGAAATTAGGGAAAAAGGTAAAAATATTTTATAATTCTTGTTAATGTATGAGTAAATAGTAGAAACTAACCAAAAGGTATTAAAATTTATTGGCAGCACAGGGCTATGTCTGTGCGCATTTGGTTTCTACTCGAATTCTATTACGCGATTTATTTATAAGCACGCTTAATTCCCAACGCAAATTCTTTCGTAATGTTTAAATTTAATTATCAATTTACACTATTTTAGTTATCTCTAGATGGTTTCAAATTTCCTTTACATATGTTAAATATCAACCTTTACTTAATTTTGATATTCTATTTTGCTTCACTTTAATTTTCTTATTAATTGAATTATTGATTTTTTAATAATAATAAAATTTTTTGTTGGATTATTCAGTATTGTAAAATACAATTTCTTTTAAATTTACTATTTAATCTTCGATTATAAAATATAATTATTTCTTTACTTTACTTTTAAACACAAGTTAAAAATTATTTGTGAACTTTTTTTTTTGAACTTACATTAAAATTATCAGCTGTCTGGTTACTATCTGGAGTTGTAATCTGCTCTGGACCCTTGTCATCTAGTTGAATTTTCCCGACTCGTCATAAATGGTTGGGCCGCTGTTGAATTGATTGAACTCAACTCCTTTTTATTGATCCGTTACTGCGGGGCTTCCTTTCCCAACACTGACGTTTACTCGATTTGATTTTAGTTGATGTTGTGGTTAACATTAACGCTTAATATTGTGGTTAAGTATTAAGAGTTTTTGCGTTAGATGCACTTCACAATAAGATTATAACTTCGATACTATTTCTTAAGTATCAATAATAATTAATGTTTAATATTATGTTTAAATATTAAAAGTGATATTACAATTGTGGTCGATATTATTTTGGTTAAATATCACTAACACTTTCACTAGACTTTTTACTCAAGGGTCCCTGCTCGGAAGCGAGATAAAATAAAAAAAAAGTGAAATACGATCATATTAACACATAATTTATATATATATATATATATATATATATATATAATAATATATATATATATATATATATATATATATATATATATATATATATATATATATATATATATATATATATATATATATATATATATATATATATATATATATATATATAATCTCTGTGAAGCTAGCACGTAAAGTTAGCACGACATTTGCGATGGTAACACTGTTGCTTTGAATCTTGAATATTGCATTTTTAGTACAAGATAGCACGAAAAAATTAAAATAATTAATTGCTCAAAATAAATTAAGATGAAAATTTATCAACTTAAAATATGTATACAAAACAAAAATTAGCACGAAAAACGAAATGGCTAATAATAAATAAGTAAAATAAAACATTTGATCAAGCTTGATATAAAAGAGCTTGCAAAAATTTGTCGGACATGAAATTGAATTTTAATTGAAATTGAATCTTTGATGAACTTCTTAGACAAATTTCAAACCAATCGTATGGGTCAGTCAGTAGTACTAGTGGTTTGTATTGTAGAAGAATCCTTATCGAAATGCCTAGACAAATTTCAAAGCAATCGTATGGGCCAGACGGTAGTACTAATGGTTCGAGCTGGCCTCATCCAAGCAATTGTCGGACATGAATTTAATTTTGTATTGTAGAAGAATCCTTAACGAATTTCTAAGACAAATTTCAAAGCAATCGTATGGGTCGGACGATAGTACTAATGGTTCGAGCTGGCCTCTTTCAAGGATTTGTCGGACATGAATTTAATTTACGAATTCTAACACAAATTTCAAAGCAATCGTATGGGTCAGACGATAGACTAATGGTTCAGCCTAGCCTCTTCCAAGCATTTATCGGACATGCATTTAATTTTGTATTGTAGAGGAATCCTTAATGAACTTCTAAGACAAATTTCTAATCAATCGTATGGGTCAGGCAGTAGTACCAATGGTTCGAACTGGTCTCTTTCAAGGATTTGTCGGACATGAATTTAATTTTGTACTAAGAAGAATCCTCAACAAATTTCTAAGACAAATTTCAAAGCAATCATATGCGTCAGACGATAGTACTAATGGTTCGAGCTGGCCTCTTCCAAGGATTTGTCGGACATGAATTTAATTTTCTATTGTAGAAGAATCCATAACGGATTTCTAAGACAAATTTCAAAGCAATCATATGGCTCGGACGGTAGTACTAATGGTTCGAGCTGGCCTCTTTCAAGCATTTGTCGGACTTGAATTTAATTCTGTATTGTAGAAGAATCCTTAACGAATACCTAAGACAAATTTCAAAGCAATCGTATGGGTCAGACGATAGTACTAATGGTTCCAACTGACCTCTTTCAAGGATTTGTCGGACATGAATTTAATTTTGTATTGTAGAAGAATCCTTAACAAATTTCTAAGACAAATTTCAAAGAATCGTATGGGTCAGACGATAGTACTAATGGATCGAGCTGGCCTCTTCCAAGGATTTTTCGGACATGAATTTAATTTTGTATTGTAGAAGAATCCTTAACGAATTTCTAGTCAGACGATAGTACTAATGGTTCGAGCTGGCCTCTTCCACGGATTTGTCTTACATGAATTTAATTTCTATTGTAGAAGAATCCTTAACGAATTTCTAACACAAATTTCAAAGCAATCGTATGGGTCAGACGATAGTACTAATGGCTCGAGCTGGCCTTTGCCAAGGGTTTGTCGGACATGAATTTAATTTTGTATTGTAGAAAAATCCTTAACGAATTTCTAGGACAAATTTCAAAGCAATCGTATGGGTCAGACGATAATACTAATGGTTCGAACTGGTCTCTTTCAAGCATTTGTCGGACATGAATTTAATTTTGTATTGTAGAAGAATCCTTAATGAATTTCTAAGACAAATTTCAAAGCAATCATATTGGCCGACGTTTGTAATATTAGTTCAAGCTGGCCTCTGCCGATGATTTGTCGGACAGGAATTTCATTTCGTTTTGTAGGAGTATCTTTAATGAACTTCATAGACACATTTCAAAGCAATAGTATGGGTGGGTCAGGCGGTAGTACTAATGGTTCGAGCTGCTCTTTTTCAAGTGACAAATACTTAGATATAATTTTTTATTATAGAAGAATCCTTAACGATTTATTAAAACGAATTTCAAAGCAATCGAATGGGTCAGACGATAGTACTAATGGTTCGAGCTGGCCTCTTCCAAGCTTACTCGGACATGAATTAAATTTATAGTTTGAGGGAAGGAAATTGTAGCGGGTAGTTTCTTCAACTATAAGAAACTCCGCACAATTACTCTCAACGGACAATCCTCCGTTCACATAATTCTTGATAAATGGACAATTCTCCATATAAAGAATTATTCCCAAAATATACAACAATCTTGTATACACAAATTATGTACATCACCACTTGTACATAGATATCGTACAACAACACTTGTACATAACGAAATTGGTGTAATCAAAATAGAATTGAAAAATTATATTTTGGTTACATAACAATCTAGAATATGCACCTCTACAACCATATCATTTAGAGATGCATACAAATCGTATTGATTTTGCATAACCAAAATCAAGTAAAACGCACCTACACATCACCATGCCATCGCTCAAGAGATGGCATGGCAATCATCTATGTTTATGGAAACATATTTTATAAAGGGTGCACCAAAAACATTTTGGTGCATGTAATATTAAAAACCAGAAAATCAGGTTTTGATTTTTGGTTTTATTTTTAATTTTACGCAAGAAGACGAAAACAAAAATTATCTTCTTCCTATTAAATTTTTGGACATCGCCGGAGCAACACGCCGCCGCAGCAACACCATCACTCACCACCAGCTACAAACAAAAATTATTTAATTAAATAAACAAATTTATTTAAATTAAAGTAGAAAAATAATATTGTGTTTTTATTGATTATTATTAAAATTTATAAAGTGCAACATCATACGAACGCGATATCTGGTGACCCCGACGACGGTTTTTACCGCAAATCAGGTGAGTGATTTTTTTATTATTTAAAAAAAAAAAGTGAAATAAAAATTTTATAAACAAAGTGCATGGTGTTTTATTTTTAATAAATTTAAAAATTTATTAAGACGAGCTTTGTGATATAGTGGCCCAAGCCCCCACCCGTGGTAAGCGCACTATTTTCACAAATCGCCCCAATTCCCTGGTCGATTTTTAGAAAGCACGTGTATATTCCGACACAAATTCTAGAAATTTTCATTTTCGAACCAAAAATAAAATCCGCGTGTTTTGACAGAAATTTAAAAGTGCGACAAAATTTTTTTAAGTGTGTAAAATTGTTTTTTTTAACTGTGCACCGTTATATTCGAGTCATCAACAACATGGCAAATAACGGTGACAACAAGGACGAAGTTTATCAAGACGCAAATCGTCAGCAACAGGTGCCACCCCAGCTTGAATTAGCCACGTCAAAACAATTGACGCGGCTACCAGCATTCTGGGAGAATAACCCGAAGACTTGGTTCATATCAGCCGAGATTATGTTCGACGCGAACAAGATCACCAGCGACAGACACAAGTTTGCGCACACAGTGTTGTCCCTATCGGAAGCACAAGCGGAGAAGGTCGAGTACATTCTACACGACCCTCCAGCAAACAACAAATACGACGCCCTCAAAAAGGTTCTAATCGATCGCTACTCAATCTCTGAGGAGCGTAGATTAGAAACGATTTTGAGCAAAGTCGAATATGGTGATCAAAAACCTTTGGATATACTGCACCGAATCAAATCGTTGGCCGAAAAAAATTTCACGGTCAACGTCGTCACAAAACTATGGATCAGGCAACTCCCTGATTTCATACAAACAGCATTGATCCCTCAACAAGAAAAACCAGAAGAGGATCTTGCTGCAATCGCCGATAAACTTCACGACATCATTGACACGCGGACTCAGAGCTTGAGTACAATAAAACGCGAAACACGTAATAACGAAACGCGAATATCAAGCTCAGAGATACACGCGCAAAACTCTAGCTTAAGCCGTATAGAAAACACGCTAAAACAAATTAGCGACCGGCTAGTGAAGCTAGAGAACAATGCACACACACAGCGACAACCTTCGCGTTCTCAATCGCCATGGAGACGAACTCCTTCTCCTTCAAAAAAGCCGCGATCTCAACCAAACCAGGGAAGCTCTTTACAGCCAAACAACACCCACTTACCAAGATACCAATTTCCACGCCACTGGTGTTGGTATCACACAAAATTTGGTAACGCTGCAGAAAAATGCACAGCACCATGCACTTTTGCTACACAGCAAACGGGATCCGCAAATACCGCATCCCCAAACGAGTAAGTCTTAAGGTCGTAGCGGCAGACCTAAGACAACCGCAGCAGAGCCGCCTATTTCTACGGGATTCGGTAAATCAAATAACATTTTTGATCGATACCGGCGCTGATCTAAGCGTAATCCCGTACTACAAATATTATCGCTACGGAACAAATCGCAATCCCGATTTAGTTCTGTCAGCAGCAAATGGTACCACAATAAACACTTTCGGTACCAAACTACTCGACGTTGACATTGGATTAAGGCGTTCATTCAAACACGCTTTCGTTCTCGCCAATGTCAACCGCCCCATTATAGGCGCGGATTTCCTAAAGAAATTTGGTCTTTTAGTGGATCTAAAAAATCACAAACTGATTGATCCATCCACTAAACTTTCAATCAACGCAACATCAGCACGCGTTGATACACCATCACCATTGCATTACACAATTAACAATGGCTATGGAGCACTGCTAAAGAAATTCTCTCCTTTAACAGCTCCACCAAACTACAACACTCCGGTAATGCACAATGTAGTACACCACATTGTGACTACAGGGCATTTACCATTCTCAAGACCAAGGCGGCTTGATCCAATACGTCACAAAGCAGCATTCTTAGAATTCCAACACATGGTGGAACTAGGAATCTGCCGACCTTCTTCTTCAGCAGTATCATGTCCATTACACATGGTAAAGAAGAAGGACAATGACTGGAGACCACGTGGGGACTACAGAAGGCTTAACGCAGTCACAATTCCTGACAGTTATCCTATCCCCCACATACAAAATTTCTCCATGCAACTACATGGTTGCACAATTTTCACTAAAATCGATCTCGTCAGAGCATACCATCTCATACCAATTGCTCCTGACGACATTTACAAAACTGCAATTACCACTCCGTTTGGCCTATTCGAATTCACCCGAATGCCATTTGGACTCAGAAATGCTGCGCAAACATTTCAGCGTTTCATCAACGAAATCGTGAGAGATCTCGATTTCGTTTTCATATACATTGACGACATTCTCGTAGCTTCAAGAGACGAGAAGCAACACCTACTTCATTTGAAACAACTCTTCCAAAAATTATCAAAGTACGGTGTCAATATCAACACAGCAAAATGCGTGTTTGGAACAAATAATCTTGACTTCCTCAGTCACAAGATTACATCTAATGGCATTCTGCCGTCCGAAGGACGAATTAATGCAATTAGAAATTTCCCAGCACCACAAAATGTGAAGCAAATCCAACAATTCATCGGCATGGTAAATTACTACCACCGATTCATACCAAAACTTGCAGAAGTACTTGCCCCAATACACACGCATTTGGCAAGTCTTCTTAAAATGCCCAAAACGCCTCAGAATTTTTCTTGGACTGAAGAATGTCAAAGAGCATTCCTTCAGCTCAAGAACAGCTTGGAAAATATTGCTCTTTTAGCGCATCCGCTAAATGAAACGAAATATAGCATCACCACTGATGCATCCAACACAGCAATAGGCGCGGTCTTACAACAACTGAATAACAAGACCTGGGAACCTCTTGGATTTTTCTCCAAGAAATTGTCAGATGCAGAAAGAAAATATTCTGCATTTGATCGCGAATTGCTTGCAATTTTCCAAGCAATTAAACATTTTCGATACTTTGTCGAAGGTAGGGAATTCACAATATTCACCGACCACAAACCGCTTACTAGAGCAATTACCTCTAAAGCGGAACGAAACCCACGGCAAGCACGCCACTTAGATTTTGTCTCTCAATTCACGACAGACATCCAACACATTCAAGGCAAAGACAATGTGGTCGCCGACACACTATCTCGGACTTCCGACCACAAACTTGCCTCCGCAGCAACACGCTACGACATCACAATAATCGCAAAGGCACAAGCTAGCGATCAAGAACTACAAGACTTACTCTCTAGTTCTACAAACCGGCGAAAATCAAATTGGAAAATAGAAAAATTTCCACTAGCCGATTTGTCAATATACTGTGAAATATCTACGGGTAACAATCGCCCGTACATTCCAGAGTCACTGCGTCGAACTATCTTCGACACTCTGCATAGTATTTCCCACCCAAGTGTACGAGCAACTCGCAAACTCGTCACTTCAAGATACTTTTGGCCCAGTATGAACAAAGATTTAACCCTTTGGGCGAAATCTTGTTTATCCTGCCAAAAATGCAAAGTACAAAGACATACCAAATCACCTCATGGGAGTTTCGGAATTCCACCAGGTAGATTTGAGCACATCCATTTAGATATTGTTGGACCACTTCCACCATCTAATGGATTTACATATATGTTAACCTGCGTTGATCGTTTTACGCGTTGGCCAGAAGCCTACTGCATTAAAGACATCTCCGCACAAACAATCGCAAAAACGCTCGTCGAAAACTACATTTCTAGATTCGGCGTTCCGGTCAACATCACGACCGATCAAGGCACACAGTTTGAATCCAAACTATTCGCTGAGCTCATGCAACTCTTAGGCTCACATCGAATACGGACAACTGCCTATCATCCACAAGCAAACGGTATGGTTGAGCGCTTCCACCGCCAACTTAAAACAGCTCTCAAAGCTCGTGCAAATACCGTCAACTGGAGTTCAGAGATTCCAATCATATTGTTGGGAATCCGAGCAACAGTCAAAGACGACCTAAAATGCTCACCAGCAGAACTGGTGTACGGTCAAACAATCAAATTACCTGGGGAATTCTTTGTGGAACATCCACTTACACCTCAAGTTACCACTGACACAGTGATACATCAACTGCGCTCCACGATGAATAAACTCATCCCAACGGACACGCGCAAATCAAATCAAACTGACATATTCGTACCAAAGTCACTGCAAACCTGTGACTATGTTTTCGTACGAATAGACAAAGTTCGCACAGGGCTCACACCACCATATGAAGGCCCATACAAAGTGATACGACGACTTCGTAAGCACTTTGTATTACAAATCAGAGACAAGCAGCAATCTGTCTCTATCGATAGACTCAAACCAGTCTATGGAATTCTGAGTTCACCCGATCAACTATCGGGAGTGAAGAAAACTGTCCGCATTATCGGATAATATACATGCCACAATTACGCATTTCTACCAGCAATCAACAGGTACACAATTTACATCACCTCTACCATTACAACGATCATTCATCATTATAATGGTACTACAACCAAATGCATCCACAAACGCCAGCGAATACAGAACTCGCGGTGGGGGAACTCACTGCGCGGTGGGTGATGTAGCGGGTAGTTTCTTCAACTATAAGAAACTCCGCACAATTACTCTCAACGGACAATCCTCCGTTCACATAATTCTTGATAAATGGACAATTCTCCATATAAAGAATTATTCCCAAAATATACAACAATCTTGTATACACAAATTATGTACATCACCACTTGTACATAGATATCGTACAACAACACTTGTACATAACGAAATTGGTGTAATCAAAATAGAATTGAAAAATTATATTTTGGTTACATAACAATCTAGAATATGCACCTCTACAACCATATCATTTAGAGATGCATACAAATCGTATTGATTTTGCTTAACCAAAATCAAGTAAAACGCACCTACACATCACCATGCCATCGCTCAAGAGATGGCATGGCAATCATCTATGTTTATGGAAACATATTTTATAAAGGGTGCACCAAAAACATTTTGGTGCATGTAATATTAAAAACCAGAAAATCAGGTTTTGATTTTTGGTTTTATTTTTAATTTTACGCAAGAAGACGAAAACAAAAATTATCTTCTTCCTATTAAATTTTTGGACATCGCCGGAGCAACACGCCGCCGCAGCAACACCATCACTCACCACCAGCTACAAACAAAAATTATTTAATTAAATAAACAAATTTATTTAAATTAAAGTAGAAAAATAATATTGTGTTTTTATTGATTATTATTAAAATTTATAAAGTGCAACATCATACGAACGCGATAAAATATTTATGTTTCGAGCTGAGCAACGTTTGTCAGGTATGAGTTTTTTTTATTAATATCGGGTCATCAATCCGGTCATTTCAAAAGATGGTTTTGGTTTATCGGAATTTGCATGTTTCTTGTTGTTGCATACGTTTTTGTTAAATTTTTTCATCGAATATCGGATCAAATTAATTAAAGGAGAAGATACTATAACAACAACTGCTGAAACGTTTATAATAGAAAAAAAATATAATAAAACAACTAAATTTGGATCACTTAAAGCACCAACGACCGAATATGCAGAAATAGCATATATTATTGTAGCAGTATTCGAACAAATATTTGTAAAAGACTGTCATTTACAAAATATCGCTTCGAAAATTACGGAATGCTGTATAAGTGTCGTGAAACGGGATTTTCCAGAATTTTTAACTCCGGAAGATGTTGGTCCCTGCTATGGACATTTAAAAACTTTAATACATTTTTTGTTCTGGTGTTAATACGGAAAAATTCGAAATGGTGTTTACACAAAAGGGAATTTCAAAACTCGAAAAATAAGCCTAAGATCCCAGCTGCAAACCAAATATCAAAAAGGCTCAGAACATTAACCAGATAAAAATAAAATACATTATTAAATTACGTTTTGTACATGTTTTATTGATTTATTTTTGAAGACATTTCCACGCATTATCTCAGAAAATCTGGTGGCCAAAATGTTTCAAATGTAATTAATATTCAGTCATTTTGAACATTTTAAAAATGTTACTCTTGCACTTTAATTCAATCAAATTATAACAAAATAACCATTTTATGTTAAGTAAATGTACTCGCTTCTTATGACCCACGATTTTATTTTTGACAGACCTGTGGCAATATTCTAGCTTCCCATGCTAATATGAAATATGTGTACAAAGCATTTTTGTCAAAATTAATTTTTCTAGCCTACTGAGACATCGTATTTAAATGGATAATGAAGAAAATGACTACGAAACACCTTGCAAGGTTATCTTTCCTAAATTTTCCATTTTCGAGAAAGTTGGGAGAAATATTAATTATTTTAAATTTGTACATAGTCATTTGTGCATCAATTTAGAATTTTTAAACTTTTATTATGCTAATTTATTTACAAACATTAGCCATTTTTCTTATGGAAAAAGGCTGAAAAAGTGATGCGACATTGGATACAGCAGGTAATACACATACAGTATACTGTACAAGTTCGCTCTTATTACACCGTAAATGACATTTTAAGTATTTGAAGCCTGTTCCGCTCTCGCTGCTGAAATTCGGCAAAACAAAACGAATGAAATTTTAGGTTGGTAAATATACACATTTTTGTTGTATTTACTAGAGAATGAAAGAATAAGCATTTTCACCGAGATTTTAACTTATCTGATCTAAGAATGCCCGGAACTCATAAAATATAAATATTGTTGTTTTTGCACCGAAAACAAAACAATAAATGGAAAATGGTGTTCGCAGTTTTAATTTTTTTTATAAATAATTAAATATTATGCCGATGAATTCTAAAATAGTCACTTGTGTTATCTTACATCACTTGTATGTGATGTATATATGTAGCCGTTCATTCAAAATCAATGTTATGCATTTTCATTTCATTTTACATTTTCGCTTATATTTTGTATGTTTTTCTCGTAATCGAAAAATATAATGATAGTGAAGTTTGTGCTAAAAAAATTAATAAAAAATTACACTGTTAAATTTGTTATTTTTCCAATTGGAATTTATTTTCAAAATAAAATTATAAAATTGGACTGTGATTTGAATGGGTTTCGTTCATGGTGAGTAATGGCTCGGTGTCTGCGGTTTGTGGTGGTTGTTCGTTGAACGTTGTGTTTCTCAACTTGCGGAGAGTTGTGTTCATGTGCGTTCTGTCGTTACCTGTATTTATAAGGTATTTTTGACTGTTTTGAGTTGTTTTGTTTAGGACTTGAGGTAGTTCTCATTTGTTAGTGTATGAGGGCGGATTTGCAGTTTTGTATTGAATCATTGCCTGAATGTTGGATTTGTATGTCCAAATTGGTTTCTTTGCTGAATGCTTCGGGTGTTTTTGTTGGAGTTTGCCGTCGATTTGGCGGGGGCTGAATCATTTTGGGAGTTTTGGTATGATCGGTCGTACGCTGAAGTTTTTGGGCTATAGGGTTGCCATGGTTCATTTGTGATCTGTCATGGATTCGTCACGGCTTTGTGAAGCGTGGTTTTTGTTGAATGGTGGTGTTGGCAGGAGGTCGCTTGGTGGATGGTAGTGGTTTCATGGTGGGAAGATTCATGCCGTCCGTTGGGATCGTTTCGAGGTAATTTTTAGCTCCTGGATGGACATTGCATAATTCTCTTGGTACATTTTACTATGATTGTTTGTAGAGGTGGTTTCTTCCACGCTTTGATTTCGGAGATTTTCGGAGAGAGCTATTTTGGTGATGTTCCTTCATCCTATTATTCAGCGTTTGTGTAATAAATTGTTACATTTTTATTTTGGTTTGATTAGCGATAGAATTTTCCGTTTCCGTATTTCTTCTGTGCATTGAGAATATAGTGTAGGTAATTTATGATTAGCTGTTTTCTATATTGTATTTCCTTCATAATCCATCATTTTTGCAAGATTAATTGCAACTATGTTGGAGTTGGTAACGAATCCTATTATTTACCGCAAAATTGCCTTTTTGTGACACTCAATGGGTTACTAGTATTTTCTCTTTACAGCTTATTAGCGATATTTTTGCTTTATAAAAAGAAATATTATTTGCATTGGATTTGGGATTTTAACAATCTTAACATAAAGAATTGTTTATCGGCAACTTCGTTATATCTATGTAACTGAAAAGCTAGAAATATTTGATATAATTAATATAATTATTCAAAAGAAAGAGAAGGTTTGTATACTTCAATACACCAACGACTGGATGTTTGTCATAAAATGCAACGTTGCCAATCTTGACTGTTTTAGTACAAGAATTATAATTATTAATTCCCAATTTCAAATCAACCCTAAATATTAATCTACATGTACAGTGCCGAGCTATTATATTAAAATTATTCGGTTCTCAGGAAATCTCATTCAAATATATTTAATATACAAGTACATATCTTTTAAGATACTGGTACGATTTATATTTAATTATAAAAATTATAAAATAAACTTATTTATCATTCATTTTAGAATAATTTTTTCAAATTTTATCTAGTTGCCTTTACTTAAATATTACCTTCCAGCAGGAAAGCCATTGACGACACACTAATTACTAATTTACGTTTGTTACCAGTCTGAGATGAATCGTTTATGATAAGTCTAATACGAGGTGACAAGTCATAGACGAGTCGCATGTGACATGTCTGAGATTAATTGTATGTGATATATCCCCAGCAAACGTAGAAGAAGTTAAAGAACTAGTGCAAAAGTAGTGATAAAAGTATTTGTTTCCTTGTGAAAAAGGATGGGCGTCGGGACCCAATTTTTTTTTTTGCTATTTCGTGTTCGCCCAATTCAACGGTTAAATACTAATGAATTTTAGAGTTATTTTGAATATAGTTCAAATAACTTTGGTTTCAGGAAATTCTACTGTAAGTTGCGGAGTTGCAGAATGATTAAATTAATAAATGTTTCAATTATTTAGGAAGCCGGAAAATATGAATTTAGAATTAAATTTCAGGAAATTTACAGATGCTTGTGAATTAATGCTTCATTGTAATTGCTGATTGTGTAGTTTAGAATTGTGTTGTCATTTTATTAGTAACGACTTTACATAGGTGTCTGTAACGGGTCGAGTCAACCAATTTTGGTTAGGAAGCCGAAAAGTATTAATAGAATTAAATTTCAGGAAAATTCCAGATGCATTTGAAATAATAATATTTTTTCTTAGGTTGCTGTTTTAAAGAAGCAATTGTTGAAGACCAATACCATCGTTATCCATTAACCTATTAAGCCTTTATCCTTCATCTAGTAGATTAGAATTGTGTTGTCTTTGTGTTACTAACTATCGGCTATACCTAGGTGTCTGTAACCGAGCCGATTCTGTTCCACTTAACTAACCTATCCAATCCTTCGGTTTTGTTATGTGTAAAAAAGGGTGTACGGTGGACCCGGCGTCATCCGGGAACTCAAGCCTAAGAACTTGGTCGTACATTCAAAATCAATCAATCAATCAATCAATCAAAATAAAATTATAAAATTGGACTAATTCTAAATGTTGTGTCGTTGAATCTAGAAATATCTACAGATTTTAGCTGACATTTTAGCGAAGGTAAAGCATATACCTATTACTAAGATGTAAGTAAAGTATATTTTTGAGTTTCGTTCTGTTGAAAATTATATTTAGAAATTGAGCATTTTTGACGGGTTTCAAATAATATTCCAACTAATGTTGGAAATGTCCACGGGGTTTCACTAACATTTTCAAATAGATCATCCAATCTACTGAGTCTATAGTGAATATGATAAAATTATGATGGGTTTTACTATGTTTTAATGATATTAGAAACTTCACAATTTTGATAACTATTTCAAGTTTAATAAAGAAAGAGCTAAATATATTTACAAGTCCTGGTCAATAAACTTAAAATTTTTATACCGCCGATCGTAGAGATGTCCACAGGTTCTCACCTACATTTTCGAATAGACTACACAATATTCTACCGTTATAGTGATTGGCATCAAATTTTAATGGGTTTTGCTATGCCTATAATCGAATTCATGTTCTTATTCAAACTGCCGATACCAGAGATGTCCACGGAATCTCGTCTACATTTTGCTACAACTTATAATACTTTCTATCTATGGAGCGAAAATGGGTCAATTGTAATGGGTCTAACAATGATTTTTTGAATTTTGAAGTTTCGTGATTTTGACAAAAATGTTATTATTTCCTTCTAAAATATTTTAGCAATTTCTCCAATTGGATTTTAAATTGACATTCCTAACCAAGCGACGAACCCGTTTTAATAGATTTGTAGTATATATTGCTCGCTTATGATGAAACTTGTTTTGGTAAATAAAATTTTTAAATTTTTAACAAATTTCCTTTTTTTATACCGCCGATCGTAGAGATGTCCACAGGTTCTCACCCACATTTTCGAATAGACTACACAATATTCTACCGTTATAGTGATTGGCATCAAATTCTAATGGGTTTTGCTATGCCTATAATAGAATTCATGTTCTTATTCGTACTGCCGATACCAGAGATGTCTACGGAATCTCGTCTACAATTTGCTACAACTTATAATACTTTCTGTCTATGGAGCGAAAATGGGTCAATTGTAATGGGTCTAACAATGATTTTTTGAATTTTGAAGTTTCGTGATTTTGACAAAAATGTTATTATTTCCTTCTACAATATTTTAGCAATTTCTCCAACTGGATTTTAAATTGACATTCCTAACCAAGCGACGAACCCGTTTTAATAGATTTGTACTATACATTGCTCGCTTATGATGAAACTTGTTTTGGTAAATACAATTTTTAAATTTTTAACCAAATTTTTTAAGCAAATTGTGGATAATTATTAAATTTACAGTATTTTGAAAGTCTAGAATACACCGACATAATAATTATTATATACGAGCGCATAGAAAAATTTTGAAACTTACCAACAATAAACTATACGGTTCTGTCCTAACTACATAAAATCAAAAGGTAATTACAAAAAATTCTTCGATGACAACTTAATAGAAAATTATGTGAATAACAAAATGAGCTTGCTGATGGCAACTTTAACGATTCAATCAACAATCATCACAATGGTGCGGGAAGTTAAAAGCGTTATTCAGAAGCCCAAGAATAGCAAAGCGGCTGGTCGCATCAATAAATGTAACCAATTTAACTCCATTACTAGAAGAAATACGGAACACGGGTACAATACCATAGAAATATAAAGAGAACTTAACCATAACACTACCGAAGAAAGGCATCCTTAAACCGTCAAAACGGGCGGGGAATCTCCTTCTTCAATGCAATATAATATTTTAGCAATGATAATTTTTGTGTACCACCAGTATTAGGAATAAACAAGCTGATTTTAGATCAGAATGGAATTGTACATATCACGACAACAGAATTTTCCAACAACAATTAAATTTGGTTAAAAATTTAAAAATTTTATTTACCAAAACAAGTTTCATCATAAGCGAGCAATGTATACTACAAATCTATTAAAACGGGTTCGTCGCTTGGTTAGGAATGTCAATTTAAAATCCAGTTGGAGAAATTGCTAAAATATTGTAGAAGGAAATAATAACATTTTTGTCAAAATCACGAAACATCAAAATTCAAAAAATCATTGTTAGACCCATTACAATTGACCCATTTTCGCTCCATAGACAGAAAGTATTATAAGTTGTAGCAAAATGTAGACGAGATTCTGTGGACATCTCTGGTATCGGCAGTTTGAATAAGAACATGAATTCGATTATAGGCATAGCAAAACCCCTAGTATCATTAAAACATAGTAAAACCCATCATAATTTTATCATATTCACTATAGACTCAGTAGATTGGATGATCTATTTGAAAATGTTAGTGAAACCCCGTGGACATCTTCAAAATTAGCTGGAATATTATTTGAAACCCGTCAAAAATGCTCAATTTCTAAATATAATTTTCAATGAAACTCAAAAATATACTTTACTTACATCTTAGTAATAGATATATGCTTTACCTTCGCTAAAATGTCAGCTAAAATCTGTAGATATTTCTAGATTCAACGACACAACATTTAGAATTAGTCCAATTTTATAATTTTATTTTGAAAATAAATTCCAATTGGAAAAATAACAAATTTAACAGTGTAATTTTTTATTAATTTTTTTAGCACAAACTTCACTATCATAATATATATTGGTGTGTAATGCTGCCATGTACAACATGTTTCATGTTATTTATATTTTTCAACACCAAATAGTCTGCTGTATGTCTAATATATAGCGAATATTAAGAAAAAACAAATGTTTAGCTTTTTTTGTATATTATACAGTTTGTGACTTAATATTTTAATAGTGCCGATTGCCGATGTTTATAAATCTTAAAAATAAAAATTAATATTTAAGTGCTTACTGTACATAATATGGTCAAAAATTAATATAGGTACAAATAATGAATAAAATACAATGAAAATGTGTAGTCCCGCCTTTAAATTGTGTAAATGTGGATTAGTTTTTGATTATTTACTCTCCATAATACGAATCAGCAGAAATCATAAACAACAGAAAGAAACAAATGTATACACACCTTTCATAACTTCGCATAAAAATCACAAAATAAATCTGAAAATTTAATGCATATACATAGTTTTAACGAAGACATTCTCTCTCTGTTTAAAGTCCTACTCAGTGTTATAATGATAAATTTTTAACATCATACATTTAAGGTTTTCGTTTAAGTTTTTCTATGTAAGAACAAAATCACTAAATTAAATTTTATCATGTAGGTAAACATTGAACGATAATTATTGAATAATAGGACAAACATTTGGATATAATTTGGCAGATTGAATTGATGTTTGTGGTTTATGTTTACCATAAACACATTTGGGTTAAACATCTAACAATCACATTTTTCTTAAATATTAATCCATTTTCAACAATAGCCTCTACCTACATTTTCCACTTTTACAGTATTTTCTCACAAATTGTGTGTATAAAATTCCAACATGACAAACTAATTTATAGATCGTTCAATTATTCCACGTTCACCATAAATTACAATAATTTTCTATCTTTCAAATTGCTTAGTTTCGAAATTATTTGTTGTAAGTGCTTTTTTGGGGTTAAATTTATTGTAAGGATATTTTGCTTCCGGCATTATTGACTCATTCTATTTAACGCGAAGACGATGCGAAGCTCATAGGTTATTCATAAACTACATCATTAGGAATATTATGTATTGCTAAATATTAATTGTTCAAAATTCTACCAGTCATAACATTTCAGGAAAATTGTAAACGGTTTACAATTTTAATTGTAACAGCTTATTTGTTAGGGAATTCACATAGGGAAAATTAAAATTAAAAATATAGCAACAACAATAAGAAACATAATTAAATATATTAAAATTAGACGTAGAAAAATACATATGTAAAATTTTAAATTTAAAAATATTTAAGCCGTTTATTTTGAGTGGTTTAAGTCCATTGATTTTTATACCAACATTTTTAAGGGTTTGTGTTTGAATTTATTTAAAAATATAACTATAAAATATAACTAGCTAATTTTCAAAAGACAAAATCATTGCGATTTTGATATACTAGACTAAAATTGTTTATAAATAAGAAGAATCATAAGAATTGTGATTATTGTTATCACTTTTTTTGTAAAATGGACTTAAACCACTTTCAAAAGAACCGGCTCATTTAATTAAAAAACCTACAATTTCAAAAAGATTATTTTCTAAAAAATATTTTATTTGTAATTGGAAAGATGATTGTGAAATACATACCAAAAATAATACCAAAAATGTACACTGTTAAATTCAAAAATATTCCAATTGGATTTGTTTTGTAGTGAAATTGAAACACTTTTAGATAATCTTTAACATTTATACTAAAGAAGTCCCTGAATCCCTAATAGTGCCGCTGTAAAGATCAAATAATTTTCTAACAATTTCAGATAAACACGAGAAAATTGTAATATAATTCACTAAAGTTTTTTCAATTCTAAAGAAGGTTTTTTAGACAATGTTTCTACTTTTATATCTCCGAATCTAGAGATGTTCACGGGGTCTCACCTATATGGCTGAATAGCTAAGTCAAAACCTCACGTGTGTGGTGAATAAGGTTGAGATATGATGATTTGTAAACTGTCCAGCGTATTTAAACAATAGTGGTTTTTGATTTGATCTATTTTCAAATTTTTTTGTTGCCGCAACTAACCTCTCTTACCGAAAATCATCATAATTAGATCCCGTTCATTTCCCACATAGGGGTTTGACTGATCTATCTGACCATTTAGGTGAGACCCCGTGAACATCTCTAGGATCGGTGAAATAAAATTTGAAAATTTATTCAAATTCATGAAACTTCTAAGTCATATATGGTCCAGTAAATATCATCACAATTGAACCCTGTTCGGAACTATCGATAGTCGAGACTTTGAACTATCTAAAAGTATAAACGTGACCTTGTGAACATCCATAGGATTTTTGTTATTTGATTGTTTTCACAATAAATCGGGTTCGTAGCTTATTTGGGAATGTCAATTGGGTAAAAATCCTATTGGAGAAAATACCAAAATTTCCAATTGAGAGTAAAATTTTAAACGAAGAAGTTGTAAATTATGGAAAACACGATAAAAATCATCATTCGTGTCCCATTTTCACAATATTGATAGAAAATTGTCTGACCTATTCGAATATATGAAAGAGATCCCGTGAACATTTCCTAATCCAATTGGAATATTTTTGAATTTAACAGTGTACATTTTTGGTATTATTTTTGGTATGTATTTCACAATCATATTGGAAAGTGAAAATCATGTTACTCGTACATGTTTTTATATTTTTTCATTTTTAATAGAATACATTTATTTTTTTACGTATCATAACTATTTCTTCAGGATCTTTTGATATCAACTTTTTATTTATTTAAGTTGTATAATACAAGCCACTGTTATTCCCACTTTGCTTTGTGCAGAAATATAGGGTGGCGCATAAGTAACATTTATTTAATGAATAACTTTTTTGTTTCTGATTTTATTTTAGGTTAGACTTTATTAAAATTTAGATTATAGTTTATAGTTTGGACATACGTTCACATTATGTATTGAAGATACTACCTTTCAAATGGTGCCCAATGTTTGCTTCGACCTGGTATGCTCTTTCCAGAGCATTTTCCATAACTTTTCTTAGAATTTTAGATTCCAGCGCCCTCACTTCTTGTATATTGGCCTTAAGCTGTTGGATGGTTCTTGGCTTATTGGCTGATTAGCATACACCTTACCCTTTAAAGCCGTTAAATCGGGCGAATGCGGTGGCCAATTAAAATCAGAAAAACATCGATATTATTCGATCGGCAACAATTTCGTGCAGCAGGGCCATAGTTGGACGAGCTGTGTGTTATGGCTTCATCTTGTTGGAACCACAATTCTGGAATGTTTTCTACCTCTGGCCTTAAAAATTTTTCAATCATTGCCCGGTATTGAATGCCATTCACATTAACCGCAACTTGTTCGTCGTTTTCGAAAAAATATGGTCCAATGATCCTTTCTGAAGGTATTCCACACCATACTGTGCATCTAACTGGATGCATTTGATCTTCAAAAATTATTCTTGGATTTTGTTTGCCCCATATTCTGCAATTTTGTTTATTCACGTGACCATTGAGATGAAATGGGCCTTATCGCTCATTAAGTGTTTGTGAATAAACTCGATATTTTCTAGGCACAATTCCTGAAAACGGCGACTATATTAAATGCGTATTTGTGCATCATTTGGTTGTAACTTGTGAACCAATTGAATTTTATATGGGAAAAGATGTAACTTACGTAAAATTTTTTGCCAAAACCGCCTAGACATCACCGACTGCTGAGAACGTCACCTGGTGGAACCCCTTGTTACCGGAAACGCTGAACCAATCGGTAAATTGTTGGAGCGGAGCGCTAGGTGCATTTCGAACATAAAAGAAATTTCAATGTGGTCTTTGTGTCTGAATAATCGAATGCTGATTTTCAAAATAAAATTGAACAAGTTTGGTTCTTTGTTCTGTGCTGAGTCTAGCCATCATAAACTTCCCAAGTTTTTCAAAGTTAATTCTGAAAAAAATACGTAAACAAAAAATGTATTAACTAATTAAATCATAACGTTACTTATGCGCCACCCTTTATTTGGCTAGTTAATTACTTTATTAGTTAAACAGTAGAATTAATAAACTAATAAATAATTAATTTGATTTAATTATTAAATGACCGGCGCCCATAAAATACCTCGAATATTGCATAACATTGAAGAATATTATTGCGCAATATGAGTATGAAGGCATTTGCAGGAGTATTTCAATGATTAGATGTCACAGGAATTACTCGAAATCACGCTACTTTATTTACGATATATAATCGTTAATAACATGCTTCAACAAATATTGCTTATGAAAAACTCCATAGCAAAAACAGAATTGCATTTTTAATAGAACATTGTGTGATGTGTCATCGATTTAAACTGTAAAATTTTCAAAATCATTTTGATGCATAACGTAGGAAAATGGAAACTGTTATTCTATGCGATACAGGTATCATGATATCCCGTATGGAGGCATAGATTTGTGCTCGACGTGCACACAATATATTATCTACGACTTACAATAATAAATACATTAAAATTAGTATTAATTCAATTCTGTGGTTACATTTCCATTAATCATATTTTCGTTTCTTTAGCGAAGTTTTCTTCTTGTTACCCTAGAGAAAAATTTAACTCCGGTTTACGTTTTATTTCATTTACCACTACCAGTCTTCTAGGTTAAAACATTGTGATATTGCTATTCCATTTCTATCGTAAAATAATTTGTTCTCGATTTTGACGACGAATTTATGTTAACCTTCGTCAAATCTTTCACGACAAATTTTTCTGTAAGTATTGAGAGAAAGTAAAACTATAGTTTTAACCAACCAAGTTGGTTATAACCAACCAAAACATTTTATTTGGTAAACAAACTTCCTCTGAATATTTTATGCGTCCATTTGAATTAAATTATGTTTATTTCGAGTCAAATTTTAACGCAAGGAGTCAAAGTTGTGTGACAGTTAACTTCAACGTCACATAATACTGTGGACAAAAAATAGTAAGACTTTGATCATAATTTTAAAATTCTTTATTTATTTCTCCAAATCTATTTCATCCCCCTCAAAGTAATCCCCCCCCCCCCCCTCCGGCCCCAATACACTTGTGCCAACGTTTTTTCCAATCCTCGAAACAGTTGTTAAAGTAAATTTCCGTAATAGCCTCCAATGCGCGTAACGATTCACGTTTAATGTCTTCAATTGACTAAAACGGTTTCCCCGGAGCGGTCGTTTGATTTTGCTGAACAGCCAGAAGTCACACGGAGCTAAATCAGGCGAATACGGTGATTGCGGAACGATTTGGGTGGAATTTTTGGTGAAAAAATCACGTAAAACCAATGCAGTATGAGAAGGTGCATTATCGTGGTGCAAAAACCAAGAGTTGTCGACCCATAATTCCGGCCTCTTTATACGAATAGCTTCGCGCAAACGACGCATAACACTCAAATAGTATCCCTTGTTGAAAGTTTGGCCGGTCGGAAGGAATTCAGAGTGCACCACACCTCGATAATCGAGTAAAACTGTCAACATCACTTTGAATTTGGACTTGCTTTAACGTGGTTTTTTCGGCTTTGGCTCACCTTTGGCACGATATTCGGCCGATTGATCGTCTGTTTCCGGGTCGTAAGCATAGATCCAACAGTCAACGCCAGTTATAATACGTTTCATGACATCCTGGTAGTCGGAAGTGCTGTTTCACAGACGTCAACGCGACGCCTTTTTCGACGCGTTTTTCCAAAAAATTGAGTGATTTTGGAACCAATCGTGCTTTCACTTTTCTTAGGCCCAAATGATCTTTCAAAATGGTTTTCACTGATCCTTCCTATATTTCAACGATGCCAGTAAGGTCTCTGACTGTTAATCGTCGATTCTCGAGCACCAATTCCTTGATTCTATTAACGTGTTGATCATCAGTTGATGTTGATTGTCGTCCTAGACGTGGTTCGTCGTCAACACGTTCTCGATCCTCTTGGAACAATTTGTACCAATCAAACACACTTGCTCGCGACATACAATTATCACCGAAGGCCTTTTGCAACATTGTGAACGTTTCGGCATCACAAAATTGATTTCGGAACTTCTTTGTTGAATAATTTCACTCATTGTAAAAATCGCCGAATGCACTTTTTGTACTTCAGAAAGACAAGCGTATACTAAACACTAATGATTATTTTGATGTGACATTTGACACAGATATCACTGACAGTCATGCCAAATACGCGCCATACCGCGCGAAATTTAAATTAAAAAGTCTTACTACTTTTTGCCCACGGTAGTATATGGATTTGGACGAATTGAGTGACGCAATAAAACCTATGTAATATTAACAAAATATCAAACGAAAAAACATATTATAATTAGATAAATTTAATTTTAGTTAATTTAGTATGGTGAATTGATTTTGGGTTTGCCTTATTTATTAACTGTAAATTATATGATATACTACAAATACACAGCTATAAATTCGGTTTAAATCTAATTTGGGAAACAGATATTGTTCAAATTTAGTTTAGTAGGTTGTGATAGCAATGCAACAGAAATAATTGATAAACTTCAACTTCGATAAAGTAACAAAATAGTAATGTAATTGCGCATAAATATGGTGGCACTTGACTTTGTGTGTTTTGGTTGTGCGCAAAATCAAAAATGTATGGACATTTATGACTTCGTCCTGTACGTCCGGTATATTGTTAATTTTTGCCATGCGGTGAGCGAGAATAAATGAAAATGGAACCGATAAATATATTACTTACTACCAAGCACGGTAACGATCGTAAAAGTTAATTATTTTAATAAATAATCCGTCGTAAAAGAATCGTTTTGTGATTTAAAATGTGCGTACAAAAGTCTACTTTCCGTGGTAGTCGTAGAATAAATTATTTAAACATTATAGTTATTACATCGAGGTGAGGTTAACAAGCCGTTGGAAGCTTGGTTTCGAACTAATGAAACATAGAATTCTGTAAATTAAAAAATTCGGTCGTCTCACGTTTACATCGATGATGCGAGAGTAATATCTCGCTACCACGCAGAATAACTAAAAATTTCATATAAAAATCGCATGTATGCGTTAAATACAATAAAATTCGAGGTTACGAAGGGGTTGCCAAATGCGTAGCAAATCCTAATAATTCGCTGTGGCATTGTGATTATGTAAGTGTGTGTTTGTATGTAAGTTTAAAGTATTTTTGAGATGACCAAATTTTTTTAATTTAAAGAAATCAATATTCCATTAGTTCGAAGCCACACTTTCAACGTTTTGATAACCTAAAACCTCGATATAAAAGTGATATCTGGTACCCAGAATAATCCAAAATTTAATTATAGATCATATAATCGATCATCAAATTTCATTATTCATATATAACAAAAAATGGAAATTACATTTTTATAAAATTAACTTTACAAATAATGGTACAATACAGTAAATGGAAAATCTTGGAGGTACAATTCAATATTTAATTTATAAAACGATAATGGATGTAGTTTGTAGAGGTTACATAATAAAATACTGTCAAAGTTCTAATATTAAAAATACGAGATATATAAATAAAATAAGAAAAGGTTTATAGGCCAATTTTGTTTTAGATGAAATTTATCAGTCGTATAGAGAGTGGTCGATATCAATTTATTATGGAGGGATCAAACGCCTCAATAACGTTATGAAATTATTAAAACGTTTTATTTAAATAATTTTTCAATTGTGAATACGCGAGGAAGATTACGTAACCTTTTTGGTGTTAATCTTGTACTGAGCATGTCAACCATTCAGAGAGTATTGAATTATTTTGAAAATTTCCATACACTGGGAGTTACATTTAAAACTGGGCGACAATTAAGATTACGTACATCGGAAAATATTAATGCAGCGAGACAGAGTGTTGTTGAATGTCCATGTATCTCTCATCGACGCCGTGCACAAGAATTGGGAATATCTCCATCATGTTTGTTAAAATTCTCAAATAATATTTGTATTTTTACTCGTTTAGAATCCAATTGACACAAGAGCTGCAGGAAAATGAACCGCGGTGAGATTGAAATGTTTGAATTTTATAGCTAGGTATAGACGATGGTGGTCGTTGTCAAAAAACTATTCTGAACGACGAATCACATTTCGACTTTACAGGGTTTGTTAATAATTAGAATAGCCGCTATTAGGGCACTAAAAACCATTAAATGATACTCCAAATACCACTATACCCTCGTAGAGTAACTGTATGGTGTGCCATTTGTGCCGGCGGCGTCATTGTGTAATATCAAATAGTGGTGATATCGACTGGCCTACACGATCCCCTGATTTGACCACGCCTCCCAATTTTTTCCTAAGGAGGTACTTGAAGAGAAAAGTATACACCAATGTACCAACCATAATCTCGATGATTATAATAACACCAGAATTTTGCAAAAATGTTATGAAAGATGTAAAAAAGATCACTTTTGTGCCACGTCCAGAGGCGGCTACTTGACCTACATTAATTCCATACATAATATTAAAGACCATCTAATCACTCTATAAAATATAAATTATAAAATTGTTTATTTATTTTTTTTTTAAAGAAATCTATTCTGTGATTTACATGTATGGTTTTAGTTAATTTACTTCAAAACAAAAGTTATATAAAAAAAATCGAACTAAAAACCTTAAAACAAAAAAAACATAAATCAAATTTTGATTTAAAATTTAAAAATTTTAAAAATAATTCTTCAGGATATTTTTGGAGTTGTCCTTTGATAAATTAAAGACAAATAGGTCGTCAATGATGTTGAATGATTTAGACATCCTATTAATGGGGTTGTTTTCTCCAGAAGTTTCTGGAATGATGTTCTAGTGCTAAAACTCATGGGTTCGAAATGTTTTGCAAGCTACATGAATTGATGTTTTCCAAAATTTAAGCTGAATCAATGTGACCAAGCAAAACGTTACCAATAAAAGCCGTGTATTTTATTGGAAAAAGTTATTAAAAAAAGCATCGACTTGGAATATAAAAATCACTCTGTATAGGTGTTTCACAGGTCGCAGAAATAACCTTTAGGAAATATCTTCCAGCCTTCGACAATATACAAGACAGAATCCGAAAACGTGACGTATTTAAAAAGCAACCAGGCACAGATGTGTTGTGATATTCACAACCCCACCCATCTTGTTTCCAAATCTCGCAAAGTAAAACCAAAATCCCATCATCATAAATACAAGATCGTTACGATAACATAAACGATATCAATCCAATCAAAACAAACGTAGCATATACGCATAAACAAAAGACGCATAGTAAGCGATCGACGCGATACATCATAAAATATAAAAGCAACAATAAAACAAAACATACGTCATACATATCTCACGGTAAAAGTCGGAAATCGGTAAATGTTTAAAACGATTAAAAATCAGTTGCCCAGAGGTCTAATGGTTACGAAATGTTTGTTGACTTCTGCCCCCTACATCCCCGTAGTTTCATTTAATCCCCATCAAAGAACTAACCCTCATGGGAGGCACAATTAGTTCCCGGGAGCTCGAGAACTAGTAAAGCCGTCAGTCCTTACTATTCCAAATTCCAATTTGCGCAAATGCCATAAAAATACTCCGTGGGGTGAAGGGTGAACCATTTCGAAAATATAGGACCTTCTATTCATAGATTCCGAAGCAATAAAACAGTTTTTTCAAATTTTTATTCGGACATTTACCGATTTCGACCTTTTACCGTAACATATACATTACATTTTTCATAAACATAATATCAAAACGAAATAACAACAAAACAAGTAGTAACGGGTTTTTCAATAAGAGCACTTCAACTTTTTTTTGAATAAAACACAAACTGTTCGACTTTTGAACTAACTTTTTTTTTATTAACGAATTTGAACATATACATTTAAGTATGAAACTCGATTTCGATTTCTCGAAGTCCCTTCCATTCAATTGCGGCCAAAAAAAATCGTTTATCATATTGCGGTATCGATTTCCATTAACAGTAACGTGGCGATCGTTATCGTCGATGAAAAAATATGGCCCAATGACGCCGCCGGCATGTAATCCGCACCAAACAGTGACTTTTTCGGGATGCAACGGTGCCTCATGAATCACGTGTGGGTTGCTTCGTGGCCAGTAACGCATATTTTGCTTGTTGACAAATCCATTTAGCCAAAAGTGAGCCTTATCGCTGAAGATGATTTTTCGGTGTAAATCTGCATCATTTTCGATTTGCTCTTGAGCCCAATTCACGAATCGGCGTCGCTTCAAATGGTCAAATGGCTTTAGTTGTTGTGTCAGCTTGATCTTATACGGATGTAAGCCAAGATTTTTACGTAAAATTCGCCACAATGATGTCACAGAAAGGCCCAATTGTTGCGAACGTCGTGTGTGCGACACATTCGCGTCTTCTTGAACTGAAGCCCTGGCGGCTGCGATGTTTTCAACACTTCGAGCACTTCTTGCTCTCGAGGGCACCGGAACATTATGTAGCGAAAACGTAGACTCAAATTTTACCACTATACGGTCGATTGTCGAACGGGCTGGCTTGTTAAATGGTCCGTAAAATGGCCGTAATGCTCTTAAAGTAGCAGCAACAGAACGATTATTTTGATAAAAAATTTGCACGATTTGCAATCGCTGTTCACGTGTGTAGCGTTCCATGATGAAATGTATACTAATGAAGTTTCCAAATGACAAAAGATTAATAAAAAATATAGCGTCGTTCGCCGTCCCTATCGGAAAAAAGTTGAAGCGCACCTGTTGAAACACCCGTTATATCCAATATACATACATATATTACTCATCATTTTTGTTGCATCCGCATATTATCATAAAATAAATTAAAAAAAGCAATTGTAAAAAACAATAAAACCAAGCATGAACATTACTTTGGTATTCCATACAATGTAATGGTTTTTCATGAATAATTTGTGGATTTTCTTCGCACCGGAATCGACAGTTTTGTTTATTTAGCGCACCGCTCAGATGAAAGTGAGCCTCATTGGAGAAGATGATTTTCTTAAAAAAATCGTTATCGTTTTCAAGTTGTTCCTGAATAATTTGTAAACGTTGTTCTTGCGTATATCTCACCATGATGAAATTGTAAACATTACTGAATACAATGAAACAAAAAATGACAGATCATGACATATTACAAATGGCCGAAACGTCACTTGAAAATCATATCATTCCTATTGGAAAACCCATTGTTATCAACGTACTAATCCTTGCGAACCAATTCAATAATTTACAGTTACTTAACTTCGCAGGCAAAGCGAACGGGTTCGGGGAAGGAGTGGTTCACACCACAGTATCCATTCCTATGTTTAACTATACTTAATTCGAATTTAATCTCATACTAACAATTCCACCCATCGAGGTGCACTTTTACATATTAACATTTAACACAACCATAAAACATTCAATCACACAAACCAATCATAAATTTATCATCAAAATGTAACTTGTCAATTAAATCATTCATCGATCACAATCACTCTAAACAAGTAGAATTTCATTTCCGTATATATATATATATATATATATATATATATATATATATATATATATATATATATATATATATATATATAAATATATATACATATATATATATATATCTATACATATATATATATATATATATATATATCTATGTATCTATATATATATATATATATATATATATATATATATATATATATATATATATATATATATATATATATATATATATATATATTTATATATTTATATATTTATATATTTATATATTTATATATTTATATATATTTATATATTTATATATATATATATATATATATATATATATATATATATATATATATATATATATATATATATATATATATATATATATATATATGTATATATATTTTTTTTTTCTTTTTTCTTCTAGTAGGGGGAAAATCCTCATGGACGTTGTGCCGGACTTCTACCGACTAAAAACCCCCTACCTCACCTCCTCGCAGCGACCGGTACCACAAATTTGTTGCATTTCTTTGACCGCGGGATGTCTATTGTCCTCTAGTTTTGTTCAGAGCGACATGGTCGCTTGTTCCCTCATTTTTATGGTTAGTATTACTCTAATCATCCTACTTATAACATACCAACCATTCTCGTCCGCCAGCATCCTCGAAATGATTGTACCTGGTGTTATGGCTCCTACAACATCTGTACACTGCTTTCGCACTTGATCCCACCTTGCACAGTAGAATATCGTGTGCTCTGGTGTATCCTCTTCGGTACAGTATAAGCAATTAGGTATATCCTTGATATGCACTCTGAATAGGTAGCTGTTGAAACAACCGTGACCTGACAAGAACTGAGTGAGATGGAAGTTCACCTCGCCATGTTTACGCTCCACCCATTCCTTTAGCCTCGGGATGAGCTCCCTGGTCCACGATCCAGTATCAGCGCTCTCCCATCGAGTCTGCCATTCTTGTATTAATTCTGATTTGGCCTTAACGCTTGGGCTTCCCTGAAGAACTGTTACTCTATATTTCGCCAGCACTGTGATCGGCGGCATATTAGCTATCACGAGAACTGCTTCCTTTCCAACTGTTCTGTATGCACTGCATACACGCAGTGCTAGGGTCCGTTGCACACACTCCAACTGTTCACGCGCCTTTGCAGTGTCTAAAGCTCGTATCCAGATGGAAGCCCCATAATATATATATATATATATATATATATATATATATATATATATATATATATATATATATATATATATATATATATATATATATATATATATATATACATATATATATATATAGATATAGATATATATATATATATATATGTATATATGTATATATATATATGTATATATATATATATATATATATATATATATATATATATATATATATATATATATATATATATATATATATATATATATATATATATATATATATATATATATATATATATATATATATATATATATAAAGGGTGGTTAAATTTTAAGGGCCGATGTTGATTTTGAATAAAACACAAATTGTTTAGGAAATTATTATCAATTCTTTTTATTATGATAATATGGTATGGTTCAATTATGTATGGAACAAAATATCGGCCAAATGGCCGCCGCGACCTCGGCGGCACACCTCCACCCGATGGTCCAAATTTTCGATGACGCTTAGGCATAATTGAGGTTCTATGCCGTTAAAGTTCCGAATTATCTCATCCTTTAGCTCTTGAATTGTTGCTGGCTTATCGACGTACACCTTTTCTTTCAAATAACCTCAAAGAAAGAAGTCCAACGGTGTCAAATCATGATCTTGGCGGCCAATTGACATCGCCACCACGTGAGATAACACGGCCATTGAATTTGTCGCGCAAAAGAGCCATTGTTTCCTTTGCTGTGTGGCAAGTGGCACCGTCCTGTTGAAACCACATATCGTCCATATCCATATCTTCCAATTCAGGCCATAAAAAGTTCGTTATCCTCTCACGATAGCGAACACCATTCACAGTAACTGCCTGACCGGCCTCATTATGGAAAAAGTACGGCCCGATGATGCCGCCAGCCCATAAACCGCACCAAACAGTCACTCTTTGTGGCTGCATTGGTTTTTCGATAATCACTCTTGGATTATGATTCGTCCAAATGCGGCAATTCTGCTTATTGACGAATCCACTGAGGTGAAAATGTACCTCATCACTGAAATGCTTTCCTTCGACAATTGATCATCCACTGTTGCCATTTCTTGCCACCATTCTGACCATTGACGACGTTTGGAATGGTCAAGAGGCTTTAGTTCTTGAGTCAATTGCACCTTATAAGCATGTAAATGCAAGTCTTTATGCATAATGTTCATCAACGACGAGCGTGAGAGGTCCAATTGTTGGGCACGACGACGAGTTGAGGTGGACGGCTCTTCAGCCACACTATCGCGAACAGCAGCAATATATTCTGCTGTACGAGCTGTACGAGCATGGACTGGTATTTTAAAATCTCTTACAGACCCAGTTTGCTCAAATTTTTGCACAATTTTTCTGATTGTACGCACATTTGGACGATTAAATTGACCGAAAAAATCACGAAGTGCACGATATGCATTTTGATTTGAACGCCCATTTTCATAATATGCCTGAATAACTTTAACGCGTTGCTCGATTGTGTATCTTTCCATTGTTCAAATTGAGTTAATCTGAAATTGAGAAATGTCAAATTAAATGCAGAAAAAAACTTGACGTTTAGAAGAGGTTCACATTCAACGTCGGCCCTTAAAATTTAGCCACCCTTTATATATATATATATATATATATATATATATTTATATATATATATATATATATATATATATATATATATATATATATATAAATATATATATATATATATATATAGACATATTTATATATATATATATATAGACATATTTATATATATATATATATATATATATATATATATATATATATATATATATATATATATATATATATATATATATATATATATATATATATATAGACATATTTATATATATATATATATATATATATATATATATATATAAATATATATATATATATATATATATAAATATATATATATATATATATATATATATATATATATATATATATATATATATATATATATATATATATATATATATATATATATATATTTATATACATATATATATATATATAATATATACATACATATACATATGTATATATTATATATATATATATATGTATATAAATATATATATATATATATATATATATACATATACATATATATATATATATATATATATATATATATATATATATATATATATATATATATATATATATATATATATATATATATATATATATATATATATATATATATATATATATATATATATATATATATATATATATATATATATAACTAAATAACTAAATACTATAATACTATTCAGATACCATGTTTCTCCTTGTCCTTGGCAATATGGCGAATATTACATGAAACCACAAATTTGGTATATGGAACCGGAAGTCGTGTTTAAATTTTTCACTTTTTATGTTTTGAATGTGTAGTAATTGTTAAAAAAAAAACTGTATAACAAAAATATTTTGTAGTTGTTGTTAAAGTTACAGCAAAGAATTTCTAATAATTATTATTATTATCTCTAAGAATTATTAGAAATTCTTTGGTTACAGGGTGTAAAATTTTGACAAAAATTATGAACATGATGTTTTATATATGGCTATAAAAAGAAAACTAATTATCCGATACTTATAAACCTGCGCTCATTTTAAAGATAAATGAATAGGGATTCTAAAAAAATTATAAAATTTGTACCATGTTTCAACTCTTCCTAATCAAAATGGCCGCCAAAATAGTATTTTAGAATTTTTTCAAAAACCTATTTTTTTTTTTTTTTAAATTTCCTCATTTAATTCTATTGAACAAACCAAAAAATTGTACTTGTGTTATGTCTTGTTTTCTTGCAAAAGACGTTTGAGTATGAAGATCTACCCATTTTTTGTATATAAGACAAAGTCAATGTGGTATTTTGACCACAAAGTCAATGTGGTATTTTTTATTTTCAACTATTTTTACGATCAACTTGATAAAGTAACTGTTTAGAATTATTCAGTTCACAAATCGTTCATAAATTACATCACCCTAGGTTTGATCATTTTTAACTTCCTTTCAGCGTTTTGCGTCTACGCGTGTTTATTTAGCAAAATTATTCCATTTGATTAAAATTTTTTGCGATTTTCAACGCTATCTTGTTCAAAAGATGGAACAATAGCTTCTGATTGCAAATTGTTATATTGAATGTTTATCCTATCAAAGTGACTGCTGTAATTATAATTAGACACGTTGTCACGTGACGTCACGTCATAATCTGTCATTTTATAAAACTTTTCCTCCTCCTGCGACACACGTCACAACAATCGATACTCCTTCCCCCATAAAAATGTGAGACAGTTTAGCCCCTAAAGCAATTAGTAGAACAATAAAATTTTGTCATGACTCATTTATTTGGTTAGGTTTAATCACTATTTTCTGTACCTGAATATAACCTTTTGGATCGCATTTTTAAAAATTTAACTGTATTCCTGAAATAATTTTTTTGAGATTCTATAGAAGAGGGAGTAGGCTTGTAAAATAACATAACCAGTGGCTTTTGTTAACATTTTTGTATAAATTAGAGTTTAAAATAATATTTCAGTTAATTTAACTTATGAAGTTCTATTTGAAGCATTTGTTTGTTTAAATAACAAAAAATTAATTTAAAGTAGTTCAATTAATAAGTGTAATAATGTCTGGGCTCAAAAAGTGTTGTAAGCTGTTTCCTGAGACGAAATATTCGAAAAATTTAAGAAAAGTTTCTGATTATATTAAAAGTCATTTGCCGCGCTCGACTGAAGTAAATGAAGATTCATCGATTTGTACAACGTATTACCTGGTATCTTCTAAACGTCAGAAAATTGAAAGCGAAGTGTCACCCGTTACTGATTCATCAAATTCACCTGTTACCCCGCAGACATTATCAACACGCAGTGACGAGAATATTTCGAGTAGTAGTGAAAGTGAGGAGTGCCAAATAAAAAGTGCTACCGCTCGTGAAAAACTTAATAAAATATTTCCAGACATTGGCATGTCTCCTATATATCCGAGTAAGTTGGAATCCAGGCAATATCATGAGCAGCAAAAATTACTAAATTTAACTACCTCACTGACGCCATCATCAACATCTTCGGTATCTGGTATTGAGCCTCTTTTGACTCACTCAGAGGAAAATCATCATATGATGAATTCATGGATCAACTAAAAGACAAATTTCAACAGTTGGAGAAAAATTGTGATAAAATACAGTTGCTGTCTACTTTGCCAAAATCACTAACAATACAAGAAATCCAGGAAGAATTTAACCCAACGCAGCATATGGTACGAACAGCAAAAAATATTCAAAACAAGAATGGGTCACTGAGCCTTCCAGCACCCAAAGCTGGCCAACGGATAAGTAATGAACTCAGAGACTCAGTGATAGAATATTATAATGATGATGATGTTAGTCGTATAATGCCTGGGAAAAACGATTGTATAACTATTGAAAAAGTTAAACTTCAGAAACGTCTAATGATGTGCACATTAAAGGAGTGCTATGAGGGGTACAAAATCAAATATAAGGATGATGAGCCAAAAAAATTGGCTTTTCTAAATATTTTCTGCTTCATCCTAAATACTGTGTGCAACCAGGAAGCAGCGGAACACATACAGTTTGTGTTTGTATAATACACCAAAATGTCAAATTAATTATTTATGGAACCAGGATGGAAACTGTCACCAATGGAAAAATTTCGCGATACCAGGACTGCATTTCATCCATATTATGTAAAGATCCAACATCAACATGTTATCTTCTGCAATGCGAGAACTGCCCAGGATTGAATAATTTGAGAAACGCATTTTTGGACAATGATTGTCTGGATGCTGAATTATCGTTCAGTCAGTGGGTTTCAACTGACCGATGCAATTTGGAAAAGTTTTCAAAACCATTAGATGATTTTCTGGATTACTTCATAATAAAGCTGACAAATCTGATTCCCCATTGCTTTATAACACTGCAACAATCTGGTTTCATCAAAAATAATTATATATATATATATATATATATATATATATATATATATATATATATATATATATATACATATATATATATATATATATATATATATATATATATATATATATATATATATATATATATATATATATATATATATATATATATATATATATATATATATGGTGAAAAATTCCTGAAATCACAAATTTTTGGAAGTCATGTTTGAATTTCATGTTTTTTATATTTTCAATGTATAGTCTTGATTAAAAAAAAAGTTTGTGGAGAGATTTTTTTTTGTTGTTGTTGTTAAACTACAGGATGTCAAATTTTGATATAAATGATGAACATGATGTTGTATATATAACTATAAAACGAAAACTAATTATCCGATACTTATAAACCTGGGCTCATTTTAAAGATAAATGAATAGCGATTCTAAAATTCGTACCATGTTTCAACTCTTCCTATTCAAAATGTCCGCCAAAATAGTAATTTAGAATTTTTTCAAAAACCTAATTTTTTTTTTTTTTAATTTTTCCTCATTTAGTTCTATTAAAAATTGTACTTGTGTTATTTTTCGTTTTCTTGCAAAAGACGCTTGAGTATGAAGATCTACCCATTTTTTGTATATAAAATCAAAGTCAATGTGGTATTTTTTTATTTTTTTTTTGCAAGGAAACAAAATATTGCGTCCAATTTTTTAGTATATATATTTTTATTATTATTATTTTTATTATTATATATTATTATTATTTTATTAAATGTATTACAAAATAAATAAAGAAATTTAAAAGTATTTACACAATCAAAATTTACATGTTACATAATTTATTTGAATATTTTTTGCATTTTAACTTGCCTTCTCCTGAAGGTATAATTGCGTGAAAATCGCGGGTTCCTTTTATTGTTTTCAAATTCCCTAGTCTTGTTTCCAGTTGAATTTGTTTTAACTTATATTCAGCATCTGAGCAAAATTCAAAAATCATATCAGTTTTCAAAGTTTGAGCCCATTTGAAAAATTCTTCAGCATTAGTTATGGTATCATCATATTCTTTGGTGAGACTGGCTCTGGACGCCATTCTCTTAATAGTACCTCCTAGTCCAACGCATGGTCCCTTTCCATGAGCAGTTGCATGAAAATGCCACTCACAATCGACTCCAAAATCCTCTTTGTGGTTACTTATATTCATACATTTTTTTTTGTTTTTATAATGTGTTACTGCACCATCAGTAACATAATAAACTTTAGATAAATCCGGAATTTTTGTTTTCAAAAACTGCAATAATATTTCTATGAACACGTAAACTGCTACGGCGTCATGATGGAGACAATCTGATATTATAATGTAGCTGGAATGCTGCAATTTATCTCCTTGATTTTTGTAAATTACAAACGGATGAATAATTGCTTGTTTGTTGTTCCAATGGAAACCCTGTGCTACATTTTGCATTATAAACGCATAATTTTCTGCAAAGTGACACGAAACCAGTACCTCTGTGGGCTCCAGAGTTAACTTTTTATTTTTGATGAAACCAGATTGTTGCAGTGTTATAAAGCAATGGGGAATCAGATTTTTCAGCTTTATTATGAAGTAATCCAGAAAATCATCTAATGGTTTTGAAAACTTTTCCAAATTGCATCGGTCAGTTGAAACCCACTGACTGAACGATAATTCAGCATCCAGACAATCATTGTCCAAAAATGCGTTTCTCAAATTATCCAATCCTGGGCAGTTCTCGCATTGCAGAAGATAACATGTTGATGTTGGATCTTTACATAATATGGATGAAATGCAGTCCTGGTATCGCGAAAGTTTTCCATTGGTGACAGTTTCCATCCTGGTTCCATAAAACAATGGTCGTGCAATATCAGAGAAACCTTTGATAAATAACTCGTTAGTCCAAGGAAACTTTGTAGACCTTTTATATTCTGTGGTTTAGGAAATTTCATGATTGATTTAGTTTTAGCTACCGAAGGTTTTATTGTACCATCTGTGATGTCGTAGCCTAAATACTCGATACGCGTTGATAAAAATGAACATTTTTTCCACTTAATCATAAGCCCATATTGTGAAGCCGTCTTGAGTACTTCTTTTAAAACAATTATGTTTGATTCGAAGTCGATGGTTGGAATAATTATATCATCCATATAGACTGCGATGAGTCCTTTATCGATTAATGGCTTGAAAACTACATGAATAAATCGACTAAATATTGCTGGTGAAGTGCATAGCCCGAACGGCATACAAAGGAATTCATACTGGCCAGACGGAGTTACAAATGAAGTATATTTTACACTTTCCTGATTGACCGGTACATGAAAGAATCCATTTTTGAGGTCTAGTGTAGAAAAAACACCCGCGTCATGTAACTGATCAATTTGATCTTCAATGATCGGTAAAGGGTATCGATCCATTATTACCCTCTTATTTAACCGTCGATAGTCTACGCATAATCGTTTAGTTCCATCCTTTTTATTTGCTAGTGCAACTGGGCTAGCGAAATCTGAATTACTAGGACGAATTATACCATCTCGTAACCATTCCAGAATTTGTTCATCCACGACTTTCTTTTCCGCAGGTGGCAATCTCCTTGGTGTTTGATAAATAGGAGAATCGTCGTTTAAAACTAGGCGCATTTGTACAGGGCATTCTTTAACTTTTTTGGTACGTAATTCATTACCAGATCATTTATTTCGGAGGAATACTTCTGGTTACCGATATTCAAAACATTTTCTTTAAAAGCACAGTAACAAGACAACAAATTATCGAACAATTTGCTGATCTTGATTTCATGATCTCCTAATTTTATCTTGGTACCATGAAGAACATCATTGCCTACAATTGCACTAAGACCTGGCATACTTTCATCTGGTAAAATATGAACACATCAAATAGCTCGCCATCAGCTTCCAAAAATCCATCAAATGTACCAGTGGTAACCATTGCTAAGTTGCCAACACCTTTAATAGTGGTACCCTTTCCATTGAGCTTTGGGCTTCCCATGTCCTCATAAATACTCTTAGCCACACAAATTATATCGCTCCCTGTATCAATCAAGGCTTTTACTTTGAAGTTATTTATCTTTTGGTATTTGAAATTTCTTCCGTTAAAAAACTTTTCGTCATTCGACACGGTAGTGGCAGATCGTGAGGTCGATGCTGGAATATTCTCAGATTTGGCTGTATTTGGATTTGTTTTGCCACAATTTGGGGCAATATGCAAGTAAATGCAGTAAATCAAATCAATGCGGGCGTACACCACCAATATTCACCAAAACCAACGCCATTACCTAGACTGTCAGTGCAACAGAGAAACGTAGGATACAATACGCAATACCAACAACCCTACAGACAACAACAATATCCGCAACAACAATACCAACAACAATCTAACCAATAACATCAAAATTACTATGCAACATTACCAGCAAGACCAACGCAACCGAAACCACCCACACCAATGTCAATAGATGAGTCAGGCAATACTAAAAGAGTAAACTACATGAATCGGCCAAAGAATCTTGATGTAAAACCAAAGAGAGACAGAAGCCCTGATACCGGCCTAAACCAACACAAACAACAACGAGTATTCCACATGGAACAACAAGGGGATACATCAGAATACCAAGAATATATCAATAACTACAGCGACAGGGAAGAAGAAAATGAAGAGGAGGAAGAAAACTTCGAGATAAATTTTACAATGAATGCCTCTCCAGCATTCCTTACTTAGAATACCGGACAAAGAATAACAACACCCTAAAATTCCTCGTCGACACCGGAGCTAATAAAAACTTTGTAAGACCAGAAATTGCCAAAAATCCAAAACCAATCAACAAACAATTCAATGTTAAATCAGCGGGGGGTGACATCAAAATCCAACACAAAGTTTCAGCACAGCTCTTCAAAAATCTTGGTAATGACACTCAACTAGATTTTTAAATTCTGCCGGGATTAACAACGTTTGACGGAATAATTGGAGATGACACGCTGAAACAACTGGAAGCTTTAATTGACAGAAAAAACAACACTCTCACGATAAAACCAGGCATCAAAGTTCCTTTGAAGTCTAAGGCATCAATTCAAGTAAATACCATCGAAATAAGAAATGATCACCTAAATGAAAAAATAAAGTCTAAGCTAAAAGCTATGTTAAATAAATATCAACCAATCTTCGGAGCCATTGGGGACAAACCAACCATCGAGACGAACGTTAGAGCGGAGATTAGGACCACCACCGACGAACCAATCTACACGAAATCGTATCCATATCCGACCTACATGAGAACCGAAGTAGACCAACAAATAGAGCAATTGCTCAAGGACGGTATCATAAGACCATCAAAAAGTCTATATAACTCGCTGTAACATGGAAATCTCGCGCACTGTACATTCGTAATTAGTATTTATGTATAACAAAATTATTAATATTTTTGTTGTTGTAGAATATCTCTTTTGGTAGTCTGTATATATAATGAATTCTTTTTGTATATGTTATAATGCACATAATATAAATTCACATTTAGCTGGTTGATAATTCAGTTTATATAAATCGTAGGACTATTAACCATTAAATTAGTATAGGTTTAAATACAAAATATATACCGTTGTTTTATGGAAATACGAGGAAGAATTTGTTTTAAAAGAAAAAAAAGTCAGTCGAGTCTGAGGATTGAACCAGGTTTTTACTAATATAAAAAAAAATAAAAATAAATTAAAAGACAAATTATAAATAAAATAAAAACGTGGACATAAACGATATATGTATATAAAAAAAAGCGAGTCACGATAATACAAATAGCAAGTGGTGAAACAATCGAAGTCGATACAGTGACCCGACTTGGAATTGAACACGTGCTAGAATTGCGTGTTTACTAAGCAAACGGGAGTGGAATTACAAAACGGATTTTACGAAAATAGGACAAGCGGTAGATTAATAAAAGCTACGGACAACATCTCCCGGATAAAATCAACGGAAGTAATTAGAAAACGAAGGCTGTTTAAAAGACACTCGGATTACGCGTGATATAACTACAAAAAAAAAATATAAATAAAAAGATACAAAAAAAAAGGTACCTATAGTTTTAAGTAGTATAGTTATTATAGTTTAGAATTAGTTTAAAAAAAAAAATATATATATAAAACCGATTTGTTAATTTTTTTCGATGAATCATATTCATATTAATTAATATTAAATTTTAAAAATGAATTCCAAAAATATAATGTTTTAATTAAGAAACATTTCTGAGATTGTGCTCCCCGCTTTATCAATTCCAAGCCAAATCTATCGATCCATAACTTTCGCGCGTTCGGCTAAAACTTGAACCTATTTTGAAGTTTGAAGGAATAAACGCACACCAATCTAGTTTTTGGACGATGGTGATTCGGTTCGTTTTTTTAAAACCCTCCCAGCCGGAAGAACTACCCTACTCCCAAGTGTGCGAGAGAACCGATATACCTACGGTAAAGTCACTTCGTTACAAAATGGCGCCCGAGCAGGGACCTGATGGTTCTTAAAATTTTTTAGTTGTATTTCGGTTTTAGCCAATTAATTTTTTTTGGATTTCATTTTCACGCGATTTAGTTTTCAAATTAATTTGTTTTGTTCGGATTATATTTTGCTTGATAGAGGGTACGCTTATTAGTTTGCGTTAGATTTACGGGATATCAGTTTTCTCGCAAACAAAGAGGTATACTGCTCAAGCAACGGTAAACCGACGTTGATAGTTGAAGGATAGTATGAATGCTAACGATGAGGGTTTGCAGTTATTCAAATTACTCGTTAGATCATGCTTTCTACTTATCAATTCATTTTTTTGTATCATTGATTTTTTTTATGGAACGACGCAGCGTACCACAAAGTGTTAAAGACGCGCGCGGATAATATGGCTACAGTGGAATTTTTTTTAAGCGGAGGAAAGCAATCTCTTTTGATATTATATAATAATTTTCTTTACAATTTTTTTTGATAAATCCAATTTTCTTTCATATAATTTTTAAGGAAAATTTGATTATTATTTACCAATTTAAATAATTTGATATTTTTGATTCTTTAAATCCCTTTGGCAAGTTATTTGGCCAACGATAATTTTTATAACGTATACGTATTTGATTTTAGGATCGGAAAATTAATTTTTTTTGCACAATTTGTGTGCAATCTCAGTTTATACACATATATACATAGTTAACAATACGATCGATTTATTTATTTTTTTGCTGTGAAGTGCAATGGCTCTTTTGAGGGCGAATTGTCTTGAAGAAGACGAATTTAGGGTAGATTGTCTAGTTCGATCTATAGACCCGGCGGACGAACAAGCTGCGTTAAAATTAAACGATTTGTTGACTCGAGAGGGGGATAAATTAGCACCGAGGCCAGCCGTTTCTCATGTATCTAAAGAACAAAAAGATTTAGAAATAAAGTGTTGTATCGATCGTTCTAAAGATTTATTGAAGGAAGGGAAGAATTACAATGAAAATACGCCGAATGCTGTATTATTTACTGCTTTAGCTCGAACATTACATTTTAATGACCGTATTTATCGATTGAAACAATCCTTTAAAAATCCACCCGAAGTAGAATCTACTCTTGGCCACTTACGACGTTATATCCAACTGTTAGAACGATTTATGGAGGTTGAAGTAGAAGATTTAAGTAATGATGATGAAGGACCTGAGAAGGATTCAAAAGCTATTGAAGTTGTTGTACCGAGTGCTACTGTTCCCAAAACATCAATTAACACCTTAGCTTTACAACATGCCGCCACTGTTCCTACAACGAGTTACGTTGAGCCGATCCTGATATCGATGCCCAGCAGTATATTACTTACGAATCCATCGAAGCAAAAATCTTCCGATTACGAATCGACCTGGAATCATCCAAGAATGGGAAAAATACCAACCTCGGTCGTACCTAATGAATATTCGAATATCGGCGGATATCCGAAAATCAACGAGCCGTTCGGTTTTGGGCCTATCGGTAGACCGGCTGTGTCACAAACGGCTTATGACGGGCCCTCAATGAATGCTATGTACCCACCAACTTCGCAGTTGGGCAGATACGGAAATTTTGCTGTTTCAAATTATTCTAAAGTACATTTTCCCGAGAATATCCAAGCCAAGGAAAGGTCCGTTTCGCACAGTGTTTCTCCAGATATGTTTATCAAACATGTAAAGTGGAACGTTCCCAAATTTAGGGATTTTACTCCAACTAATAGGACCGGGAAAGGTTTAAATATTCGTGACTTTATCTTCCAAATAGAAAATATGGCCATGCTTAATTGTTTCCCGGTGGAAGAACTCCATCGTGTCATATTTAATTATGTAGAAGGTGGCTCCTAATATTTTTGCGTAAATTTCCGGGCGCGAACTGGTCTGATATAAAAGGGGCATTTATTTCACGTTTCTCTGATCCAGGCGGCGATGAGGAAGAAGGATTACTACTTCAACAAAAACAACAAGGAATGTCGCCTATAGACGATTTCGTGCTAGAAATTGAATCGATGAATTACCGTTTACAAATACCTTTCAGTGAGGATCAGCTATTAAGAATTATTAAGACAAATTTGAATCCAGCTATCAAAACCCAAGTTCTCGGATACTCATTTTCTAACATCGAGAGCTTGCGAAAGTATTGTAAAAGTCTCGAAATGTTGTGGACGCAGTCAGGTTATGATCCTAGAAAATTCGGCGATATTAATAGGCGTCGTTATCAGCAAATCAACGAGATTTTAGTTCATAATGAACCTTACGAAATGGTACCAGTAACGAGGACAAATGAAAATTATCTTGAAATACCAGTGTCACCTGATATGGATGAAAATATAGCTGCTATTCAACGGATGTCGATTGCGAAGCCCGACTCTAACCCAATATGTTGGAATTGCCGGGACATCGGACACTTATTTAAGGACTGCAACCGAGTCGTGGACCGATTATTTTGTTTTGGTTGTGGCAAGGATGGAGTCATAAAGCCAGCTTGTATTACATGCAAAGGCAGAAACCAGTCGTTAAACCAACGTCCGAGCGCGTCAACTCCTGGGACCTCGCACTCGGGAACCAAGAATGTGCCCAGAATAATGACGACAAGTGGTCGTCGATAAACAATGTTCCCGATACATCCCTCCCTATAAGACAAAATTCCGATACGAAACTAAACCCTCCGCTAACGAAAACAACCCCCATAAGTCCATCCGTGGCTCCTTTAGAAAAAATTACCAAATCTAATCGTTTGTTGCGAATCCTCCACTATTGGCAAATGAAGCGACTCATCAAAAAGGAATGCGCAGCAGTCTCGTTAAAAGAAATTGAGGATGAAGATGATGATCCCCGACCCTTTATCACAGTTAAAATCAACGATATTCCGGTTAAAGGTTTAATGGATAGTGGGGCAACGATCAGGGTATTAGGTAGCAGCTCGGAACGCTTAATTCAACAAATAGGCGCCAAATTCCATAAAATGAATGCCTCAGTAAGAACAGCAGACGGAACACCCAACTCGATTATTGGTTTTATTAAAGTACCCGTGAGTTTGAGGAACAAAACCGCTTTCATCCGATTTTATATAGTTCCCACCCTAAAGGGCCAATTGTATTTGGGAATCAATTTTTGGAAAGCTTTTGGAATTTCACCAGCTTTATTGGAAACCATCGATACTACCAACCTAGAAAGTCCCGAGCATAACTTGACCGATTTTCAATTAGCGCAACTAGGGCAGATTAAGAAAAGTTTTCCAACATTCGAAGAGAAAGGGCTGGGAAGGACTCCTTTATTTACCCATAAAATTGATGTGGGGGCAAACGAGCCTATTAAACAAAGGCATTATCCCGTGCCACCAGCGGTACAGGCCGAAATGGACAAAGTAATCGAGGATATGTTGAAAAAGGATGTCACAGAGGAAAGCGTAAGCGCTTGGAGTTCTCCAGTGGTGTTGGTAAAGAAACCAAATGGAAAGTCACGTTTGTGTATAGATTCTAGGAAGCTAAACCAAGTCACAAGGAAGGATGCCTATCCGGCGCCAAACATCGAAGGGCTATTGGGACGGCTCGGCGATACAAAATTCATATCGAGCATCGATTTAAAAGATGCATATTGGCAGGTACCCTTGACGGAGGACTCAAAAGATAAAACCGCCTTCTCCATTCCAGGAAGGAAACTGTATCAATTTAAGGTCATGCCTTTTGGCCTTTGTAATGCGGCTGCTTCCATGTGTCGTCTTATGGACATTGTTATTCCGCATGAGCTTAGAGAAAAAATATTTATTTATCTGGACGATTTACTTGTAGTATCACCAACCTTTAGCGAGCACCTTAAACTTTTAAGAATAGTCGCAGAAAAACTTACCGAAGCCGGATTAACCATTAACATGGAGAAAAGTAAATTTGCATTGAGAAAAATTAAATACCTCGGTTATATCATAGGTGAGGAGGGTTTAACCACCGATCCAACTAAAATCAATGCCATTTGTGATTACCCCCAGCCCACAACTGTCAAGCAAGTGCGAAGATTTTTAGGAATGGCTGGCTGGTACAGAAGGTTTGTACCAAATTTTTCCGAGATCACGGCGCCTATTACAACACTATTAAAGAAAACCACGAAATTTAACTGGACGGACGAGTGTCAAGAGGCTTTTTCCGGAATTAAGCAATCGTTGACGAGTACCACGGTATTGATAAACCCAGATTATAGTAAACTATTTTTTATCAGGTGCGATGCTAGTACCGAAGGTTTGGGAGGAGTTCTGTATCAGGAAATAGACGACGATGAAAGACCTATTGCGTTTCTCTCATACAAACTTAAAAAGGCCGAGAAAAACTACTCTATCTCTGAGTTAGAGTGTCTAGCTGTTTTAAAAGCTATTAGTAAGTTTAGACCTTACATAGAAGGTTTCAAATTCAAAGTAATAACGGATCATGCGGCTTTACGATGGTTGATGACCCAGAAAGATTTGACCGGAAGACTCGCCCGGTGGAGTTTAAAACTCCAACAATACGACTTTGAAATTGTACACCAAAAGGGGAAATTCAACGTGGTGCCGGATGCACTATCCCGAGTGCATTGCGATACAATAGCTGAACTGCAAAGGGACGTAAACGATGAAAGCCGTAACTATGGTCTAGATTTAAATTCTAGAGAATTCGAAAGTGAAAATTATTCGACGTTTAGGAGTCAAATCGAGGAATGTCCAAAGCGCTTTCCAAATTTGAGGGTCATGAATAAGAAGGTGTATATTCGAATTGAGCCGAAAGTCAATCAAAGTTTATTGGACCTGCCGGTGTGGAAATTGTATGTGCCATCAACCATGACCAACAGCCTTATACGAAACGAACATGATGTTCCACATGCGGCTCATGGAGGGATACGAAAGACGTTAGATCGGCTCCGGCGATACTATTATTGGCCAAGAATGTGTAATGAAGTGTACCAGTTCGTTACTTCCTGTGAAATATGTAAAACTACTAAGGCGTCCAATAAGTTAGTCAGACCATTAATGGGGTATACCAAAATTGCGGAAAGGCCCTGGCAGCGGGTGTATGTGGATCTTTTAGGGCCGTACCCTAGATCAAGTTCAGGTAAAACCCATATATTGATAGTGTTAGACCAGTTGACTAAATTCGTGCTTCTCAAAACTTTAACAAAAGCCAATACCAAAAATATAGTATCTTTCCTTAAAGAGCAATTCGACTTATTTGGCGTACCCGAAACCTTGATTTCAGATAATGGAGTCCAGTTTAAAAGTGTAGAATTCTTAGAGTTTCTAAAACGGTTAGGCATCAGTGCTCAAAATACGGCTTACTACGCTCCGCAAAGTAACGCATCGGAACGCGTTAATCGGTCGGTAATAGCTGCCATCCGTGCGTATGTCAAATCAAACCACAAAAATTGGGATATACACATCTCTGAAATCTCGTGTGCCCTAAGAAATTCTATTCAACAGTCAACAACCCATTCGCCACATTATCTTATGTTTGGGTATCATAGAATTTTCCATGCCGAACAGTATCAACTGTTGAAAGACGCTAATTGTTTACTAAATTCCGAACCCGATCTTTTACCAAACCATTACAAAATGCCGATAATCCATACTCAAATTCGAAAATATCTGAGAGACGCTTATGATAATTATGCGCGACGATATAATTTACGGGCTCGTCCTAAAGAATTTATGGTTGGTCAGACTGTTTATATAAAAACGTACCCGCAAAGCGACTCGAGCAAGCAATTCTGTGCTAAATTCGTCCCGGTTAGAGTAAAAGGAAAAGTTGTTAAACGTGAGGGTAATGTTAACTATGTAGTGGCAAATAACGAGGGAAAACTATTAGGCACTTACCATGCCAAAGATATAACAGAATAAGTCTGAAAATCGTAATATATATGTTATAATAACATCAATAAAATAATTAATTAGTAATATTATATAATATCAATTTCATATTGTTCTTTTTTGTACGGCTAGCGAAATTTTAATTTTCAGCTTAGATTTGAATTTCGATTGGAATTTCCAATCTAACCTGTACTGTAACATGGAAATCTCGCGCACTGTACATTCGTAATTAGTATTTATGTATAACAAAATTATTAATATTTTTGTTGTTGTAGAATATCTCTTTTGGTAGTCTGTATATATAATGAATTCTTTTTGTATATGTTATAATGCACATAATATAAATTCACATTTAGCTGGTTGATAATTCAGTTTATATAAATCGTAGGACTATTAACCATTAAATTAGTATAGGTTTAAATACAAAATATATACCGTTGTTTTATGGAAATACGAGGAAGAATTTGTTTTAAAAGAAAAAAAAGTCAGTCGAGTCTGAGGATTGAACCAGGTTTTTACTAATATAAAAAAAAATATAAAAAAATTAAAAGACAAATTATAAATAAAATAAAAACGTGGACATAAACGATATATGTATATAAAAAAAAGCGAGTCACGATAATACAAATAACAAGTGGTGAAACAATCGAAGTCGATACAGTGACCCGACTTGGAATTGAACACGTGCTAGAATTGCGTGTTTACTAAGCAAACGGGAGTGGAATTACAAAACGGATTTTACGAAAATAGGACAAGCGGTAGATTAATAAAAGCTACGGACAACATCTCCCGGATAAAATCAACGGAAGTAATTAGAAAACGAAGGCTGTTTAAAAGACACTCGGATTACGCGTGATATAACTACAAAAAAAAAAATATAAATAAAAAGATACAAAAAAAAAGGTACCTATAGTTTTAAGTAGTATAGTTATTATAGTTTAGAATTAGTTTAAAAAAAAAATATATATATAAAACCGATTTGTTAATTTTTTTCGATGAATCATATTCATATTAATTAATATTAAATTTTAAAAATGAATTCCAAAAATATAATGTTTTAATTAAGAAACATTTCTGAGATTGTGCTCCCCGCTTTATCAATTCCAAGCCAAATCTATCGATCCATAACTTTCGCGCGTTCGGCTAAAACTTGAACCTATTTTGAAGTTTGAAGGAATAAACGCACACCAATCTAGTTTTTGGACGATGGTGATTCGGTTCGTTTTTTTAAAACCCTCCCAGCCGGAAGAACTACCCTACTCCCAAGTGTGCGAGAGAACCGATATACCTACGGTAAAGTCACTTCGTTACATCGCCCATCTGGGTTGTAGAGAAAAAAATGGACGCATCAGGAGTTAGAAAATATCGTATGGTCATAGACTTTAAGAGGCTAAACGCGGTTACCGTATCGGACACCTACCCAATACCCGACATATCGAACACCAAAGCAAATCTAGGCGACTCGAGATTTTTTACAACAATAGATCTAACATCCGGATTCCACAACATAAAGATGTTGGAAAAAGATATACCCAAGACGGCATTCTCGACTATGAACGGGAAGTACGAGTTTACCAGGCTACCATTCGGTTTGAAAAACGCTCCGGCGATCTTTCAAAGGATAATCGATGACGTCCTGAAGGAATATATTTTAAAGATATGCTATGTTTATGTTGACGACATAATAGTATTCGGCGGAAAAAACGAGGACGAGCACCTGGAGAATGTCAGCAAAATTCTAGATAAACTATGGAAAGCTAACCTCCGAGTGAACCTAGACAAAACTGAGTTTTTAAAGGAGAAAACCGAGTTTTTAGGGTATATAATAACAACCAAAGGAATAAGAACGGATCCAAAAAAATAATGGCTGTACAGAAACTAAAACCACCGGAAAACCTTAAAGAACTTAAAAGTTTTCTCGGACTAACATCGTACTACAGGAAATTCATCAAGGATTTCGCTAAAGTAGCGAAACCGTTGACCAATCTTACAAGAGGGGAGAATGCGCAAATAAGGGCAAATCAATCAAAGAAAATAAACATACATCAAACAGATGTAGAGTTGAAGGCATTTCAACAGTTAAAACTGCTACTGTCATCAGCAGACCTTTTAATATTTCCGGACTTCGACAAACCTTTCATATTGACAACGGATGCGTCGAACCACAGTATCGGAGCTGTACTTTCGCAGGGTGAAATTGGCAAGGATCAACCCGTAACTTATATATCTAGATCTCTCAACAAAACCGAGGAAAACTACGCTACCAATGAAAAAGAAATGCTAGCGATAGTTTGGGCTCTAGATAATTTAAGGAATTATCTCTATGGAGCAAACAAAAATCAAGATTCTTACCGACCATCAACCGCTGACCTTCGCGCTTAGTAACAGGAATAATAATAGCAAGCTGAAGAGATGGAAGCAAGGCTTGAATAATACAATTACGAAATGATCTACAAACCCGGAGTTACGAATAAAGTAGCTGACGCATTGTCAATACTTCAATTGGAGATTAACACTCTTTCATCATCGAGTGACAGTATACCATACACAGTGCAGATGAAGATGGTACTCAACTTATACCACATTGTGAAGTTCCTATAAATGTGTTTAATAATCAATTAATAATAACTTAAGGAAATGGAATTTATGCGTATGAAGAGCCGCACCAAAACTACCATAGGCATTATATATCGCTGACGGAAAATCAAGCAAGGGGGGAACTTATCAAACATCTTAAAGAAAAGCTTCATCCAACCTCCGTAAACGGCATTAAAATTCCGGAAAAATATCTTCAGTTACTTACGAAGTAGTACAGTTACGAAACTACAAACTACGCATAACACAGAGGATGGTGGAGGACATCCGGAACGATGATAACAAATATCACATCATACAAGAGGAACATCGGGGAGCACATCGCAATGCCACACAAAATAAGGGACAAATACTTGAAAGGTATTATTTCCCTCGGGTGAATAGCCTAATTAAAAAATACACTCAGAATTGCGACATCTGTAACCAGAATAAATATGATCGCCATCCCAGCAAATCCCGACTTCAAGAGACTCCAGTCCCAACATATCAAACCGAAATTCTACACATCGACCTCATCGATATTAAAGGCGAGAAATTTATAGCATGTATCGACAAATTCACGAAATTCGTGAAACTTTTCAGTGTCAAGGATAGGACAGCAGTGCACATGAGAGACAGGATAATCAAAATACTCCATTATTTTACAACACCCAGAATAATGGTAATGGACAACGAATCCAGTTTCGTCAGTCCTAACGTAGCGGACTACTTAAGGACTTTAGGTATCCAAGTATGTCTGACCCCATCACAGAAAAGCGAAGTGAACGGAGCAGTAGAGAGGGTCCACTACACTATAATTGAGCTAGTTCGATGCCTTTAAAATGAACATAAAGATTTCACAGCTAAGGAGTTGGTTAATATAGCCGTCGCTAGGTACAACAACACCATTCATTCGGTCACCGGAAAAAAGCCCAGCGACATATTTTTTGGAAGACAACAACGAGTAAATTATCAAAATTTGTTAGACTTCAAGGAAAAAGTGAATGAAGACATTATACAACGAATTAGGAACAATCAACGACTTAAATTTCAAGGCAAAATTTGAAAAGGAACATTCCCAAAACATACGAAATTGGACAATCAATATACACATCTATAAAACAGATACAAGAAAAAACCAAACCTAAATTCCGCAAGGAGATCGTCGCAAAAGATAATAAAGTTACCGTGACAACGGTCTCGGGGAAGAGAATACATAAGACTCATATTAAAAACATACCCACTTAAATCACTTATATTTTCCCTTCCAGTTTCTGCCTATGGAACATAACGACATCTCTAAGCATACACGAATACGATACGCTAATTGTGTCTATCAAACAAGGAAATGGAAACATCCTAAGTGGAAAATTCAAAATCATACATCGGATCGAACTGCACGCTTATACCGAAATACTAGCAAACATCAAGTCAGAACTAAAGGGAATTGACTCGAACATCATGAAATCACAATTAACTTACCAAGTCGATGAAATAGAGAAACTAATAGGAGAACTTCGAGGTCAACCGTCGAGAACAAGGCGATCAATCAATTGGATAGGATCTGCATGGAAATGGGTTGCAGGTTCTCCAGATGCAACCGATTGGGATGAGATTCTTAAAAGCCAGAATCGGATCAACGAAAACAATAACGAGCAATACAAAATAAATACTGCCATAACGGATAAGGTTCAGAAGATCCTCAGTCAACATAATGAAATTTTGTTACATCTAGATGATAATGCAAATGAAAGTTTCCAACAATTAATGTTCAATCGACTGCAAATAGTGAAAGAAGAAGTAAAAGAAATCATAAGAGCCGCACAACTCGCTAAGGGCGGGATAATCAACTCTAACCTGTTGGACAAGGACGAAATTGCACGCCTATTAACAGAGATCGAAACCTTACCCTACTCAAACGAAATTGAAGCTATAGAATATGCCGAGCCAACTATGATCATCAAAAACAACACAATACTGTACGTCATTGCAATCCCCAAAACTGGTAAGGAAGAATTCCACCACGTCAAAATAAGGTCTAGAAAGAGAAAGAAATAATAGAACCCGTACCCGACAACATTATTTTCCTAAGTAACTTTCATGGTACGATAACATATAACAATTCGACCAAACATCTAGAAGGAAATTACTTAGTGCAATACCAAAATGAATCTATAGAGATAAAGGGATGGATCTTCACCAACAAAGAAACGAGAACATCGCAGATATTTCCGCCATTATTGCAACCAAATATTACGGAACAGGGGATAAGGCTTAACCTGGAATATCTACACGACCTACATGTCAACAACATAGGGAAACTCAGAAGGTTAACAACATACTATCAGATAAATAACATCACGGACACTATCGTCATATTCATCATAATCATAGTAATCATGGTTTTGGTAATAAGAGCAAGGAAACATAAGGGGATAGTCGTGTTCAAAAACAATGAAGTGACCAACCAACATGCTGAGCCACTCGGGATACAACCGATCAAGTTGAATTTTTAATCCACGGGACGCGGATTTTTAGAGGGGGAAGAGTTAAGAACACAATACTTCAACATCGTTCTACATGATTTAATTTACCTCATAACACAGTAAAATCGCTGATCATCAAAATTCCATTTGTAATCATTTGTACTTTTCCATTTCATTTGCATAATCAGCATTTTCATAGTATATTGTAATTTTCCATAGAATTAATAGAATAAGCATTTTTCTTGAGATATAATATTTTATAATATAAATTGGGTTAGTCTTAAGTTGGATCGATAATAAAACGGACTTAGTCCAAACATAAAATATTTTTTTATAAGATTAGTGTAACGGTAATCTTAACTTATATATATATATATATATATATATATATATATATATATATATTTTTTTTTTCTTTTTTCTTCTAGTAGGGGGAAAATCCTCATGGACGTTGTGCCAGACTTCTACCGACTAAAAACCCCCTACCTCACCTCGCAGCGACCGGTACCACAAATTTGTTTCATTTCTTCGACCGCGGGATGTCTATTGTCCTCTAGTTTTGTTCAGAGCGACATGGTCGCTTGTTCCCTCATTTTTATGGTTAGTATTACTCTAATCATCCTACTTATAGCATACCAACCATTCTCGTCCGCCAGCATCCTCGAAATGATTGTACCTGGTGTTATGGCTCCTACAACATCTGTACACTTCTTTCGCACTTGATCCCACCTTGCACAGTAGAATATCGTGTGCTCTGGTGTATCCTCTTCGGTACAGTATAAGCAATTAGGTATATCCTTGATATGCACTCTGAATAGGTAGCTGTTGAAACAACCGTGACCTGACAAGAACTGAGTGAGATGGAAGTTCACCTCGCCATGTTTACGCTCCACCCATTCCTTTAGCCTCGGGATGAGCTCCCTGGTCCACGATCCAGTATCAGCGCTCTCCCATCGAGTCTGCCATTCTTGCATTAATTCTGATTTGGCCTTAACGCTTGGGCTTCCCTGAAGAACTGCTACTCTATATTTCGCCAGCACCGTGATCGGCGGCATATTAGCTATCACGAGAACTGCTTCCTTTCCAACTGTTCTGTATGCACTGCATTCACGCAGTGCTAGGGTCCGTTGCACACACTCCAACTGTTCACGCGCCTTTGCAGTGTCTAAAGCTCGTATCCAGATGGGTGCCCCATAAAGTATTGAGGTTATCCTCAACCACTGATGAGAGCAATTTTCTTTTACTAGCGCTTGGTCCACCAACATTCGTCATCAATCCGATGAGCCCTTTTGTCGTCCGAGTCGCCTTTGCTACAATTTGCCTTACGTGTTCTTGAAAACAGCGACGGTAGTCTAGCCATATACCCAGGTATTTAATGTGTGTAGTCGGCTTTACTTTGATTCCATCCACGTTGAAATCCATCGAGTTGAGAACTCTGCGGCCTGTCATTACCACTGCTTCAGTTTTCTCTGAGGCCAATTGCATTCGGTGATTGTGAAGCCACCTAGAAATCACCTCTATTGCTGCATCCACTCGTTCCACTAGTTGTAGTTCATGTCTGGCGGAGACAACGAGTGCCAAGTCATCTGCGTAGCCCACTAATTTGGCATCTTCGGGCAAAGGAATTCGAAGAATGCCATCGTACAAGATATTCCAAAGCATCGGTCCCAATATGGAACCTTGGGGAACCCCGCTCGTGACATCCATCTGAGTAGCAACACCTCCAGCTTCCACAATGATTCGTCGTTCACTCAAGTAACTTTGAAGTACCCTCCTCAAATATGGACTAACTTGGAATTTATTAAGTTCTTGTAGAATTAACTCCCATGATGCGCTATTAAAGGCGTTTCTTATATCCAGTGTGATTACTACTGGGATACGCCGCGTATATTGTGTACCATTAGCGGCTGAATCTATAAGCTTCATAACCTCCACTATAGCATCTATTGTGGAGTGCCCTGCTCGAAATCCAAACTGATTATCAGCGAGTCCACCTGCCCTATCAATTTCGTCGATCAGTCTGCGTAATAGCAAATGTTCGAAAAGCTTTCCGAACGTGTCCAGCAGACAGAGTGGCCTGTAAGATGTCGGTACGCCATCCGGTTCTCCATCTTTCTTTAACAGCACCAATCGCGCCGTTTTCCAGATGCGAGGGAATTCCCCCTTCTCTAGAATGGAATTCATCACGTCTAGCACCTTTTTTGGGTGGGTTTCCGCCGCGATCCTAACGGCCTCTGATGGAATTCCATCCGGCCCGGAACTTTTCTTCGTTTTCAATTTCCGCCGTGGAATCTCTACCGGTCGTATGTTTTCATGTTCCACTTGGTCGTGCGTTGGAAAGAGCGAGGCCATGACGATGTTAGTGATATCTGCGGGTAATGTAGGCGTTTTTTGTCCGAATTTTTTCATCACGATCTTATATGCATCTCCCCAAGGGTCCTCTTCGATTGTATTACAGAGGAGTTTCCAGCAGTTCTTTTTCGATTTCGCGATCGCCTTTCTCATGTAGGTGCGAGCGCTCTTCAAATTATGGTGAAAGGTTCTGTCTGCTTGGCCGCTAGTGCGCCCGTTCTCTCTTGTAAGCCTTCGCCTGGCGTGATTGCAGCGTCTGCGAAGTTCAGCGATTTCTGGAGTCCACCAGTAGATAGCTTTTCGTCTATTTCCACTTCTAGATTCTAGCGCCTCTTCGCATATTCTTCTGACAGTTGTTATTAATTGTGTCGGTGTTATTATGCTAAGGGTGCCAAGGTGCTGTTGCATCGCTCTACGAAGGCGCGTCTGACTCTTTTCCCCAACCTGCCAGCCTCGGTTGACTGGAACGCTAGTCCCCTGAAGTCTAGCTGGTGTCGCTGTATTTATTTCGAACATAATATATCGGTGGTCACTAAGACTTTCTTCATCCAAAATTTTCCAGTTTTGGATTCGATTTATGGTGTTTTGTGAGACGAAGGTTACATCTAGGAACGAGCCATAGTTTCCTCTTTCGTATGTAGGTGATTGCCCCGTGTTGACACTGCTAAGGTTACAGGATGCAGCCCAGTCTGCCAGTTGCTGACCTCTATTGTCTAATACATCTCCGCCCCACTCTGGAGATTTTGCGTTAAAGTCGCCCGCTACAATCACATCTTTAGTTTGGTTCCGAACTACTACGCTGAGTTCGTCCAGCCTTATGATGAATTCTTCGATAGGGTTGTTAGGAGAGAAATAGCAGCTCATGATTACAATGTCTTCTAGTTCTACCCAGACCACTCCCTTTCCTTTACCAATTCTAGCAACTGGAACGTCCTTTGGAAGCACCATTAGTGCGGCATTTTCGTCTAAGTCAACCTTCCAGTTTCCTCTCTGAAGTGTTCGTCGGTTTGGCTCGCTCACCAGGCTCACGTCTACCTGCATTTTTTTGGCAGTAGCGATAAGGAGGTCCTGGGCCGGCCTACTGCGATGCGTATTAATTTGCATCACTCGCATATTGGTTGTTCCTCTCCTGTTCGATTGGCCATATCTACAGACGAGCTTTCTCTCTCATTATTCTGCCTCTTCATAAATGGCCTGCCTTGCGTTTGGCTGCACTCATTTCTCTTGTGCCCGTCTTTACCGCAGTTAAAATTAAGGTTTCTGCGGTCAGGCCCATTGCAACTCCTCGCTGTATGCCCTCTTTCCCAGCATTTATAGCAACGATGGTCATCGACACGTAATTGGACTCGACAAGAAATCCATCCTATTCGGATGCGCCTGCGCTCCACCAGCTGCTTCGCCCACTGTATTGGCAATTTTACTGTACTGTTCATCGTATCCGAGTGAGTAGGCCTCATTGAAGTCACAAGTATCTCTTCGCATCGAACCTCGCTTAATGCTGCTTGAACACCCTTCTTTACATCATCAGAAACAGTCCCTGCCTCCAGGTCGCGTATGTGTATTACTGCCATTTCTTTTTGGTGTATCGCAGTGACGCCGGCTACCTTTCCGGCAATCGATTCCGTTAAGTATTCGGCTTTATTCTTGCCACCCTTCAGTTGGATCAAAAGATCATCAGTCTTTGTCTTTTTATGGCGGTTATCTCCACCCCTAACTCCTTGATATCAACACCACCTTTCACAGCTTTAAGTAGATCAGCGTACGTGCGTCCTTCTGCCTTAACTATAACTGTTTCTTTCCGGTTTCGTGGGTTTCTCTTACGACGCCTAACTTCTGTGAGACCTTGCTCTGCGTCAGGCTGCTTGACCTGGTTACTGCTTTTCACTTTTGATATATATCTATATAGAAACTTTCGTTTCGTTACAATATATATATATATATATATATATATATATATATATATATATATATATATATATATATATATATATATATATATATATATATATATATATATATATATATATATATATATATATATATATATATATATATATATATATATATATATATATATATGTATATATATATATATATATATATATATATATATACAGATATATATATATATATATATATATATATATATATATATATATATATATATATATATATATATATATATATATATATAAATATATATATATATATATATATATATATATATATATATATATATATATATATATATATATATAAAATATATATATGTATATATATATATATATATATATATATATATATATATATATATATACATATATATATATATAATTTTTGTTTTTCAACTAGCGGTTTTTTTGAGAATGGTAAGGGTTATGTCACTTCTGATTTGACAGAAAGTTAGTCTTATCCTTCCGCTGAACGAGAATGGTTGTGTATTCGGTTCGCTGAGTGGGTTTGCGATGGACTTGAAGAAGATGCCGATTTTGGCAAAAAAATCATCTTTTCGGATGATGGTGGCTATGTTGTTACGATTACATGATCGTAACAAGCGCTGTTTGATTTTATTCCCCTCGGTTTGTGTCCTCGCTTTCGGAGTTGCTTAATGTTTGTACACGTCGTGGTGATGGCGCGAGGGTGAGAAAAATAATGGGAGAGAGAGAACAATGCGCATCGAATGTGTGTGTAAAGCAAAACATTCCATAAGAATGTTTTTCTTATATGCCTCTCGTTTACATCAATGCGAATTGATGTAAACGAGAGACAGAGAAGAAATACAATTCTTCTGGAATGTTCTGCGCGTCGTTGTGCGGGGCAAGAATTTTTTTTGTTGATTCATTCGAGTTTGTAATTTTGATACAACAAGCAGAATTGTCGCATTTGGGGCACGGAGAAACCGCACGTGATCGTAAAGAAGCCAATGCATCCTCAACGAATGACTGTTTGGTGCGAATTTTGGTCCAGTGGCATCATTGGGCCATTTTTCTTTGAAAATGAGCAAGGAGCCGCCGTTACTGTCAATGGTGAGCGCTACCGCGTCATGATAAACGATTTTTAGTTCGCGGCACTTGAAGAAGAGGACATAGGCAACATTTGGTTTCAACAAGACGGCGCTCCATGCCACAGCACATGTTTCAATTGATCTTGTGCGAAGATCGAATTATCAGCCGAAATGCTGATGTGATTTGGCCGCCTCGGAGCTGTGATTTGACTATTATCTTTGGGATGCCGTCAAAGATAAGTGTTATGCCGATAAACCAGCAACGATTGACGCCTTAAGAACAATATTCGCATTGCCATTCAAGACATATTGCCATCCATAATTAATCGGAAGGATTGTTCTTTACAATGAAAAAATAAATTTGAAAAAATATTGAGAACTTTTTGTTTTATTGCATTAAAAAAAATTATTTGGCCCACCCTATATATATAAATCAATTGCCGTGCATTAGTCTCGCAAAAACTTAAGAACGGCTCGACCGATTTGGATGATTCTTTCTTTCTTTTGTTCGTTTCAATACAGTGATAGTTTAGAAGAAAAGGAAATTCGGAAAAACTCAAAGGAAAACCCGAAAAATCGAGTAAAAATGCTTTCTTTTATATGAATTTGAATGGAGATTTTGTATGCGACAAGGGGCGCAGTGGTTAAGGCTTCGGCGCTTAGGCAGGAAGATATTGGATACAAATCCCACCGGAGACTGGATGCAAATTAATCTTTTATTTTTTATCCAATCTATTTATTTTATCTCCAATCTATTTATTTTATCGCCGTGCGTTAGTCTCGCAAAAACTCGAGAACGGGTCGACCGATTTGGATGATTATTGTTTGCTTTGTTCGTCCCAATACAGTAGTGGTTTAAGAAAAATTCCGGAAAAAACCGGAAAATCGAAAAAATTTGGAAAACCAAAATTCAAAAACGAAAAGAAAAATCTGAAAATTCTAAAAAAATCGGAAAATCGAAATTTGCGTTTTGTATGGGAATTTTGAATGGGACAAGCGGTGCAGTGATTAAAGCTTCGTCATATGTGCTGGGAGGTACTGGGTTCGAATCCCACCAGAGAATTATTATTAATAGGTAAGTGTAACAATCTCAATAATTCATTCGTTGATTTTCTTACATTGACCCGTATGTCGATTGCTAATGCAGGCGCCGAAACCAATAAAAAGTGATTGCTATGAATTTTTATTCATACAGATTTATGATCCGTCAAGATGAAGAAAATCACATTTGGAAGTGTAGCCGGGCGGCATTTAATTACGATTCGGAAATCGATTACAGCGCGGACAGTTGTCTACATTGTAAGGCTTTGAAATTCAGTGGCGAAACTCCCGGATTGTGGAGGCAAAGTGAAATTGCCACAATTGGTCCCGCTACCAGAGCCGCTACCAGAGCCTGGAACAGGAAGTGATGCTCCCCATTTCCTGGCCAATATCCAAAAATACAACAGTTGCTTCCAAATGACGTCGTTTGGCGCAACGCATAATTCAGTTTCAAGGTAATTTCATCAGTTCAATTCAACAGGTAAATGTAACAATTTCAATAATTCATTCGTTGATTTTCTTACATCGAACGGTATGTCGATAGCTATTGCAGGCGCCGAAACCAATAAAAGTCAGTGCTTTGAATTTTTATTCATACAGTCTTATGATCCGTGAAGATGAAGAAAATCACATATTGAAGTTTCGCCGTCTCTTCCATCAGCTCGTGGTTAACAAATATGTCAAAATTGAAACCGAACGACTGACTTATATTCGTTTGAACCAAAAGCAGCTCCGTTCTGAAGAATACATTCATCTCCAAGATGCAATTAATGCCGACAGCGATGCAAACAACGTGGGAAGAATGACAATTTTGCCAAGTGACCAGACATCGGAAGCCCTCGGCACATGCACGAGTACGCGCAAGATGCGATGTCGTATGTTAGACAATATGGCGGCCCAGAACTATTCATAACATTCACCTGTAATCATCAATGGATCGAGATCAAGAAGGAACTGCTACCCAGCCAAACACCAGTAGACATACATGACATCACTGCCAGAGTTTAAGGGTAGTTCAATTAAAATCTCTAGCGAATTGCATCATAAAGCACCTTGTGTATCGCCAAGTTCGTTGTTGGATGTACTCCGTTGAATGGCAAAAACGTGGTCTGCTTCATGCACACGTTTTGGTTTAGTTCGTTGAAAACATCAGACCGAGTGAAATTGATTTCATCATCTCAGCCGATATTCCGGAAGAAACTGTTCAACCGAAATTGCATGCGGTGGTGACTAAGAATATGATAAACTAGCGGAGTTTTCAATAATGACTCGCTCTGTATGATCGATGGCAAGTGTTCCAAGCGATATCCGAGAGACCTGATTGCCGACACCATCACAGGAAATGACTGTTACTAATTTTATCGCAGGCGATAAGTTGCAGACAATGGGCGATCTACAGTTGTGAAGGTCAAAGGGTAAGAATTTTATGTAAACAATCGTTGGATTGTGCCATATTCGCCGATATTGTGCAAAGCTTTGAGGCTCAAATCAATGTGGAATACTGTAACTCCGTCAAGTCGATCAAGTACATATGTAAATATGAGAACAAAGGCAGCGATATGGCTGTTTTCTGTGTGATAAATGCAAACGAAAAAGTATATCGGTATCAGATGGGTCGCTTTGTGAGCAGCAATGAGGTGATCTGGCGCATCTTTTCATTTGCGATCCATGAAAGATACCCTGCAGTTGTGTTACGATTACATGATCGTAACAAGCGCTGTTTGCATTTTTATTCCCCTCGGTTTGTGTCCTCGCTTTCGGAGTTGTTTAATGTTTGTACACGTCGTGGTGACGGCGCGAGGGTGAGAAAAATGATGGGAGAGAGAGAACAATGCGCATCGAATGTGTGTGTAAAGCAAAACATTCCATAAGAATGTTTTTCTTATATGCCTCTCGTTTACATCAATGCGAATTGATGTAAACGAGAGACAGAGAAGAAATACAATTCTTCTGGAATGTTCTGCGCGTCGTTGTGCGGGGCAAGAATTTTTTTTTTGTTTAGTCATTCGAGTTTTGATTTTTGGAGATTCGAGTTAAACTTCAACTAGGGTGAACGTAGATAATTTTGTCGGTGAAAAATTTATTTATAAATAGTGTTTAAAACCTAAGTATTTAGTAAAAATTAATATAAATATTCCAATAGAATTGGAGTTATATATTTTTATTCATTTTATAATTTATAAAATAAAATCAAAATGCTGCAAAAATTTTTTTTTTGATATTTCATGATTGTGTTGGGTGTTTATTTTTATACTTCGTGTGTTCATCTTTAAATTGTGAATGAATTCTTATTGTATCATATAGTTGAATTCGGTGATATTATTGAATAAATATAAATTTAAAAGTGCAAAATATAAATATTGTGATTCGTTTGATGGATACAACGTTTTACTATAAAAAGGATTTACAAAAGGATTCATACGTCGCAAATTAATTCAAATCAAAGAATACGAGGGAAAGACAACGGGTGCCACATTAATTACGGGTGCCGCATACAAATAACGGTTCCGTATTAAACGGACCCCGTATTTTTTTATATTTGATCGGGTGCCGTATATTTCATCGGGTGCCGTATATTTCATCGGGTGCCGTATATTTCATCGGGTGCCGTATATTTCAACGGGTGCCACGTATATTTTTAACGGGTGCCGTATATTTCATCGGGGGCCGTATATTTCAATTGGTGCCACATATATTTTCTACGGGTACCGCATATTTTCGACGGGTGCCGTACAAGTTTAACGGTAGCCAACCGGCTATTGTTTTATTGGTATCGGGGAAAGTGTAACGCTAGCCTTTGACGTCGGCTAACGTTAACAAAAAGAAATAATAATAATATTTTATTTAGACACGCGTGACACCAGAGTACGAGAGTACGCCATAATCTGCCGCTAGCTCAGTGGTTGAGGTACGATTGGTCGAGGGTTTGTACTCTGGCAACAACATATCCACTCTAAACTCACTCACTTGACTTACCCGATTCACATCACTTCCTTGGCCAATTTTCTCAACTACTCATGATTAATAATTATAAAGAGTTATATTTAAAGCTCCACATATTAACAAAGATAAATTTATTATAACTATCATTATAAATTTTGCAAATGCAAACAATAACAAAAATTTATTTATTTATCTTGTACTAAAAAGCAAAAAAAAATGAACCACTACCAATATTATAAATTATCAAATCTATTTCGATTAAATGTTATTAAAATAGTATAGCAAACAGAATAAGTTTAGAGTCAATTAACATAAATATTTATTGATGGTTTGCAAATGGAAACCAGAAAAAAAAATGCATAAATGGTTACCTTGTAGTGTCCACAGACGTAGAAGCGCTTCAAACGACCTTGGCACTGCACATGGTGTCCTAATGAAAATAATTCTAAAAAAACATAAAATGAAATATATAATATTAATTAACCCTTAATAATGGTAATAACATTGAAGCGAACAAATAAATTTGGTTCAACTAGAGAACGTTAATAGTGGAAATGAAAACTAAATTGACAATTCAACAAATTAAGAAAAGAAATTTAAAGAAAATTTTCATAGAAAAATTTAAGCCAAATTATAAAAAAAAAATATAAACTTATCCAAAAAAAGAAAATATCCGTTCGTTGATATTTCTATGGTACCACCATCCACTCCAAGACAGAATACTACCACACGTTATGGCGAAGGCGGCAGATACAACTGTGTTTTGGTTCCAATGTAACGGCTCTTAGGTATTCCAAAGCTTCGAACCAGATCGTTGATATTTTTATGGTACTACCATCCACTCCAAGACAGAATACTACCACACGTTATGGCGAAGGCGGCAGATACAACTGTGTTTTGGTTCCAATGTAACGGCTCTTAGGTATTCCAAAGCTTCTCGTAAATTAATACTACTTAACGGCTCAGTAGATTTTCAGGCGTTCACGTATCATTTCTCCATCTCGCAAATACCGCGATATTTCCGATCGATACACCGCAACTGCCGCTCGACAAGCGCCACGCCAAAGATTAAAATCACCCAACTTCAACTGTATAATTGCGGCGGCTCTTCAACACTGCACAGTATACACCATACACAATCAAACGTATTCAACAAGGTAATTAAAGTCCGTGCAACAACTACTACACTTCTGTATCGTTTCACTATTGATCGACTTTTACCCTTTTGGCTTTTAAATTTTTTTTTTTATAACTTAACTTTTCACTTTAATATTTCTAATTTTGAAAAAAACTTTATTTTTTTAATTTTTAATATTTTTCCGGGTATCACCACAAATATTATTTAATAATTTTAATTTGACTTGCTCGACTTGACTAATGTTATCTTCTATCTTTTTAATTTATTTTTTTTTAATCTTCTCGAGAACTATACCGGTATATTGTGTACCATCCGAATTCGATCAAATACAAGCATCGTTGGTTGTATTTTTAGCACCTTTTATGTAACGAATGTTACAAAAGGCCCCGCAACGTCCGACCGCACAAGGTCGCAACATACGGGTGGCCAACCGGCTCCTCGTGTTTTTGTTTAACGGTGAAAGGCACCGCAACGTTCCGGGTGTGGCATCACCTGTGGCATGACGGCCGCTCAAGGCCGCACCACTACTATTAGTTATATACATTAAGGTACCAGTTTTTATTTATATTTTTAATTTTTTTTATTTTTTATTTTATTTTATTATTATATTGAATTGCCCAATATTTTTGTAATCGAGCGCCGCACAACGGGTGCACGCTCGGTGCCTATCGTTCTCTCTCTCTCTCATTTTCTCCTGGTGCGGGTGGAGGGGGAAGTTGTTTTTCTTGTTTTTTCTTTCTCTAAAAAAAAATAAAATGAATTATTAAATTTTTTCGGTGTGGTGTGATGGGAGCGGAAACTCCCTCTGTGTCGGCGTAGTGTTTGCGGTCCCTTGATGCCTGCATCCGATTCCGTAACCAGGGCTTGTCCCCGTTTGAATTCGGATGGATGCGCGCACCAAGGCACCGCTCTCGGTTTATAATTTCGTTGTGTTCGTTCCTCAGGTTTCGGCCGACGAGTTTCGGCGGAACTCCGGTTACATCTTTTTATTATTTGCGTTTCCCCTAAATTTCTGTATCATCACGGTGTAAGCCAGGAGCCCTGTATGCCTCAAACCCCACGACCCTTAGCACTTCTCCCTGAGAACGTAGCCGGCAAAAATCACCGTGGAGGCCTCTGCAGGTGCTTAGTGATATCTGCAGGTTGGCAGTAGCCAGCCTGTAACAGTGGCGCCCAACTTATCGCGAATTTTAATTTTTGGATTTTTATGATTTGTAGCTTCACTCTCTTTGGCGTGCGCGTCCAGTGTCGAAACCAGTGCTTCGCACTGTTTGAATTCGCATGGACACGCACACCAAAGCCAGTCGATGTGCGAATTTTTAAATTTTTGATTTTTTTTATGATCTGTAGCTTCACTCCCTTTGGCGTGCGCGTCCAGTGTCGAAACCAGTGCTTCGCACTGTTTGAATTCGCATGGACACGCACACCAAAGCCAGTCTCCCGGTTGGCATTCCCCATCTGCGATCGTAACCAGCACGGGCTGTTTGATTGCGCGTAGATGGGGTTGTCATACCCCTATTCTTTGGACATCCGACTTACGAGCTCTTTCCCATTTCCACTATGTTGTGTCAGATTGTGGTGGAGCTCGGATGTCATTTGTCCAGGGTTTAGCTTAGCTTCATTTCCTCTTTTCCCGAAGTTTCTCGGCCGAAATTTGAGGAACAGAACAACAACCTTATTATTATATTATTATTATTTTTTATTTTTTTTATTATTTAGCTGACACGGAGTGGGGTTCCCACTCTCATCATACCACCGTATTATCATCTGAGTTAATTTTTATCTTTGATTTATTTTTGATATTTTTGGTTGATTTTTATATTTTGATATTTCGGCAATTTGATTCGGGTTAATTAATATTTTGGTTAAATTTTGTATTATTTTTGGGTTATATTGGAACCCGCGTACTGTTAGTACTTCATTTTATATATTTTTGCATTTTTATTATTATTCTGCCTGCATACCGCTGGGTGTGCTGGTAGTTTTGGTTTTCTTTTTTGTGTATCGTTTTGTAAATTTTAACGAGCCCCTCCAAATTAGGTTCTCATTGAAAAGCGCCACTTTGGAGGGTATCTCGTCTTCTCCGTAGTTAAACAATCGTGGGAGTACGGGCCCCACGGTACTAGTGGACCACGGCTTCACCGTCCCTAGTATCAAATCTACAAGGTATCCATTCCTTTCTTCTTTTATTATTATCTTATTTGTATTTTCTGTTACCACTTTGCCTTCTTCCTTGGGTGTGTTGGCAGCTTCATTATTTACGTTATTATTATTATTAACATTTTATCTTGCTTTATTGTGTTATGAATCGAAATCCGTGGGATACGCCAGAAAGACCTCAAAGACGTACAGTGTGGGATAACTCGGACGTAGAACCACGTATCCAACGTAACCATCCGTTGGATCGAGTGGAAGTTAACCAAATTCGTATTCGAATTGAGTATTATCCAACGCACGGGGTAACTTCCTGGTTGTTTATCTCGGTTTGAGATTCGGTGGTTGAATTTTTGCTGTAATTTATTTTTAACGAGCCCCTCCAAAATAGGTTCTCATCGAAAAGCGCCACTTTCGAGGGTATCTCGTCTTACCCGTTGATTGATTGATTGATTGATTTTGAATGTACGACCAAGTTCTTAGGCTTGAGTTCCCGGATGACGCCGGGTCCACCGTACACCCTTTTTTACACATAACAAAACCGAAGGATTGGATAGGTTAGTTAAGTGGGACAGAATCGGCCCCCCTAATCTACTAGATGAAGGATAAAGGCTTAATAGGTTAATGGATAACGATGGTATTTTCAACAATTGCTTCTTTAAAACGGCAACCTAAGAAAAAATATTATTATTTCACATGCATCTGGAATTTTCCTGAAATTTAATTCTATTAATACTTTTCGGCTTCCTAACCAAAATTGGTTGACTCGACCCCTTACAGACACCTATGTAAAGTCGTTAGTAATAAAATGACAACACAATTCTAAACTACACAATCAGCAATTACAATGAAGCATTAATTCACAAGCATCTGAAAATTTCCTGAAATTTAATTCTAAATTCATATTTCCCGGCTTGCTAAATAATTGAAACATTTATTAATTTAATCATTCTGCAACTCCGCAACTTACAGTAGAATTTCCTGAAACCAAAGTTATTTGAACTATATTCAATATAACTCTAAAATTCATTAGTATTTAACCGTTGAATTGGGCGATTGGGCGAACACGAAATAGCAAAAAAAAAAAAAAAACAGATTAACTACCGGATTGCATTCAAATATCCCTTAAAATATCCATCCATTAAAATATCCTAAATAATTTAGAATTTTGCGACAAACGTAAATTAGTAATTAGTGTGTCGTCAATGGCTTTCCTGCTGGAAGGTAATATTTAAGTAAAGGCAACTAGATAAAATTTGAAAAAATTATTCTAAAATGAATGATAAATAAGTTTATTTTATAATTTTTATAATTAAATATAAATCGTACCAGTATCTTAAAAGATATGTACTCGTATATTAAATATATTTGAATGAGATTTCCTGAGAACCGAATAATTTTAATATAATAGCTCGGCACTGTACATGTAGATTAATATTTAGGGTTGATTTGAAATTGGGAATTAATAATTATAATTCTTGTACTAAAACAGTCAAGATTGGCAACGTTGCATTTTATGACAAACATCCAGTCGTTGGTGTATTGAAGTATACAAACCTTCTCTTTCTTTTGAATAATTATATTAATTATATCAAATATTTCTAGCTTTTCAGTTACATAGATATAACGATGTTGCCGATAAACAATTCTTTATGTTAAGATTGTTAAAATCCCAAATCCAATGCAAATAATATTTCTTTTTATAAAGCAAAAATATCGCTAATAAGCTGTGAGAAAATACTAATAACCCATTGAGTGTCACAAAAAGGCAATTTTGCAATTAATGCAATTAGTTGCAATTAATCTTGCAAAAATGATGGATTATGAAGGAAATACAATATAGCAAACAGCTAATCATAAATCATCAAAGCATGGAAGAAACCACTTCTACAAACAATCGTAGTAAAATGTACCAAGAGAATTATGCAATGTCCATCCAGGAGCTAAAATTACCTTGAAACGATCCCAACAGACGGCATGAATCTTCCCACCATGAAACCACTACCATCCACCAAGCGACCTCCTGCCAACACCACCATTCAACAAACCACGCTTCACAAAGCCGTGACGAATCCATGACAGATCACAAACGAACCATGGCAACCCTACAGCCCAAAAACTTCAGCGTACGACCGATCATACCAAAACTCCCAAAATGATTCAGCCCCCGCCAAATCGACGGCAAACTCCAATAAAAACACCCGAAGCATTCAGCAAAGAAACCAATTTGGACATATAAATCCAACATTTAGGCAATGATTCAATACAAAACTGCAAATCCGCCCTCATACACTAACAAATGAGAACTACCTCAAGTCCTAAACAAAACAACTCAAAACAGTCAAAAATACCTTATAAATACAGGTAACGACAGAACACACATGAACACAACTCTCCGCAAGTTGAGAAACACAACGTTCAACGAACAACCACCACAAACCGCAGACACCGAGCCATTACTCACCATGAACGAAACCCATTCAAATCACTCCAAATATCAAAAAAGATTCACTGCAATACAGCTGCATATAAAAAATCAACAATTTATGAACAATTAAAGTCTAATCGACTTTCCCAATTCACAAATTGAATCATCCACATTCAAGAACATTTAGTGCAAATCCAAAGAAATTCGCCCATTTAGACAACGTAATACGAAGTCTTAGTGTAATCCACTACAAAAATATAAATACAACCGTGAGAGAGCAGAGAATATTATACGAACATTTTGTTTATATTTTGCGCATCCCATATACCATATTTTCACTTATATGTATATCCTTAAATAAAAAAATTAAAAGAAATAAGGATTTCAGTACAACATGCAATAAAGACTTGATATCCAAATTTTAAATTAGCTTTTTGGTCGTGATTTGTTCAACTTTTCCAAGAAAACACCATCTACTCATATAACGAAACTCAACAAAATCACTCTGTACATAAAAAACTATAAACAATACGTATGCGAGAGAAAACACAAAATTATAAAAATTAGAGACCACGACAGTATTTTTCATAGAAACAGATTACATAGAATGAATGCCAGCAACTGTCGTCACAAACTGTTTCATACCACAACAACACAAATAACTCATCCATACGATTCATTGATTATTATGTAATAAAATATAATGTATAATGTAAAATAAAGTAATAAAAATAACACTTATCTTAAGCATCCTTTGTAATCAAAAAAGTCCTACAAATTGAATATTAACATACAATGCGTACGATGCATTCAAACAACGGTGTCGAAAAACATATAAACGAAATTGTTATATACATATCCCACACCATTGTAAGCGCACCGCACACAAATTAATATATTAACACAATACGTATAACTTTTCACTTTACTTATTACTTCATTACACACAAATTATTATTAATATTATTATTTATTTATTTCATAAGACATATATTAATAAATAATATTATGATTAATATTATAATTAATCAATTATTAACACATATTTAAACTATTTATTTATTTATTTAAAGGAGAGACAAAAATCACGTCTTTCCTTTACGACGTTGAATCGCCGACCGAGGGTATCTCGTCTTACCCGTGTTTAAATAATCGTGGACTTACGGATTCCATAAAACTTGAACAAGGTAACCATTCCTTTTATTTTTATTATTCAATTTTTTTTTTTTTACGTTTTATATAGTTATAGTGGGTGTGGAATCATTAGTTGTAAATACACTTTATTCTGAAACCTTCAGTTTCGAGTAAAGTCATTTTGAAATAAAATATTTTTGTATTTTTTAATAAATTCATAAAGACTACGTCACCTTTTTAACCGAGCGAGCTTATTTCCTTATTCCTACTTAATCCAAAATGGACGAATCGGAAAACCCACATCACACGGAACGCAGATACACGTTAGAGGAATTGCTTGATCAGGTTCAGGCGAGAAGTCTGGCGGCATCACAATCAAATACCCAGACGGCTTTGTTGGATTCTATGCTGCAAAAATTCGAAGTCGTATCGCAGCAATTGGTGGATTTAAATCAGCGACAAACCACCTTGCAAACGCAGCTGGACGGAAACAACCAGTCAAACCACGCTAAGCCGATTCCGGACACGCAAGAACGGATCCCTTCAGCTTCGACCAGTTCACCGAAGTTTATCGATCGTCGGTTATTATCCGGAAGTGGAGTAAGTTACACCGGATATCTCTCGGGCATCAACATAGACATGTTTTTATTTCAAGTGGACACCATCGCGTCGTCTCGGGGATTGTCCGACCAGATGTTGCTATTGGAGTTACACACCATCTTGAAAGACATAGCGTTACAATGGTACTGGACTGTAAACACAACCCGCACGCTACCTGGTCAGAACTAAGAAGCGGTATGATCGAGCGTTTTCAAGATCGTCGCACCAATTACGAAATCCGCAGAATGGTCGAGGCACGTAAACAACAACCGAACGAAAGTTTTCTGGATTTCTACAATCATGTTTGGACGCTTACCCTACAATGTCGCACACCGTACTCTGATGAAGAGCTCATCCAAATTCTCATGAACAACATGAAGCCGACACTACAATACCATTTAACCGATCGTCAATTTGGCAGCATCAACGAGCTGATCAAAAGCTGTTCGGCTTGGGAGGAGTGTTTCCGGCGGCTCAAAGCTCCGGCGGATCCTGCAATCCATCCACGACGCGTGATCAATGAGTTATCAGGCGGTCCGTATGATGATATTGGAGCATATGACTCTTATGAGAATTATCCCTTAACTGATGTTCTACCCGATAAATCAGTATCCGCGATTCAAACGGGGAGCAGGTATCCGTCGGCAGCGGCGAGACGTTCTGGCGGACAAGTCCCAGCAGACAGTTCAGGATTTGTGTACAAGCAGCATTCAAGTTATGGTAAAAATATCGTCTGCTTTAATTGTTCGGATATGGGTCACACGTTCATGGATTGTCAATTGGCTCCCGCTGGATTGTTCTGCTATCGATGTGGGTTAAGAGGTACGATTTCTGCGCGATGTCGACGTTGTGCTGAAGAACGAAACACGCCATCAAGATTGTCGGAAAACCTGAGCAGTAGTTCTTGGAGAGATGCCCCGAAAACCACCACAACTGCTACTCAGACTGCTGATAGCACAGAGGATAGAACCACTCAAACCGATTCAGGAGGACGCAGCGAGCAATACGGACGCGGAACTCCGCTCCCAATCGAACCCGACCAGAAGGTAAATTCGTCTGCCAGTCATGATTCCCTTCCCGATCCTTCTTCCTCACCAAATTCCTCTTCCCTTCCTGTCGCTCTAAAGTTCTTCTATAATTCTCCGTCGTTAGCTAAGTTAGATCGTTTAAAGCGTTCCAAGAAATACTGGAACCACCGCGTTGCAATGAGAAATGACGTGATTTCCTCCGTTCTATTCTCCGAGGGTAGTGACACTCGGCCTTACGCCGAGGTCTTTATCAATGAGATCCCGTTTAAGGGTCTTCTCGACAGCGGGGCGAGTGTCAGTGTTCTCGGGAGTGGAGCGGAGAAAATCTTGTCGAATCCATTCGTAGAGTTTCATAATTTTCCATCCACGATAACTACCGCGAGTGGTCAAGTCCAACGAGTATTTGGTTACATACGAGCTAACGTCGAGTTTAATGGAATTACTCAAACCATGAATTTTTATGATGTTCCTTCCTTAGAACAACCGCTTTATTTGGGTATCGATTTTTGGAATCGTTTTGGAATTTCCCCAAGAATCTCCGCGTTAAATAATTCGGACGAATTAGGTGAAACTACCAACACACCCAAATTTCATATTTTAACCTCTAATGATCGTCGTAAATTGGATCTTATCCGCGAATATTTCCCGAGCAGCGATATATTAGGTTTGGGCCGCACATCCCTCATCACTCATATGATCGATGTTGGTTCCGCAAAACCAGTCAAACAACGTTTTTATTCCGTGTCCCCAGCTATCCAGAAACTCATGTACGCCGAGTTGGATAGGATGTTGTCTTTGGGGGTCATCGAGGAGTCACAAAGTTCCTGGTGTTCACCGGTCACGTTGGTGCGTAAGGCTAATGACAAAGTCCGTTTGTGTTTAGATGCTAGAGAACTGAACAAGGCCACCGTCAAGGATGCGTATCCGCTGCCAATAATCAACGGATTGTTGGGTCGTTTGGGACACACCCGATTCATTTCGGCGATTGATTTGAAGGATGCCTTTTGGCAGATCCCACTCGACCCAGCATCCCGCGATAAAACAGCGTTTACGGTTCCTGGACGGCCCTTATATCAGTTCAAGGTGATGCCGTTTGGCTTGTGCAACGCACCACAGACGCTTTGTCGCTTAATGCACCGCGTGATCCCGTACCAGCTACACGATAAGGTCTTTGTGTACCTCGATGACCTTCTGGTCACATCCTCCACTCTGGCCGAACACTTCGAGCTGCTACAACAGGTTGCTGGATATCTGACGGATGCCGGTCTAACAATCAATTTGACCAAAAGTAAGTTTGTGTTGAAAGAAGTCGACTATTTAGGTTATATTGTGGGTGATGGTTGCCTCCGTACAAACCCAGATAAATGTAAAGCTATTCTGGAGTACCCTATTCCGAAAACGACGAAACAGATTAGACGTTTTCTGGGGATGTGCGGATGGTACCGTCGCTTCATTCCAAATTTTGCCTCTTTAGCTTCTTCTCTCACCGATCTTACTGATAAAAACACTAAAGTATGTTGGTCTGCAGCTGCTGATTCTTCTTTTAACGCTCTCAAAACCGCCTTGTCAACTGCCCCAGTTTTGACGCATCCTGATTATACAAAACCCTTTTTTATTCAGTGTGATGCCAGTGCCGTTGGGGTCGGTAGTGTCTTATTTCAGGTGGACGCCGAGGGGGTGGAGCGGCCCATTGAGTTTTATTCACATAAGCTCAATGCGGCGCAGCGAAACTACTCGGTGACCGAGCTGGAATGCTACGCTGCCGTCCTCAGCGTGTGAACATTTCGTCCCTACGTGGAAGGCTATCCATTCGTCATTTACACTGACCATTCCAGTTTACGCTGGCTAATGAGTCAAAAGGACCTCTCCGGACGTTTGGCGAGATGGAGTCTTATTTATTTATTTATTTATTTATTTATTTATTCATTATACAATTTTGTGAATCTACAAATCCCATTTTGAGCAACATGCTCATTTGCAATCAAAAGTGTAGTTTAATAAATTTCTAATAATAGTTTTTCTTCGCCCTTTATGTTCCATATGTTGTCTTCTTCAAGCCATAATTTTACTTCATCGAAATAACAAGTTCATCGACAATCATTAAAACGATTTGACATCTCCTTAATTAGTAACATTATATGCAACATGCAATTTGTACAACATCTCCATCCTTTTTTAGAAATGGTGGCATAAGCTCCAAGCGCTGGATTTTCAGATTGGATACCGAAAAGGTTCAGTTAACATTGTACCAGATGCGTTGTCTCGAGCTTTTCCGGATGAATCCGCTCCTTGTGCGGATGATTCTGAAAGTAAGAGCACGCCTGATCCTGGTGCCCAATTTGAAGTTCCAGCCTTGCCGAGTAAAAACATCGACCCTTCTGTGAATGCGTTAATACCTTCTTTCGTCCCCATTTTGCACGTTGATCAAAACTCGGGTGCGTTCCAAGATCCAGATTACGTCGATCAGATCGCGAAAATTCGTAGCTTAAAAGATTGTTCGCACAATTATAAAATCCAGGATGATAAACTGTTAATATCCCCTTCGTTTGGTTTTAAATATATGGATACCGATTTGTCGAATTGGAAACTTGTTATTCCGAATTCATTAACTCAATCGCTTATCGAACAGGCACATGTACCTCCCACTTCAGCACATTTAGGCGGCAGCAAAACCCTCGAGCGCCTTCAGCGTCTATTTTTCTGGCCTCAGATGGCAAGGCAAGTTAAACAATACGTTGCTGGCTGCGCTAAATGTAAAATGAACAAAGCTGTTAATTTCTCTACACAACCAGCCATGGGAGCTCAGGTCACGTCGACTCGCCCGTTTCAAAAACTGTATGCTGATTTTTTGGGTCCGTATCCACGTTCGAAACTCGGGAATACTTGCATTGCTATCGTTCTGGATCATTATTCCAAATTTGTAGTTGTAAAACCCTTGCGCGAAGCGTCTGCCTCCTTATTGTGTCGATTTTTGGAAAACGAAATATTCCTGTTGTTCTCGGTACCTGAAGTCATTACTTCTGACAATGGGAAGCAATTTACCTCGAATTTATTTAAGGATTTGTTGTCTAAATACGGTGTAACACATATTCGTACGCCGGTGTATTCGCCCCAAAGCAACGCATCCGAGCGTGTTAATAGAACGTTGATTGCCAGCATTCGTTCATATTTGAGCGATCACGACCATAATTTGTGGGACAAAAATTTGCAAGAAATTGCGGCTGCTTTACGTAATGCCATACACGATTCGATACATTACTCCCCTCATTATGTCGTGTTCGGTCAACATATGTCGATGCATGGTTCGGATCACTCATTGCGACGGTTACTCGATGAACATGATCCCAGCGAAGTCCAGGTATGGGCTAAGCCAGATCGAGTAAACCTTCTAAAGGATCGTATAACCCATTACTTACGCGTAGCACACGAAAAGGGGGCTCAACATTATAACCTACGTAGTAATAAGCGCTCTTTCCGAGTCGGTCAATCTGTTTTTATACGATCGTTTACTTTGAGCGATGCACCGAATAAATTTTCCGCTAAATTGGCTGGTAAATTCTAACCCGCGATTATTACCAGCAAAGTCGGACAAGTGGCGTACGCGGTCGAAGATTTGAATGGTAAATCATTAGGCACGTATCATGTAAAAGATATCCGCACATGACACATGCTTCACTCTATCGCAATATTAGTTTGTCGCGGTACAATGGGGGTACATTTCAATTAAATTGTTTTTCATTTTCGTATTGTTTGTTTTAGGCCCGGCTCATGAGACATCTCAGGGTGTGGGACGTTCCCACGTTTGTTACGATTACATGATCGTAACAAGCGCTGTTTGCATTTTTATTCCCCTCGGTTTGTGTCCTCGCTTTCGGAGTTGTTTAATGTTTGTACACGTCGTGGTGATGGCGCGAGGGTGAGAAAAATGATGGGAGAGAGAGAGAACAATGCGCATCGAATGTGTGTGTAAAGCAAAACATTCCATAAGAATGTTTTTCTTATATGCCTCTCGTTTACATCAATGCGAATTGATGTAAACGAGAGACAGAGAAGAAATACAATTCTTCTGGAATGTTCTGCGCGTCGTTGTGCGGGGCAAGAATTTTTTTTTTGTTTAGTCATTCGAGTTTTGATTTTTGGAGATTCGAATTAAACTTCAACTAGGGTGAACGTAGATAATTTTGTCGGTGAAAAATTTATTTATAAATAGTGTTTAAAACCTAAGTATTTAGTAAAAATTAATATAAATATTCCAATAGAATTGGAGTTATATATTTTTATTCGTTTTATAATTTATAAAATAAAATCAAAATGCTGCAAAAAATTTTTTTTTGATATTTCATGATTGTGTTGGGTGTTTATTTTTATACTTCGTGTGTTCATCTTTAAATTGTGAATGAATTCTTATTGTATCATATAGTTGAATTCGGTGATATTATTGAATAAATATAAATTTAAAAGTGCAAAATATAAATATTGTGATTCGTTTGATGGATACAACGTTTTACTATAAAAAGGATTTACAAAAGGATTCATACGTCGCAAATTAATTCAAATCAAAGAATACGAGGGAAAGACAACGGGTGCCACATTAATTACGGGTGCCGCATACAAATAACGGTTCCGTATTAAACGGACCCCGTATTTTTTTATATTTGATCGGGTGCCGTATATTTCATCGGGTGCCGTATATTTCATCGGGTGCCGTATATTTCATCGGGTGCCGTATATTTCAACGGGTGCCACGTATATTTTTAACGGGTGCCGTATATTTCATCGGGGGCCGTATATTTCAATTGGTGCCACATATATTTTCAACGGGTACCGCATATTTTCGACGGGTGCCGTACAAGTTTAACGGTAGCCAACCGGCTATTGTTTTATTGGTATCGGGGAAAGGCCCCGCAACGTCCGACCGCACAAGGTCGCAACATACGGGTGGCCAACCGGCTCCTCGTGTTTTTGTTTAACGGTGAAAGGCACCGCAACGGTCCGGGTGTGGCATCACCTGTGGCATGACGGCCGCTCAAGGCCGCACCAGTACTATTAGTTATATACATTAAGGTACCAGTTTTTTATTTATATTTTTAATTTTTTTTATTTTATTTTTTTATTTTATTATTATATTGAATTGCCCAATATTTTTGTAATCGAGCGCCGCACAACGGGTGCACGCTCGGTGCCTATCGTTCTCTCTCTCTCATTTTCTCCTGGTGCGGGTGGAGGGGGAAGTTGTCTTTCTTGTTTTTTTCTTTCTCTAAAAAAAATAAAATGAATTATTAAATTTTTTCGGTGTGGTGTGATGGGAGCGGAAACTCCCTCTGTGTCGGCGTAGTGTTTGCGGTCCCTTGATGCCCGCATCCGATTCCGTAACCAGGGCTTGTCCCCGTTTGAATTCGGATGGATGCGCGCACCAAGGCACCGCTCTCGGTTTATAATTTCGTTGTGTTCGTTCCTCAGGTTCCGGCCGACGAGTTTCGGCGGAACTCCGGTTACATCTTTTTATTATTTGCGTTTCCCCTAAATTTCTGTATCATCACGGTGTAAGCCAGGAGCCCTGTATGCCTCAAACCCCACGACCCTTAGCACTTCTCCCTGAGAACGTAGCCGGCAAAAATCACCGTGGAGGCCTCTGCAGGTGCTTAGTGATATCTGCAGGTTGGCAGTAGCCAGCCTGTAACACTGGTAAACGGGCAACAAGTGTATTTCAATCCATAAAACGCAGCGGACAGACATAAAACTGCATGGCCACCGTCGACAACATTGATAAGCTTTGTTACGTCCGCGGGACGTTCCATGCAAAATTTGCAAGAATTGGCGGTTATAGGGGTAAAACGCTAAGTTTTTTTTCGATGTTCAATAAGGCAATCCTAGTTTTTTAATCGCAATGGTGATGAGGCCATAAAAAAAAATTTTTTTTTGTTTTTTTTGTACGCTCAAATTGGGACCGAAAAAAAAAGTCGATATGATGACGAAGAAAAAAAAGTTGGAGAGAGGACAGTCAGTTTTTAGAGTCTCGGACGAGACGATCTTGTGATATTCATAATTGACATTTTTATGATATCTAACAAAACAATTAAATTATAAAATAATAAATAACAATTTTTTTTTTCTCGAAGTATCGAAAATTGTAGTAAAGTACGCGACCGCGGAAGTTATTTTTTTTCGTTGTGATCGTGAATAGTTCCTTTGATGCTAGATATCAATTGGACAAATGTATATATATACTATTTATAAGTACATGTGTGTAAATTATGAACAATGTGAATAATAAATTTTGGTTTTTGCGTGTAAAGAAAAAGAAAGTTCTCGGTCTTTCGACAGGCATTTTATTACACCCACAAGTCAATAACCATAAAACAATAAAATATTAAAATTTGTGCAACGTAATTGTATGGGGGGTAATAAAAGCAAAATAAAAGGAAAAAATAAAAAAATCTCGTGAACCCACGCAAAAAGATTGGTGATAACGCGACCACCAGAAAAATTGTGTAATTTTAAGTTGAATTACAAATGTAATTTTAAATATATATATAAAGTTAATATATGTGAATTGAAGGACAATGGTTTAAGTGTAATGATAAGAGGTGAATAAAAAAAAAAAAAAAAAACGTGCGATACCATTGTAGTACCCACATGGGGAAATTTAACGTGAATAACGGGTACAATGTATTGCAATCCAAAAGACTATAAAATTGCATCTATAATACATAATAACAATAATAATAATAGCAATTGTAATAATAATAATCATCGCAATAAAATTAACAAAATAAATTAAAATTAATAAATCGCTATAAAAGTATAAATATATATACGTATGTCGTTCATATGTCGAAATGAACGCGGTGAATTTAACTTACTTGGTGAGTCTACGTGATTATTCGTGTAACGGTTACTAATATGCAACCTAGTATGAACTCAAAGGTGATAACCGATTTAGTATTTTAATAATAGATCTAATAACAACCTTATATAATAAGTAGTGGCGATAAGTGTGTATGAACATTGATGGTTCCTAACTATACACCTTAAAATATGAAAACAAATTGAATTCAATTTAATTGATAATGTTATAATAATAATAATATTTATTAATAATAATAATAGAAATAAATATAAAACAATAAAAGTAATCATAATCCAGAAAAAAAATAAAATTTTTCCTCGAGTATATAACGTAAACCTCGAATATTATATACAACGAACGTTATATACAACCGCTGCATCTATCAACCCACAGCTGGGTGGATTAAACATTATTTAAGTACAATTTTTTTTATATACCTTTTATATACCTTCTTTTATTACATTATATATATATAAGTACAATTTTTTTTATATTTCTTATTATATATCTCCAGCAAACTAATTTTAGTTAAATTGATAATTTGTGTTTTTTTTTTGTATGCTGGAATATATAATGAAGAATTATAAACTCCTTAATAATAAGAATTTTTTTTGGATAGTATAGGACTAGCTAGAATATTAGTTATTATTTAGTAACGCTTTATTTCATTTATTTCGGCGTTTTCGTTGTTTTTGTTTTTTTTATATACCAATTAAAATTTTTTTTTTCGATTAGAAGTAACAAAAATTGCATTTGGTTATTTTATGGGTATTGCGGGCTGGGTTTTCGGTTCGTTCGTTTTTTTGTGTATCCTAAATCTAACTGGAAAAAAATAATGAAGTAAATAGTGAGTGAGATGAGGATGCTGCTGAGGTGAGTATACAAGTTAGGTAAGTAGTGTAGTCGACAGCTGGTTCCCATGTTCCGTATACGGTCAGTACAGATCCCTCTATGTTCTGGATTCCCCAACCCCATCTGCTCCTGAGTCCTAGCCGGCGTAATCGACCGTACCAGAACCTCTAGTGGGATACATTAATTCTGTTAACGAGTGGTGGACCATGGTCACCTCGGTGCTTTACACCCACCAGTGCTGTGACAGTACAATCTCGTTACAGTGGTGCCCAAATGTTTGGCAACTCCTTTCCTAATCCCTTTCTTCTCCCTTCCTTCTCTGATTTTTTTTTTCTCTCAGCTGGTTGCTCTAATAAAGCATCCGAGGAGCTTCACTCCTCAACGATGACGATTATTAATGCCGCCTCTATTAAAATTAATTCCATAATTTATTTTCTTTGCTGCTGTAACTTAGAATATTTTTCTTTTGATTTTTTTTTGTAATTTTTTTTTTTTGTTTTGTTTATGCGGTAAATCGTCGTTTTCATTTATTGGTCATTGAGTTATATTAGCTATATCCTATTCATGTGAGGGTAATCGCAAATACGCAGTACTAATCGATTTTATTTTGTTTTGCATTTCTTGGGATGCCTATTTGTTCTGACACCTCACATGCTACCGCCAACTAATGATTTTTTTTTTTGAATTCGCAGCTTAATCTTATATATATTTAATCGACACAGCTGTTCGTTTTTCTAGTAACTGGTATACTGTTGATTGATGAAAGCACACCGCACTGATTCTTTCTGAGTCGAAACGACTTATTGATTTCGCGTGCGTCAAGTGTGGTTTCATTAATTAATTAACTTTAACGTAACATAATGTAGGTGTTCATAATTTCATTTCAACAACATTTCTTTTCCCTTTCCCTTTCCTTATACCAGCTGAGGCTACACGGCCTATAAACACATACTACACCAGCCAAAGTGTGTACTCATCTTGGTTGCATCCTCTCTCTCATTGTGATTTTTCTTATTGATTAGATTTAATTAATTCATAACTTTTGGTTATAATATACATACATATATATACTTATACTTATACTTAATACATATACATATATTTGTTCATACATATTTATATTATTATATTTTTGTTGGGGTATTTTTTTTTTGAGTGATTTTTTTTTTGGAATTTATCGTTCAGCAGGTAGTAAGTCTTGATATTAAACAATTACCTATTCGGGAAAACATTTTTTTTATTGATTTCGATAAAGATAAATTCTGTTTGTTTTATTATTATATTTTTTTTATTTTCTCTCATTTTTTCGATTATTTAAATAACGTAGCGTAATTCGAACATCGAAATTATTTGCCTTAGTATTCATCATGGACTCGGTAGGACACAGTCAATATTTAGAACCAGACGAGTTCCGAATTGAGTGCGAAATTCGAAATATAAAGGAAAATCTATTCGCACAAATAACGGAACTAAATGATTGTCTCTTAAAAGAAAAACTTGATCCCAATCTGGCTCCACCTCGATCTCACAAGTTGGCCCTGAAATCGCCACGAAGGGAAGTGACTACTTGTTCCACTAAGATCAAGGAATTACAGGCGTCGCTACATGACAATATTACACAGGACCCCGAAAAGATTGAATTCCGGGCGTATACTTCCAGGTTTTATCATATTCGCGGCCGGCGAATATCGGTCACAAAATCCTGGGCAGACAAATATGCAACACTTTTATTCTGCTAATGCAAGTGTTCCAAGTATTCCTAATTACACCACTCCCGGTAGAAATCTTCTACAACAACCAGGTGCTCCATTTCAACAGTGGGATCCCCTAATGATGTCGGAGGCAAGGGCGCATTCTTCTTTTATTGCGGTTCAGCCCCCTCAGATTAATGTTCAGCCCCCTCAGATTAATGTTCAGACCCCTCAGATTAATGTTCAGAGTACCCAATCCATGCCACATCAACCATTAAACATGGATGGTGCAAACTCATTTAGCGCTAATAGAGTAATAATTCCATCAGGCCACTCTACTCCGGTGACTAAATGGGGTATAACCTTTGACGGGTCGGCAACCGGTTTAGCGGTCGAAAAATTTTTGTTTCGAGTAGAGCATCTAGCTAAAACAAATAATGTTCCCTGGCAACAACTCCTTAACGATATGCCAGTTCTATTAAAAGGTATCGCCAGCGAGCACTACTGGCTAATACTCGAACGACATCCTAATTGTAATTGGGAACTTCTTCGGAATTCTTTCTTGCATCGCTTCCAGGATAGGCGGACGGATGTAGATATAATACGGTTGATTGATGCTCGAAAACAGCAACCGAAAAAAACATTCGTTGAATTTTATTATAGCATCCTAAAACTAGCCCTTCCATTAAGAGTGCCACTTTCGGAGCTCCAAACTTTGGAAATATTGAAAAAGAATATGCGGACGGGCTTACAGGTCCACCTCGCAGGTAGGCAATACTCTTCTATAGCCGAGCTGGTGAGTACATGCGTAGCAACGGAGGATACATGGCGCATGGTAGGAGTGATCCCGGAACAAACCATGCATCGACCGGAACAAACCATGCAACGACGTTTTCTTCCTACACCACGAATGCATGAAATCGTAGGAGAACCAAAACGAAGAGCTGCGCTATTACTCTGTTAACCCCATAGTTCCGATTGCAACGTCCGATGCTTCTCAACCACGTGCTTTTAAACAACCACCGGAATTACATTACCCACAGGTAGACGCATTTCACTCAGTGCCCGCTAACGATCCAACGTCTTCGAACGTGCCGCGGAAGTCTACCATGATTGTTTGTTGGAATTGTCGGAAATCTGGCCATTTATATACCGACTGCGAGCTAGTTCGGTCACATATTTTCTGTTATGGGTGTGGGGCACCGGAAGTATTAAAACCTCACTGTCCTCATTGCAACAGGATGTCGACTCCGGTAAACTCCACGAAGGGAACGACCTGGTCAACCCGTCCCCCTGCGAAAATTTTGCAAAGACCACCTCCACACATTTCGACGCTAGCCGCTCAACCTCCATCGTCGGATTTCCAGTAGGTAATTCGACTAAGTCTCAACCCAGAATTCCTAACTATATTAAACGCCAGAAATACCGATCAAATAAGTACTTTAGCAATCGTCGGGAAATGTATCGAAATATTGGTAAAACAAAATTTTGCGATTCCATTAAGCTTCTCGAAGACATCGACCATATGCTGTGGTCAATATTAATGACATCGATGTGCAAGGTTTACTCGATAGCGGGGCGAATAGTTCGGCATTAGGCAAAGATTCTCTTCAATTCATTCAGGATCATGAACTTCCCCTTCATCCTATTTCCGCAGTAGTCCAAATAGCTAACGGATCACCTCTTCAGATACAGGGGTTCGTAAATGTCAGAATTCGGTATAATGATAAGACTCATATCATGAGATTGTTCATTGTTCCGAGTCTGGAGCAGAAATTGTATCTGAGATATGACTTCTTTAAGTTATTTGGATTACAAATATCCGTTATCTCCTCCTGCCATACTGACCTTTCCCTTCCTTCTCACAACCTTAATCCTACCGATGATAAACGACATCAGCTTTCCGTGGATCAGCGTGAACGGTTACAAGCAGTCATTGATTGCTTCCCCAACTTCGAGCGGTTTGGACTTGGTCGAACCAACCTAGTACAACACACGATCGACATTGGGGATGCTCCACCCATTAAACAGCGACACTACGCAGTCTCTCCAGCAATTCAACAACTGATGTATGACGAGCTAGATCGGATGATTGCAAATGATGTGATTGAAGAGAGTCACAGTGCGTGGAGTTCACCAATGGCGATCGTCAAAATGAAAAATGGCAGTGTTCGACTTTGTTTAGATGCGCGCAAGCTAAACAATGTCACAAAGAAAGACGCGTTTCCGTTACCGTTGATCGACGGTCTGTTGAGTCGGTTGGACCGTACTCGTTTTATTTCAAGTCTGGATCTAAAGGATGCCTTCTGGCAAATTCCCTTGGACCCAGGCTCGAAAGAAGTGACGGCATTTACTGTCCCAGGACGCCCATTGTATCACTTTAAGGTAATGCCTTTCGGGCTTTGTAATGCGCCTCAGACCTTGTGTCGATTGATGTCTTGAGTCATTCCTCATCACCTACAAGAAAAGGTATTCGTGTATCTTGATGATTTATTAATTACAACAGCTAGTTTCGATGAGCATTTATCGTTGCTCCAGGATGTCGCTGAAAGGTTGACAAAAGCTGGGCTAACGATAAATATCCAAAAAAGCAAATTTGTACTGAAAGAGATAGAATACCTAGGATATGTGATTGGTGAGGAGGGCTTGAGGCCTAATCCTGATAAGGTCGAGGCCATTATGAAGTTCCCGACGCCGAAAAATGTACGGCAAATACGAAGGTTCCTTGGCGTTGCGGGATGGTACCGTCGTTTCATTAACGGGTATTCCTCATTATCATCTCCATTAACGTCCCTCCTTAAAAAGAATCAAAAATTTCGCTGGTCCGATGAAGCAGACTCCGCATTTACGAAACTCAAACAGGCTTTAGTGTCCGCTCCAGTACTGACCACACCGAACTTCAATGAACGCTTCTTCATTCAATGCGATGCCATTTCAACGGGTATAGGGGCAGTAATGTTTCAACGAGATAAAGATGGGCACGACAAACCTATAGCCTACATGTCGAAAAAGCTAAATTCGGCGCAACGCAATTATTCGGTCACGGAGCAAAAGTGCCTGGCCGCTATCGAGGCGATTAAGAAGTTCCGTTCGTACGTAGAGAGACTACCCTTTACGGTGATCACCGATCACGCGAGCTTAAAGTGGCTCATGTCACTGAAGAATGCATCCGGAAGATTGGCTCGCTGGAGCTTAAAACTGCAAGGTTTCAATTTTGCAATTGAATACCGAAAAGGCTCACAAAATGCAGTCCCGGATGCTCTTTCAAGACTTGAGATGGAATCTCTGGATATACACCACCTTCCAAACAGCGATTCACCATTATATGTTGACCTAACTTCACCAGCTTTCCTTGATCCCTCGTATTCCCAGTTAATCCAGTCCTTACAACGATCAAATAAGCCAATGAATCTATTCACCGAACAAAACCTCATTTACATTAACCCTTATCCTAACAAACATAGCCTTCCGGATATTCCCTCCTATAAGCTCCTGATTCCCGAATCCCTCCGTCCGACAGTCCTTACCGCTGCCCATTGTCCTCCAACCGCCGCACATCTAGGAATTGAGAAAACTGCAGAGCTCATCCAGCGATATTACTAATGGCCCACCATCGTAGCTGAAGTAGCGCAATTTGTCAATTCCTGCGATGTGTGCAAATGCAATGAAGCCTCAAACCAAACCTCCAAACCACCGCTCGGTTCCCTTCCCATGCCTTTTCGGCCTTTTCAACGAGTATATCTCGACTTTCTGGGACCCTACCCACGCACCAAAGCCGGCAATACTGGAATATTGATTGCTATCGATCATTTCTCAAAATTTGTCCTCACAAGACTAGTTCGACAGGCCACTGCAGTGGAGATGTGTAGGTTCTTGGAGGTAGACATATTCTTAATGTTTGGCGTTCCGGAGGTCATCTTTACAGATAATGGTCGGCAATTTGAATCTCTCCAACTCCGGCGTTTATGCGAGAAATATGGGGTTCAACATATGTTTACGGCGAAATATTCCCCGCAGAGCAACGCTTCAGAACGTGTTAATCGTACCTTGCTGGCTTCCTTGCGGGCGTATATTAAACAAGACCAGCGTATTTGGGACACCAACCTTCCTGCAATAACTAACGCTCTTCGCAATTCCGTTCATGCATCCTCCAAATACTCTCCCCAATTCCTTGTGTTTGGTCAGCATGCTATCTTACACGGATCCGTGTACCCGATACTACGGCAGGCCACTCAATTTGGTTGGAATCAATTGCACAGCGTCGAAAAACCCGACTACCTACACCAAGTGTACGCCGATACAGACTAATTTAACACAATCAGCAGATAATGCCAAAAAGCGTTATAACTTAAGAACGCGGTAACCTAAAATTCAGGTAGGGCAACAGGTGTACGTGCGCAACTTCAAACAAAGTAGTGCCATAGATAAGTATGCGGCAAAACTAGCACCTAAATACATAAAGTGTGTAGTTACACAATTAATAGGTAATGTATCATGTGAAGTGGCGGATGAAAACGGTGGTTCCATGGGAATATACCACTTTAAGGACGTTAAAGTGTAGTAGTGGTAGGTCCACTGAAAAATTTCAAATTAGCTTGCTCTCGTGACTACCTGAATTCTTTGCCCGGCTTGTGAGACCCATCAACAGGGTGTGAGTCGTCCCACGACTGTTACGTCCGCGGGACGTTCCATGCAAAATTTGCAAGAATTGGCGGTTATAGGGGTAAAACGCTAAGTTTTTTTTCGATGTTCAATAAGGCAATCCTAGTTTTTTAATCGCAATGGTGAAGAGGCCACAAAAAAAAATTTTTTTTTTGTTTTTTTTGTACGCTCAAATTTTGGCGGGACCGAAAAAAAAAGTCGATATGATGACGAAGAAAAAAAAAGTTGGAGAGAGGACAGTCAGTTTTTGGAGTCTCGGACGAGACGATCTTGTGATATTCATAATTGACATTTTTATGATATCTAACAAAACAATTAAATTATAAAATAATAAATAACAATTTTTTTTTTTCTCGAAGTATCGAAAATTGTAGTAAAGTACGCGACCGCGGAAGTTATTTTTTTTCGTTGTGATCGTGAATCTCTTTCCTTTGATGCTAGATATCAATTGGACAAAGGTATATATATACTATTTATAAGTACATGTGTGTAAATTATGAACAATGTGAATAATAAATTTTGGTTTTTGCGTGTAAAGAAAAAGAAAGTTCTCGGTCTTTCGACAGGCATTTTATTACACCCACAAGTCAATAACCATAAAACAATAAAATATTAAAATTTGTGCAACGTAATTGTATGGGGGGTAATAAAAGCAAAATAAAAGGAAAAAATAAAAAAATCTCGTGAAAAAAAAACGTGCGATACCATTGTAGTACCCACATGGGGAAATTTAACGTGAATAACGGGTACAATGTATTGCAATCCAAAAGACTATAAAATTGCATCTATAATACATAATAACAATAATAATAATAGCAATTGTAATAATAATAATCATCGCAATAAAATTAACAAAATAAATTAAAATTAATAAATCGCTATAAAAGTATAAATATATATACATATGTCGTTCATATGTCGAAATGAACGCGGTGAATTTAACTTCCTTGGTGAGTCTACGTGATTATTCGTGTAACGGTTACTAATATGCAACCTAGTATGAACTCAAAGGTGATAACCGATTTAGTATTTTAATAATAGATCTAATAACAACCTTATATAATAAGTAGTGGCGATAAGTGTGTATGAACATTGATGGTTCCTAACTATACACCTTAAAATATGAAAACAAATTGAATACAATTTAATTGATAATGTTATAATAATAATAATATTAATAATAATAATAGAAATAAATATAAAACAATAAAAGTAATCATAATCCAGAAAAAAAATAAAATTTTTCCTCGAGTATATAACGTAAACCTCGAATATTATATACAACGAACGTTATATACAACCGCTGCATCTATCAACCCACAGCTGGGTGGATTAAACATTATTTAAGTACAATTTTTTTTATATACCTTTTATATACCTTCTTTTATTACATTATATATATATAAGTACAATTTTTTTTATATTTCTTATTATATATCTCCAGCAAACTAATTTTAGTTAAATTGATAATTTGTGTTTTTTTTTTGTATGCTGGAATATATAATGAAGAATTATAAACTCCTTAATAATAAGAATTTTTTTTGGATAGTATAGGACTAGCTAGAATATTAGTTATTATTTAGTAACGCTTTATTTCATTTATTTCGGCGTTTTCGTTGTTTTTGTTTTTTTTATATACCAATTAAAATTTTTTTTTTCGATTAGAAGTAACAAAAATTGCATTTGGTTATTTTATGGGTATTGCGGGCTGGGTTTTCGGTTCGTTCGTTTTTTTGTGTATCCTAAATCTAACTGGAAAAAAATAATGAAGTAAATAGTGAGTGAGATGAGGATGCTGCTGAGGTGAGTATACAAGTTAGGTAAGTAGTGTAGTCGACAGCTGGTTCCCATGTTCCGTATACGGTCAGTACAGATCCCTCTATGTTCTGGATTCCCCAACCCCATCTGCTCCTGAGTCCTAGCCGGCGTAATCGACCGTACCAGAACCTCTAGTGGGATACATTAATTCTGTTAACGAGTGGTGGACCATGGTCACCTCGGTGCTTTACACCCACCAGTGCTGTGACAGTACAATCTCGTTACAGTGGTGCCCAAATGTTTGGCAACTCCTTTCCTAATCCCTTTCTTCTCCCTTCCTTCTCTGATTTTTTTTTTCTCTCAGCTGGTTGCTCTAATAAAGCATCCGAGGAGCTTCACTCCTCAACGATGACGATTATTAATGCCGCCTCTATTAAAATTAATTCCATAATTTATTTTCTTTGCTGCTGTAACTTAGAATATTTTTCTTTTGATTTTTTTTTGTAATTTTTTTTTTTTGTTTTGTTTATGCGGTAAATCGTCGTTTTCATTTATTGGTCATTGAGTTATATTAGCTATATCCTATTCATGTGAGGGTAATCGCAAATACGCAGTACTAATCGATTTTATTTTGTTTTGCATTTCTTGGGATGCCTATTTGTTCTGACACCTCACATGCTACCGCCAACTAATGATTTTTTTTTTTGAATTCGCAGCTTAATCTTATATATATTTAATCGACACAGCTGTTCGTTTTTCTAGTAACTGGTATACTGTTGATTGATGAAAGCACACCGCACTGATTCTTTCTGAGTCGAAACGACTTATTGATTTCGCGTGCGTCAAGTGTGGTTTCATTAATTAATTAACTTTAACGTAACATAATGTAGGTGTTCATAATTTCATTTCAACAACATTTCTTTTCCCTTTCCCTTTCCTTATACCAGCTGAGGCTACACGGCCTATAAACACATACTACACCAGCCAAAGTGTGTACTCATCTTGGTTGCATCCTCTCTCTCATTGTGATTTTTCTTATTGATTAGATTTAATTAATTCATAACTTTTGGTTATAATATACATACATATATATACTTATACTTATACTTAATACATATACATATATTTGTTCATACATATTTATATTATTATATTTTTGTTGGGGTATTTTTTTTTTGAGTGATTTTTTTTTTGGAATTTATCGTTCAGCAGGTAGTAAGTCTTGATATTAAACAATTACCTATTCGGGAAAACATTTTTTTTATTGATTTCGATAAAGATAAATTCTGTTTGTTTTATTATTATATTTTTTTTATTTTCTCTCATTTTTTCGATTATTTAAATAACGTAGCGTAATTCGAACATCGAAATTATTTGCCTTAGTATTCATCATGGACTCGGTAGGACACAGTCAATATTTAGAACCAGACGAGTTCCGAATTGAGTGCGAAATTCGAAATATAAAGGGAAATCTATTCGCACAAATAACGGAACTAAATGATTGTCTCTTAAAAGAAAAACTTGATCCCAATCTGGCTCCACCTCGATCTCACAAGTTGGCCCTGAAATCGCCACGAAGGGAAGTGACTACTTGTTCCACTAAGATCAAGGAATTACAGGCGTCGCTACATGACAATATTACACAGGACCCCGAAAAGATTGAATTCCGGGCGTATACTTCCAGGTTTTATCATATTCGCGGCCGGCGAATATCGGTCACAAAATCCTGGGCAGACAAATATGCAACACTTTTATTCTGCTAATGCAAGTGTTCCAAGTATTCCTAATTACACCACTCCCGGTAGAAATCTTCTACAACAACCAGGTGCTCCATTTCAACAGTGGGATCCCCTAATGATGTCGGAGGCAAGGGCGCATTCTTCTTTTATTGCGGTTCAGCCCCCTCAGATTAATGTTCAGCCCCCTCAGATTAATGTTCAGACCCCTCAGATTAATGTTCAGAGTACCCAATCCATGCCACATCAACCATTAAACATGGATGGTGCAAACTCATTTAGCGCTAATAGAGTAATAATTCCATCAGGCCACTCTACTCCGGTGACTAAATGGGGTATAACCTTTGACGGGTCGGCAACCGGTTTAGCGGTCGAAAAATTTTTGTTTCGAGTAGAGCATCTAGCTAAAACAAATAATGTTCCCTGGCAACAACTCCTTAACGATATGCCAGTTCTATTAAAAGGTATCGCCAGCGAGCACTACTGGCTAATACTCGAACGACATCCTAATTGTAATTGGGAACTTCTTCGGAATTCTTTCTTGCATCGCTTCCAGGATAGGCGGACGGATGTAGATATAATACGGTTGATTGATGCTCGAAAACAGCAACCGAAAAAAACATTCGTTGAATTTTATTATAGCATCCTAAAACTAGCCCTTCCATTAAGAGTGCCACTTTCGGAGCTCCAAACTTTGGAAATATTGAAAAAGAATATGCGGACGGGCTTACAGGTCCACCTCGCAGGTAGGCAATACTCTTCTATAGCCGAGCTGGTGAGTACATGCGTAGCAACGGAGGATACATGGCGCATGGTAGGAGTGATCCCGGAACAAACCATGCATCGACCGGAACAAACCATGCAACGACGTTTTCTTCCTACACCACGAATGCATGAAATCGTAGGAGAACCAAAACGAAGAGCTGCGCTATTACTCTGTTAACCCCATAGTTCCGATTGCAACGTCCGATGCTTCTCAACCACGTGCTTTTAAACAACCACCGGAATTACATTACCCACAGGTAGACGCATTTCACTCAGTGCCCGCTAACGATCCAACGTCTTCGAACGTGCCGCGGAAGTCTACCATGATTGTTTGTTGGAATTGTCGGAAATCTGGCCATTTATATACCGACTGCGAGCTAGTTCGGTCACATATTTTCTGTTATGGGTGTGGGGCACCGGAAGTATTAAAACCTCACTGTCCTCATTGCAACAGGATGTCGACTCCGGTAAACTCCACGAAGGGAACGACCTGGTCAACCCGTCCCCCTGCGAAAATTTTGCAAAGACCACCTCCACACATTTCGACGCTAGCCGCTCAACCTCCATCGTCGGATTTCCAGTAGGTAATTCGACTAAGTCTCAACCCAGAATTCCTAACTATATTAAACGCCAGAAATACCGATCAAATAAGTACTTTAGCAATCGTCGGGAAATGTATCGAAATATTGGTAAAACAAAATTTTGCGATTCCATTAAGCTTCTCGAAGACATCGACCATATGCTGTGGTCAATATTAATGACATCGATGTGCAAGGTTTACTCGATAGCGGGGCGAATAGTTCGGCATTAGGCAAAGATTCTCTTCAATTCATTCAGGATCATGAACTTCCCCTTCATCCTATTTCCGCAGTAGTCCAAATAGCTAACGGATCACCTCTTCAGATACAGGGGTTCGTAAATGTCAGAATTCGGTATAATGATAAGACTCATATCATGAGATTGTTCATTGTTCCGAGTCTGGAGCAGAAATTGTATCTGAGATATGACTTCTTTAAGTTATTTGGATTACAAATATCCGTTATCTCCTCCTGCCATACTGACCTTTCCCTTCCTTCTCACAACCTTAATCCTACCGATGATAAACGACATCAGCTTTCCGTGGATCAGCGTGAACGGTTACAAGCAGTCATTGATTGCTTCCCCAACTTCGAGCGGTTTGGACTTGGTCGAACCAACCTAGTACAACACACGATCGACATTGGGGATGCTCCACCCATTAAACAGCGACACTACGCAGTCTCTCCAGCAATTCAACAACTGATGTATGACGAGCTAGATCGGATGATTGCAAATGATGTGATTGAAGAGAGTCACAGTGCGTGGAGTTCACCAATGGCGATCGTCAAAATGAAAAATGGCAGTGTTCGACTTTGTTTAGATGCGCGCAAGCTAAACAATGTCACAAAGAAAGACGCGTTTCCGTTACCGTTGATCGACGGTCTGTTGAGTCGGTTGGACCGTACTCGTTTTATTTCAAGTCTGGATCTAAAGGATGCCTTCTGGCAAATTCCCTTGGACCCAGGCTCGAAAGAAGTGACGGCATTTACTGTCCCAGGACGCCCATTGTATCACTTTAAGGTAATGCCTTTCGGGCTTTGTAATGCGCCTCAGACCTTGTGTCGATTGATGTCTTGAGTCATTCCTCATCACCTACAAGAAAAGGTATTCGTGTATCTTGATGATTTATTAATTACAACAGCTAGTTTCGATGAGCATTTATCGTTGCTCCAGGATGTCGCTGAAAGGTTGACAAAAGCTGGGCTAACGATAAATATCCAAAAAAGCAAATTTGTACTGAAAGAGATAGAATACCTAGGATATGTGATTGGTGAGGAGGGCTTGAGGCCTAATCCTGATAAGGTCGAGGCCATTATGAAGTTCCCGATGCCGAAAAATGTACGGCAAATACGAAGGTTCCTTGGCGTTGCGGGATGGTACCGTCGTTTCATTAACGGGTATTCCTCATTATCATCTCCATTAACGTCCCTCCTTAAAAAGAATCAAAAATTTCGCTGGTCCGATGAAGCAGACTCCGCATTTACGAAACTCAAACAGGCTTTAGTGTCCGCTCCAGTACTG
>OY829913.1:168206138-168211325 GCA_963691935.1 Nephrotoma guestfalica | reverse complement strand
AAGATAAGTAACTAGATAGTAATTTGATAGTAATTTGATTTTATATGACCCATTTACATAATACTAAAGTATAATTTGATTCCATTTTAGATAATATTTGATAAGACTAGACTAGTGAGTGAATTTTATTAATCTAACTGAATCTTACTGGAGAGAAACATTGGAAAAATTGAAGCGTTAACTACGATTAAAATATGTATCACAAAATAAATAAATATTGTTAAACAATTAACTTAGCTAAATGTGTTTTGCTTCAGTTTCTCCAACAAAAGTTGACAGTCAACAATAGTTGACTGTCAATGGTCTTATTTTGATGTTTACTTAATCATTTATTTTGTAATCCAGGCATTGAACAGTCGATTGGATAGTTTTGTTTAATTCTTCAGTTCAGCTCAGTTTGTTTGGGTGTTGGGATTCTGGAACTGTGCCAGGCGTCCATTATTGATGTATTTCAATTTGGTTGATTTCAGATTGTTGGAACCAGATTTCATTTGATTTTTTTTTTCTTCATAAATAATTTATATTGGATTGGGAATGGCGAGGATAAGTGACCTTCACATTATATAGTTTTTCATTTAATTATTTTTTAAATGTATCCGTCAATTAGCGGGTATGCAGTGATTCTATCCGGTGATAATGGAGGACTCGTGCATTCCTTTACTACTTTGATATGAGTACTACAGTATTTGGTTGTTTCTGGATTCGATTTCTTCTGTTTTGGTTTGATTTGTTTTAAGAGAGGCAGGTTGGTCTAGTTAATACTGGAAATTATATTGCATTTGTTTTGTTCAAGTATAATTTGACTCATAGTAATGATGTTTTGTTTCAGGAAATTTGCTGGAACTTAATAGGTAATCAATTTTTAATTATAATTTAAAATCATTATATATATATATATATATATATATATATATATATATATATATATATATATATATATATATATATATATATATATATATAACGGGTGTTTCAACAGGTGCGCTTCAACTTTTTTCCGATAGGGTCGGCGAACGACGCCATATTTTTTATTAATCTTTGTCATTTGGAAACTTCATTAGTATACATTTCATCATGGAACGCTACACACGTGAACAGCGATTGCAAATCGTGCAAATTTTTTATCAAAATAATCGTTCTGTTGCAGCTACTTTTAGAGCATTACGGCCATTTTACGGTCCATTTAACAAGCCAGCCCGTTCGACAATCAACCGTATAGTGGCAAAATTTGAGTCTACGTTTTCGCTACATAATGTTCCGGTGCCCTCGAGAGCAAGAAGTGCTCGAAGTGTTGAAAACATCGCAGCCGCCAGGGCTTCAGTTCAAGAAGACGCGAATGTGTCGCTCACACGACGTTCGCAACAATTGGGCCTTTCTGTGACATCATTGTAGCGAATTCTACGTAAAGATCTTACTAAAGCCGTTTGATTATTTGAAGCGACGCCGATTCGTGAATTGGGCTCAAGAGCAAATCGAAAATGATGCAGATTTTCACCGAAAAATCATCTTCAGTGATGAGGCTCACTTTTGGCTAAATGGATTTGTCAACATGCAAAATATGCGTTACTGGGCAGGAAGCAACCCACACGTGATTCATGCGGCACCGTTGCATCCCGAAAAAGTCACTGTTTGGTGCGGATTACATGCCGGCGGCGTCATTAGGCCATATTTTTTCATCGACGATAACGATCGCCACGTTACTGTTAATGGAAATCGATACCGCGATATGATAAACGATTGTTTTTGGCCGCAATTGAATGGAATGGACTTGGACGACATGTGGTTTCAACAGGACGGGGCCACATGCCACACAGCACACGATACAATCGCGTTGTTGAAGACTAATTTCGATGAGCGTGTTATTTCGCGAAATGGGCCCGTCCAGTGGCCGCCGCACTCGTGTGATTTGACACCTCTAGATTATTTTCTTTGGGGTTATGTGACGTCATTGGTCTATGCCAATAAGCCGGCGACGTTGCAAGAGCTCAGAGCCAATATAGATCGTGAAATTGCTGGAATTTCGGCCGATTTATGCGAAAGAGTGGTCGAAAATTGGGTTCAAAGATTGGACTTCGTAAAACGTGCACGCGGTGGTCATGCAAAAGAAATCGACTTTCATACTTAAATGTATATGTTCAAATTCGTTAATAAAAAGAAAGTTAGTTCAAAAGTCGAACAGTTTGTGTTTTATTCAAAAAAAAAGTTGAAGTGCTCTTATTGAAAAACCCTGTATATATATATATATATAATATATATATATATGCATATATATATATATATATATATATATATATATATATATATATATATATATATATATATATCTATATATATATATATATATATGTATATATATATATATATATATATATATATATATATATATATATATTTATATAAATATATATATATATATATATCTGTGGCAACAAAGCAAAACGTGATAACTCGAGTTATTCCGAAAGTGAGTAGTTGTTAGAAAACGCCTTGGTTAGGTAAGAAGGATATTTTAAATCTGACTATTGTAATTAATAGCTACTAATATAATTCAATCAGTTTCAGAAAAGCCAACCCTTATGTGTAAACGGGGTTTTTTTTTAGCAAAAATCACTCTTTAAAAGCTCTACTTTAAAAAATTGAAAATTGACTTATTACGTTTTACCTTGTGGCCACTGATATATATATATATATATATATATATATATATATATATATATATATATATATATATATATATATATATATATATATATATATATATGTATATATATATATATATATATATATAAATATATTTATATATATATATATATATATATATATAAATATATATATATATATATATATATATATATATATATATATATATATAAATATATATATATGTATATATATATATATATATATATATATATATATATATATATATATATATATATATATATATAATATATATATATGTATATATATATATATATATATATATATATATATATATATATATATATATATATATATATATATATTATATATATATATATATAATATACTATTCAATTAACTATGGTTTCAGGAAATTATATTGTAAGTTGTGGAGTTGCAAGAGTAGGGAATACAACTAATAAATTTTTATATGATTTAGATAGCACTAACATATTAATTTAGTAATAGATTTCAGGAAACCTACAGATGCTTGTGAAATAATATTTCTTTGTATTTTTAATTGATGATTGTGTAGATTAGAATTATATTATCATTGTGTTACTAACTGTTGACTTTATCTAGGTGTATGTAATCGTGCCGATTCAATCAATCAATTTTGTTTAGGAAGCCAAAAAATATTAATATAAAATAAAATCTCAGAAAATGAATGTCCAGGTACATATGAAATAATAAAAATTTTCCTTAGGTTGCTGAATTAAAGAAGCAATTATTAATAACCAATACCATTGTTAACCATTTAACCTATTAAACCTTAATCCTTCCCCTAGTTGTTTAGTATTGTGTTGTCTTTGTGTTACTTACTATCGGCTATATTTAGGTGTCTGTAACCGGGCCGATTCTGTCCAACTTGATTAACCTATGCAATCCTTCGATTTTGTTACCGGGAGTTCCTGTGTAAGAACTTGGTTGTACATTCAGAATCAAGATTATTTAGAAATTTGGAAAGTATTAATTTAGAATTAAATTTCAGGAAATCTGCAGATGCTTGTGAAATAGTATTTCTCTGAAATATTAATTGTTGATTGTTATATTAGAATTGTGTTGTCATTGTGTTACTAACTATCGACTTTATCTAGATGTCTGTAACATTCAATCAATCAATTTTGTTTAGGAAGCCGGAAATTATTAATGCAGAATTAAATTTCAGGAAATTTCCAGTTGTACGTGAAATAATAATATTTTGTTCTCAGGTTGCTGACTTAGAGAAGCAATTGTTGAAGACCAATACCATCATTATCCATTAAACCTATTAAGCCTTTATCCTTCCTCTAGTAGATTAGAAGTCGATTAGAATTGTGTTGTGCCGTACGAGCGCTAGGTGTCTGAAACCGTGTATTTCTGTCACCAAAAAAAAAAAAAAACCTTTCCTATCCTTCCTTTTGTTATGTGTAAACAGGCTGTAGGAATAGGCCCGGCGTTATCCGGGACACTTGTCCAGTACTTGGTCCTACAGTCCAATCAATCAATCAATTAATCAATCAATCCTTTTTGGCTTCCTAAACAATACGAGTACAAAAATTTATTAATTTAATCTTTCCCATCTTCTTGAAAATTGCAAAAAATGTATTATGTAGTTTAAATTGACACAGGACGAGCTAACTAATAAATATAATAAATGAACCAATCATCGTAATTTAATGAGGAGCTTATTGTTATCTGCTCCTGCAACTCGAAAACTCATAATGCACAGATATACTGAAATAATTTTCTCAACACTAAATCAATTTCTTGAAAGAAAAAATTAACTAAAAGATATTATTTATTTAATGTTGCTATGACACTTTAGAAAATTATCTTCAACCGTCATTTCATTGTTTCATTATAACCATAGTCTTTTGCTCAATTATTAAGCAAGATCTCTCTTCACCGTGCACACATTTTACACTTACCAAAACCGAAGGATAGGATAAGTGAGTTAGTTATGACAGTCTAGGCCCGATTACAGACACTTTATAAAGCTAACAGTTAGTATTTATTTACAAGGTGGCACAACTTAATTCAAATTTAATAAATAAATATAAATGAGGTAAACAGCCATCCCTGAGACAATACATTATTTATTTCAAGAGTAGCTGTTCAGCCCATTTATTTTTAATGAGAACAATATATCAATTCAGACCTTATTCCATTCCAACTACAGAACAAAGTCTAAACCTTACGGTGCTCACCCCCATCACACACTAAAGATAGTCACTAAGGGATCTGTAAATTAATAAATTTAGAATGAGAATTAATACAGTATTAAAATAATACCTATACCTAAAAATTAATATAATGAATATTTAAGACAACCTGTCAATTTAATAATTCTTTTAAGCATGAGCACCTGACGAAACAAGTTAAATTTTGAATTAATCAATGATAACGCTTCCAATTACCACCGCAATAATGATAAATTTTAAGTATTGTCGCAATAATTATTTCACTCATCTAGACCAAACACCACCATTTTCATGTCTACCT